>JAPKLY010000027.1:2076624-2116495 GCA_026898435.1 Prunella vulgaris
CTTTGATTTTACATAAAAGGGTATACTATTTCAAATGTTTATACTATGGTGACCATTTATATTACTATTCCGATTTATACAAGGTTTGAAATTTAATTATTTTCACTGAATAGAATTATGGCTTCAAATATTAATGTCACTGTTACCCAATCGACTTCACAAAAAAAAAATATAAAACAACTTAAATTTTATAATAATGTGCACAAAAAATTGCATTCTACACCACAAATTAGATGTAATCCAATTCTTTGTGAACTACATATGGGTGGCAATGCGACAATAAAATATAAAAAACAAAAGCATAAATAGCTATATATTACTCTAATTAAAAGAATTAAATAATACTAGAATATCGCCTGGAAATTATCGATCGATCAAAAATATAATATTTAGTGATCACATAAAGTATAATGATCAGCAATCCGATTTTAATTTTGAGGAATGTAGGTGAAGTTTGATTTTATTTAATGGTCATCAATTAATAATTAAATGATGATAGGGATAAATTAATTAAGCTGCTGAGTATGGCAAATCAAATTAGGGGTGTGCTTTGGCCATTGAAGAATTTCCCAAAGTGATCCGGCATCTTTTTTGACGGAGGCACTGAGATTCATCTCGTGTCTCTGCAGCATATCCCAAAGTACATGCACGTCTTCGTATTCACATGACTTCACATCTTCTTGAAGTTTTACGTGCTCTGCAAATTTTTGAATTATATTAATTAGAAATTGATCAATATTTAACTAGGACGTATGTAGGATTTCACTGGACTTCCTGAGTGAAGGAAGTGAGTAACATTGTATGACTACATTTAAAAGTATTATTTTCAAATTATTACAATATGCAGAAAAAAAAAAACCCTATTTTTCAAAGTATTTCACTTTATTATGCAAAATTTCTGTACTAATTTAAATATAATGCTTTAAAAATATAAAAAAAATTCTAAATGCTTTTCTTTTATCTACTTGAATTGGAACAATGTAATTTTGAACACGTTCATATATATTGTGAACCGTTCATATATATTTTGAATTTTATAGGCAACTTTTTTTTCCATTTTAGCCTCGCTATTTACTAAATTGGAATCAACTGCTATTAAACTTGAAAGGTTTTCATGACGATAAAATCAAAACTTTGAAGAAAAAAAATTAAAGGACCAAAATTGCTAGTTTGTACGGTGATAAAAAGTATGGGGCCCTGTGATGATTAAAACAAAGACTGCAATTTTCTTGAATTTTGCCAATTTTATACTCAAAAAATTAGAAAATGTTTGTAGTATTATTGTTTTTGAAAAAAAAAATATACAAAAATCACCTCCTCTTGTTTTCTGGAGAAAAAAATGGGGTTTTTAGTTTATATTTTTTAAAAATATTCAAGACACACAAATCAAAAGTATACCAAATCTGCAATTTCTTTATCCAAATTGATTAAAAAGGGGAAAATGCACGGATTTAATCAAACATGAAAACTAACATTCGAAACCTAAAATTAAACTTTCAAATCAATAAATTAACAGAGGGAGAGAGAGAAACCTGGATTTTTTTGATGACGTAACTTTTTAGAAAGTTTGGTCCAAACTTTCTTCATGGGACTCCTCATCTTGTCCCAACACTTCACCTTCATCTTCTTATATATGACGATTCAAGATTTGCTTCAGCAAATTCAACGATAGAATCAAGGGAAATCAATTTATCAATTACATTCCCTATTCAAAAAAATAATAAAAAATTAATCAATTAATAAACAACATTTCAAAAAAAAAAATGTGTATAAATATTAGAAAGCCAGAAAATCTCACATACTGTGTGTATGAAATGGTGATTTGAGATGGATAGGGGAAGAAGACTTGAAAAATCTTGGTGCGTTTTATACATAATTTTTCTGTGTTTATCTTTAATGAATAATTAATTGGATTTCCAATAAATGAGGAGAGGAGAGGATAGGGGGGCCCCCCCCCCCCAGAACATCATTTAAGTCCTTGTGATTTTGCTGCCTTTAATGATTTTTGCTTTTTTAATTAAATTCCAGCCACATAATTTAGACGCTAAATGCGTGTGAGAATCTGATTATGTTATGCCATTTAATGCTTCTCTTGATGAATCCCAAACGTTTTCATTAATCAAATATGTATATGTCAACTTATAATACAATTATTTTGAAAATTTTAATATTATATCAAAGATTCCTTTAGGAGTATTAAAAGTCAATGTCAGCATATATATAAATTGTATCACTTATTAATTAAAAAAATATTTTTTTTAAAATCTGATAAAATCTTATAAAATTATAATATTTTTTTTAAAGTGATTATTACTTTTCTTAAATATATTGACACATTTTACTATAACTCTATCACCAATTTTTTTTTAAAATAATAATATTTTTTGTTAAAAGTGCTTAAAAACATTATCACATTTTATTATAGTTCTATCACAATTCTTTTATGGGCCGATATCATATTATGAGACTGTCTTATACAATTTAAAAAAAAAAAAAAAGTACGTTAAATAGTTTGGGATAATAAAATAATAATAGATATAGTATGTTTTTTAATAGGAGTTTGTTATAAGTAGTCCTACTTGCTAGGAGTTTTATCAATTTACGCGAGAAATATAGCAATTATTCATACTTAGTAACAGAATGAAATTTATATAATTAATAATGACAATTTAATTATATATTGAATGTATTATTTGTTAGTTTTTGTGCAAAACTATTTTCGATGTTTAATATGGACTGAGATAGTTAATAACATAATAATAGATGATAATGATAAAATTAATGATTAATTAGTACTAACATATAAATAATCAAACTTAATAATTAATGCAGTATTAATTAGGAATTAAATCATATGTATGATCGACTGATGTCATTGCTTAAATTTAAATGTCTCGTTTTTAATTTATAGTTACAAATTTATTTGGATGCGATGTCGATTTATGATCATCAATTTATTACAATTATATTTTTTGACAGGAATATAATAAATTTATTTCATATAAATAATCACACTTAATAATCAATGCAATATTAATTATGAATTAAATCTTGTGAGTGATTGAATAATGTCGTTGTCTAAATTTAAATATCTCATTTTAATTTATAATTGCACATTCATTTGGATTATATAATACATTAATTTAATGATTATTAATTATTATTGTAATATATATATATATATTGACAGGAATATAATATAATTTTGTTGGATGTTATAAAAAAATTAATTTTAACACATATTTATTTCGATTATTTAAGTCAATATGGTTCAATACGGCTAATCTAGATCCATTCTCAAAAGAAATTTGGTTCAGTTTAGCATGGCTAAAGTTAAAAAAAAAGTTTATTTGACATTTTCGGTTCTTTTATTTTTTGTGCAAATTATGGTATAAGTTTGGTAATCTCCAAATTACGTGAATACTCTACTTATCACGTTCATATAAAATATACTACCTCCGTCAATGAAAAAAAATGCTCATTGATTTTGAATAGATTTAAAAAAAACATTTATAAAATAGATAAATTAAAAATATTTTGAGATCTTTAGTGATTCATTTATATAATAAACTGTGATGTAGAAATCGACATATACTTTATACGAAAATCACTTGCTAATCCAATTTCTGCAAAATCAATAATTTTAGGCGCTTTTGGGCCTAGATGGTCCTAAGTGCCCTAAATTTTTATTCTTATCTATTTTTTATAAACAAAAAAAAAAGCCATAAAAAACGTCAAAATTCATGATATTAATCCCTTATTTTATTCAGAGTAATCCACTTAGGGTATGTTTGGTTTAGGGGACTAAATAGTCAATCCTCCAAACACATTTAGTCTCCTAAACCAAACATACCCTTAGTGCATTCCGAAACAAACATACCCTTAATAGTTAATATGAATTAATTATCAATAACGTCATTTGTACTCAAGTACGATCGAAAGTGTCCAGTGTCTCAATTGCAGTTAAGATATTAAAGTTAAGAGTAAAGTTTATTTAACTATCCGAATGCTTATTTATAAACGCATTTAAATTAAAAGTTGCAATTTTTTGCTAAAACAAAGCCCTTGAAAACATTTTTCAGAAATACATAACATAGCCAATGCAACTTTATATATGAATTTCATACAAGAGAGTTCCAACGGCAAATAAAGAATTCCAAAAGGCAAATAAAATTTTCTGATTCCGAAATTTATGAAAACAAATAAGCAGACGAATTGTAAATAATTTATTCACTTCAAGTTCTCCCCAAAATCATAGAGCTTGTTTTCAGTCACTACAAGCAGCTTCTAAATTTTTTATTTTTTTTTTCTCAAAGCTGTTGAAAGATGATTCTGGAAGCTATTTTGTAGTATTCAAAAACACCACTGTTATCCAGTCAGTCGAGTCAAAGCTCAATAGGGATGAAGTTTTCCCAAGTGCATAACTAGAGGTTGAAACTTTATTATATGATCTAATAAATATGAATACGGCTTACTCGGTGGCTGCTTCGCAGGAAAAGATATAAGCTGTAAGCATACATATCTACCAGTAATCTCTTGCATGCACATGGCCACAACCACTTCAGGCTTCCTCAAAGAACTCCGACTAAGAGGGATCACAATTCGGATCAAATTCGGTACCTTTCTTCATCTTCATTCAGGAGTACTCACATACTAATGTAGTGATACCTTAACTGGGAACAGCTTTTTGTAAGCTTGCCATATAAGTCAAATATATGGTCCATAAGTACGAAAACGAACTATTTACCAAGGGCTGTACAAGCAACACAAAAGTAATGATATTAGTCCAAAGCTGCAAGAATTAATATTCAGAGGGTGGGGTGGGAGGGGGAGGGGAGAATCAGTAAATTTGTAATGTTGTAGCAATGTCAGGAGACAAATTGAAGGCTTTAAGAGCTCTGAATTCGCTAGAAGATGGATCATCAACTTCTAAAACAATGAGGGGGATAATATTATTTTTTATTTTTTTCAGTTTTGGTCCTGAAAGTACATTCTTTACTCCCACATTTGGTTTAACTCCGGTTGACCGTCCAGTAACGGTGTAATCAACTATTTGGGAATACTGAATGTAAATTTAAAAGTTCTTTTTTAACTTTTTATAATTACATTTAAGTAAAAAAAATATTAAATTATTACATTTAGGACCCCAAGATAGTCAAAAGACGGTGGGACCAAATGTGAGTAATTGTATGGTTGCATGACCAAATTTGGTAGTGGGAAAGGAGACCATAACTTAAAAAAAAAAAAGTAAATTTTATGTACCAAAAATGATAACTCAAAAGGAGATATACAAGTACCTGTAGATGGACGGGGATGACTTTGAATGTCAAGAAATCACAGAAAGGCCAATACATAAGACCAGTTAGCAAAGTAGGAAGAAGGTCCCGCTTCAATCTTGCAACAATATCATTCACACTTTCTCCTGAACTTGGAAAAGAAATTTTATCTCAGGATATATACTCTCAAACCTAGGCTAATAGTATTACATTTAGGACCGCTAATATAGTATTTGAAACACATTTAAGTCATTTCATTCAAAAGTTCTACGTCAGTGGTTTGCTTGCTTTTGCTTTTGATATGATACAGAGTAAATTTTTCCTCCACTTTCTAATTTTAGGGCTTCGCACACTTGAGCAAAATATTAAGCCTCAGTCATGGCAATGGATTTAGTATTGACTAAAGTAAATGTTAATTCATTAGATATTAACATTTTATGGACCGTCCAGTGATCCTTTTCAGAAAAATGAGTTTAAACAACCTTGGCCTCAATTGATCTCAGTATGTGATGTTTTGTAATTTATCATTGCGGAATTTCTCATCCCTCAATTCTATCATTTTTTCTTTAATAATAATATAGATTTGGTGAAATTTCATGAATCTAATAGTAACAAGAAAACAAAAACATAATGAAGGGGACTCTCTTAATTTTTCAAGCTGATGCATGTGTTCCTACAGGCAACAAATTTAGGAAATTCAGATTGGTGCCCAATAGAATGTACTTTCATCGTGGAGTTGCAGCTAAAGCACAATACAACATTTCCCTAAGGGTACGATAACTATAATTTAGTAGAGACAACAAAACATGGAAGATATTGGCAGAAAGGTGATTTAAAATCAAAGGGCCAAACGAGTAATATACCTTGAAGAGCAGCATTGAAAGAGAAGAAAACACTATTGATAACTGGCCCATACATAAGCTGCCCCATTGCTAGTTTCTTGAAGGTAGTTATCACATCTCGCTTCGGTAAAACTCTTCCTACATAGTTAAACCACATATGCTGTGCCGAACCTAAAATAATCAGCCCAAATCCAGCCATCCTCAATGTCCTTGCTGGGTCCCATTTATCATGGGGCTCCATTGTGATTAACTGAGCAAATCAAGAAACAATTAACTGAAAAAATCAAAGGCTGTACATAGAATACTATTTACTCAACTCTAACTTCAGGGCATACTCTTTCTACCTTTTTAAAGAGTAGATTACATGATTTACATCACTGAATTCCAAAAGTTAAAAATAAGCATATAAGTTAACCTTTGTTAATAGCACCATTTTCTCATATTCACAATTATACATTTGAAATCTCAAAGCACAAAATGGTCCCATCCAAGTTCTAAACTAAAGAGTTTCAGGCAGCCTTTAATGGGAAATGTGAAAGTATTTCGAGCATGTAAGATTAGTTTAACTTAAGATCAACTCTCAGACACTAAACTAAATTTGGGTTTTTGAATTATAAAATTTGTCTTGCAACCCCCAAATGAAAGTTGCCTTTCCAAAGAAGGGGTTATAAGAAGTAACAATCACACATTATCAGCAACGTCCCATATATAGAAAGCATCTAGCATGCAATTAAAAATTTCTCAACAAGACATAAATCAAACTACCACAATCGAAGTCAAATAATATACTCGCTACCTTCAGAAACAAGAATTCTACCAAAAATGTAGAAATGCAGAACTGATAACAATCACTCCAATTCAGAAATCCTTTCGAGTAGATTGAATATGTGGAAGAATCTAACAACAGCATTAGAGTAAAAAAGATCTGAATGTAACAGGGGAAACTACCGCGCAACATAATCAACAAAATGGCGAACATCCACACGAATTTATGAGAGCAGAATTACCTGGGAGGTGACGTCAGCAGCCCCATAAATAACGGCCGACGATATACTCTTCGTCAATTTAGGGCGCCGCTCCAGCATACCCAAGTACCAGGTCAGGAATCCCATATCAGTATTCGAAGGTTTCGATGAATAAAACCTGCGGAGAAGCCCAAAGGGCGTGAATGAACGGCACGGGGTTTCAAAAACTCCCTGCTTTTTCGTCAATTGATGAAGGCGGTGCCGGGAAGGGCTGTACGTCCGGCATTGTTGATTGTACAGAGTACAAAAGCGGCTGCGGGAGCTTGTGAAATTGGTTATGAGATGAAATCTCATGTCGTAGTTTGTTGAATCCCTAATATTTGGGAGAAATCTAAAGCAAGGGCTGATATTTGAATCTTCCGGCGATTTGCAGAAAGGAAGGGGGATTGCTAACAGCGAAAGGATGCGGAGTGATTGTAGTTTGCCGGTTGTAACTACTTGTTTAAGTAAAGGATTAAAGTTCAATATATGTCCTTTCAAAAAAAAAAAAATTAATAATCAATATATGTTAAATAATATTCACTCCATTTCAAAACTATTTTTACAGTAATTCTGAATACACAAATAAAAAAAATGAGTATATAAATGTAAAGTTAAATAATAAAATAAAAAATTATATATTTTGTTGAATTTTATGAGTGTAAAAAATTTTTTTTAGGTGTATAAAATAAAATTGAGACGTTCAAATAAAAAAAATGTGAAAGTAGTTTTGAGACAAGGTGAGTATATATCAATATAAAGAGAGATTTGATCATGCTAATTTTTTTTTGGATATTTTTGCCTCTCGTATTTTTTGTTCTGTACAATTTAACCCTTGAAATTTTAGTGGTCATTGATTAATTTTCTTCTTGTAACTTACGTATTTAGCCACCACAAATTTACAATTTCAATTTAACTATCAAATACACATATTATATCTACTACCAAAAAAATAAACAATAGTTTTTAGGTACCAAAATAATCCTATTTAACTCTAAATATATTTAAAAAGTATAAATGATAAATATATTTGAGAGATTGCCGAGTGTTAATAAAAATTTGTGGAGATCATGCAAGATTTTTCAGTGATCTTGTACACCCAAAGTTTATTCTGTTCTTGAAATATTTACACGAGTAAACTCAAAAATAATAATATTTATGTGAAATTGAGGATATTATGAGAAAAAAATTATAAAAAGAATTTTTATTTTAAAAGTGTAGAAAATATTATAGGGTTCTGGAAAAAAAGTGTAAAACGTATTATGGAAAAATTATATTTTTACAAATTTTATTGTATAAAATTAATATTAATAAATATACTTACAAATACTATTAAAATTATAAACATAAATTATAACGCAAATACTTGTATGCATGCAAGTGCATACCATGCATTTGCTTTTGGGTCGAATTTGGGCCCAATTCAATTACAATTTTAATTAAGGCCCGATTTCTTCACTAATTTAATAAACACGCGGATCCTCCATACCCGTTTTCGTTTTTGTTGGATACTATTTTTACTTCAGCTGTCAAATCATTTCCTTCTCTCTCCCACGATCTTCTCTCTTTTTTCTTCTCTGGAATATCAAAATTCTCTCTCGCGATTCCATTGTCGACGGTTACCGAACTTCATTTTGCGTGATATCGGTTTTTCGAGGTTTGTTTGTTGTTTTTCAAATGTATCCACATGTTTTTTCACTGTTATTTTATAAATCATGGAGAATATTTATTTTCTGAGTATTTAGATGTGTTTTTGTTGTTGCATGTTGTCGATTTTAGGGTTAAATCATGAAGAAGAGAAAGAATATTGATTCTGAAAATGTTCCAAAGGAAAAAATTGTCTACCATAGGCGAAAATTTCTGAAATCGTCTGAAAATGTTGTTAAGGATATTGTTTCTTACGTTCCTGGTACTGATAAACCTCAGAAGGAGTTGGAGAAACAATTTTCTGTTGTTTCTGTGAAGAATGAGAAGAAATCTGATAAAGTTAAAACTCGCTGTGAAGATTCGAGTCAAAAGTATGTGTTCCTTTTTATTTCTGTTGTGTTTTTATTCTTTGTTTTTGTATTTTGTTAGAATATTAATGTTTGATCATGTTTTAATTTAGAGTATTCGTTTTTGTTCTTTGTGTATTCATGTTTTAACTTAGGGTATTATTTTTTGTTCTTCAGGTATTCATTTTTTAACTTAGGGTGTTCTTTAGGTATTCATGTTTTAACTTAGGGTATTATTTTTTGTTCTTCAGGTATTCATGTTTTAACTTAGGGTATTATTTTTTGTTCTTCAGGTATTCATGTTTTAAGTTAGGGTATTTATTTTTTAACTTAGGGTATTTATGCTTTAACTTATGGTATTTATGTTTTAACTTAAGAATATTTCAATACCTGTAGTGTATTGTACAGGGTATTTATGTTTGAAGTTAGGATATTATTTTTTTTTGGGTATTAATGTTTTTACTGATGGTTTTTGTTTTTTTCTTTGAGTATTTTTGTTTTAACTTAGGGTATTCATTTTTTAACTTAGGATATTAATTTTTTGTTATAAGGGTATTATTTTCAATTGGTTGGGTATTAATTTTTATTCTTTAGGTATTAATACTTGTTCTTATGGTATTTTTCTGTTTATTTTATTGATTTGTTTATTTAAATTTATGTTAATGTATTTTTATATCTTTATTTATTTGTTATATTTATAATTATATTGTTATTTGTGCAGCAAATTTTTAAGGCAGTGTAGTCCCGGTTCATTGACTCTATTGATTGGATCCTTAAATGATAAACAAAGAGAAGCTATTGAGTCTATTGGGTTTGGTGGTTTACTTGATTTGAAGATTACTAAAAATTTTAGGAAAGATATGTTTTTGTTTTTAGTAGATAATTTTAATGGAAGCAGTCTGATGTTTACATTGGATCAATTTAGGCATTTTTCAGTTAGTGCTGATGATGTATATGATGTTCTAATGATCCCAAGGAATGAAGGCAACGATGTTCCTGTCTACTCAAGGTCAGATAATTTGTCTGCGTTTGTTTCTTTTGGGGAGAGGTATGGTATTGCTGCAAGAACTCAGATTTGGAAAATTCTTCCTATTATTTTGGAAAAGTGTGGTGATGGTGGTGTTGATTTTAAGAAAATGTTTGTTCTCTATTCCTTATGTTGTTTTCTTTGTCCTTCTGCCAATAGAACTATAAGCTCTTATTTTTTTAAAGCTTTAGAGGATGTTGGTAGTATTTCAAAATATGATTGGTGTACATTTGTATTGAGGAGGTTATGTGAATCTGTTTTGACGAATCGAAATAATGGTGTGAAGAATATTAGTGGCTGTGTTGTTATTTTGCAAATTATATATTTGCATCGTTTGAAGTGGAGAGGTGTGTGTCAGCCTAACTCGATCTCATTGATCAAGCATTGGACTGATGAGAAAATTAGGGAGAGGTGTACACAAGAGGCTCTTGGTGGACAGTATGGTTCTGGTGAATTAGTTGTTGATGTTTATCCTTTATCTGTCAATGGAATCCTGAAGAAATCAGAGGCTCAATCAAAGGCTCATGAGAAGAAAAAGGTTGGTGATGATTCATTTCATCTTTGGGTATTAATAAATTTCTCTTTGTGTATTAATCAGTGGCACTTGAGGTATTTTTATTTTCTCTTAAGGTATTTGTTTTTATTCAATTGATATATATTTCATTATTGTTTTTTGTAATTTTATTTCAGGATTTTAAAGTGCTTTTGCAGTCAATTGAACAAGATGTAAGAGATTTTTCTTCGAATTTTATGGTTAAGGTTTAGAAGTTGTTGGATTACATTGACATTGCGAATTCAAATAGCTCACAGTTGGAATCTACGAGTGGATCTGATGTTTCAGAAACTCAAAAAAATTATGAATCCAAAGTTTCATCGTTATGTTGATACACTTGTTAAGTATGTGACGATGATGAAGGATTTGGCTTCTTCAGCTCCAAGTTTTGAATTGCTTACAACTGAGAAAGTTGTTTATGCAACCAATTTAAATGGTGATGAAGATACTTGGTTTCCTGAGGGGAATTATGCTGATATTGTTGGAGATGGTGTTCATCTTGAGAAAGGGAATGAGGTTTTAGGTAGAGAAGAAATTGATAAAGAAGGTAATGTGGGTTTGAAGGAAGGGAATGTTGAGTGTTCAAATTTAGAAAAAGTTGATCAGCGTAATGAGGCTGGAGAAGAAAATACAGTGAAGGTAGGTAATGAGGTTGTGAAAGAAGGAAGTGATGAGGGCAAGGGTGAAGGAAAAAATGTAGAAAAAGAAAGAATTGACAGTTTGAATGATCAACTTGTTGTTGAGAATGTACCAATAGGAAGTGATGAGGGCAAGTGTATTGATGTTGAGAATGTACCAAAAGAAGCAATTGAAGGTGTGAATCAAGGAATTGATGTTGTGATAGAAGTAAGCAATGCTGATAATGCTAGTAAGGTTGCTAAGGTTCTTTCGGAGAAAGATGTTGAGAAAAGTGTGAAAGGGAAGGAAATTGTGATTAGTGGAATTGGTGAAGGAAATCCTGTAGAAGTGAATTTGTTACAGTTGGAAAGTGAGGTTGATGATTTCTTTATGATCCCTGTGGATGTTGATGTACCTGTGGAGGTTGATGTTCCTGTGGAGGTTGAAGAGGATTTGGTAGGGAAGGTTCTGAAAAAGTTTGAGAGAGTTGGTGATGTCTCTGTTATTGATGTTGGTTCACAGAGTACTCCAAAAGATCTTGTAGTTTTGAAAGGGAAGGGCAGTGTTGATGAACAGCTTGATTACTGCAATAAAATCCATTAGTGTGAAGAGGAAAGATGCAGGTGATGATTTGGGTAGTTTGTTTTGGAAGATTAATGCTGACAATGGATATGTTTCGAAATTGATTACGAAACATAAAAATTTCTTGAAGAATATGTTCCAAACTCATTTGGAAGTTGTTGATTTTTATTTCTATGAAGGTAAGGGTGTTGTTCAAGTGTAAGTAGCCTTTTAATATTTTTATTTAAATATATATTGAGTGTTTTTATTTTTAAACTGTGTGTTTGTCTTCTTTTAGGGACAATTATTATGATCATAAACATCATATTTCTATTTATAAGGATGGGATGATGACATTGTTGCCGAATGAAGAGATTGATAGTTCTATTATTAATGTGTGGTGTTTGGAGATTAATTGTGAAATTATCTCTGATGGTAGGCGGAGCAGATTTTGCTTTAATCTCAATCACAGTGTAAGTTTTTTTTTGTTTTAGTGTTAGTTTTTATTAATTGAAGTTCCAATATGTAAGATTTCAATGAAATGTACTCTATTTGTGTTTTTCTTCTTTTTGTTCTGTTTGTATTTCTTGGGGTATTAGTATTTTGTATTAGTGTATTTATGTTTTAGCTAAGGGTATTAATTTTTGTTCTTAGGGTATTTATGTTTGTTCTTCTGGTAATATAAATTGTTGATGGGGTATTATATTTTCTACTAGGAATATTACTGTTTTCTTATTGGAGTTATATTAGTTGATCTTCAATTATATTGTTAATTCGTATTAATAGAAGTTCCAATATGAAAGATTTCAATGAAATGTAATATATTTGTGTTTTTTCTTCTTCTTTTTTATTGTTTCTGTTGTTGTTATTGGTAGGGTATTTATTTTTTAACTAAGGGTATTAATTTTTGTTCTTTGGGTATATATATTTGTTCTTAGGGTAATATAAGTTGTTGATGGGGTATTATAATTTTGTACTTGGAGTATTACTATTTTTTATTGATGTATTGTTAATTGAATTTCTTATATTTCTCTTTTTTTTTTTTTTGTAAACAGTATTCGTTGGCACGCGTGATAGTAGATAAAAAAAACCAATTGGCGATGTTTATGATGATATTTGTGGTACCTGGAATGAGTGGGTATCTCTTTATGAAGGATCATTTTTTAATGCAGATATGGTTAGTTTTTATAATATTATTTTCTGCTTTTTTTAAATAAATATTTTTTGTTAATCAATGTTTTAATAATTCTTTTTTTTTTGTCTTTCAGATCTTTGTCCCGTTTTGTATTCATGAACATTATCTTGTTCTTGCAATTAACTTTGTTGACTCTATGGTACATCTGTTGGATAATATGAAGCACGAGGAACATGTCACTGTTTATTATCACTCTGCTAAAGTATTGGTAAATTATTAAAGAGTTTGTATCTTATCTTTTATATCTTTTTTTGTCTTTGTTGTATTATTAATCAAATTTTGTTCTATTTGGTTGTTTTATAGTTCAACATGATGTCAAAGTATCTGATATCTAGGAATCATCCAAGAGCAGATTTTACAAAGTGGAAATTTGATCAAGTTCAGTTGAAATGACAGACAGGAAAGGCTGATAGAGATTGTGGTGTGTACATGATGCACCATATGAAGCATTTCAGTGGTTTTACATACTCTTCACCAGACATGACAAAGGTATTCTATGTTTTTTATATATTATTTAGATTGAATTTTTTGATATTTTCTTTATTTGTAACCTTTTTTTTATTCTTTATTCATTAGGCTGCTATTCGGTTAGTTATGCGGGCAGAATTTTGTGTAGTGTTAGTTCTGTCAAACTTCAATGAATCTAGGTCAAAAATCATACAAAAGGTATATGATTTTTATAACAGTAAGCCAAGTTTGATTGAGGGTTTTGCTTTAGAGAAGAAGAAGAAAGGTGAGAAAGCATTAGAAGTGAGGAAAAAGCGTGCAACTGATAACTTAAAGAGGTTGGATTCTAATTTGGGGATGAGGAAAGAGGAAAAACAATTGATTGATACACTTTGTTGGTTTTGTTGGGGTTGTTTGCTAAACAATTTGTCGTTTTTGAGGTTGTTTTAGTGGTTCGTTTGTGGTTGTTTTGGTGGTTGGTTTGTGGTTGTTTTGGTGGTGATTGGGTTTTGGACAAATATTACATATGTGTATATATTAGTGGAATAGTTTTAATTTCTTAGTATATTGATGTGTTTTTTGGTGTTTTTATGAATTATCCTTTTGAAATAGTTTAAATCTGTGTTGTTAATGTTATTGAATAACTAGTATATATTGTTTAGGTATTTTTTAACTTAGGGTATTATTTTTTATTCTTCGGGTATTTATGTTTTAACTTAGGGTATTATTTTTGTTTTTCTGGTATTCTTTTTTTAATTTAGGGTATTGTTTTTTGTTCATAGGGTATTCATGTTATAACTTAGGGTATTGTTTATTGTTCTTTGGGTATTCATTTTTCTAACTTAGTGTATTGTTTTTGTGTTTGTTTTTTTTCAACATTATTTACGTTTTTATTTATTCTTAATTATTTAATTTTGATTTTCTTTTAAATATTATAAGTACCTCAACAATAACTTTGAATAATGAATACCCAAAGAGTAATTATGAATACCCCTTGAACAATTATCAATACCTGAAGAATAACTTTGAATACCTGAAGAACAATTATGAATACTTATAGAACAAAAATGATATATTTGTATTTTATTTAATTAAATTGTCGTATCAGGTTATAAATTATATATAGCTAATTTAATTTAATAATTTACTGTTTTAAAATTCCACAAATTATGAATATTTCAAGAACCTTTTTGTGTATATGCATTTCAAAATACCTCAAGAATAAATTTGATTATCTGAAGAACATTTATAAATACTTATAGAACAATAATGAAATAATTGGATTATATTCAGTTAAATTATGGTATCATGTTAAAATTATAAATTATAAATAACCAATTTAATTTTAAAATTTGTTGTTCTAAAATTTAATCTATAAATTATAAATAACCAATTAAATTATAAATTTAATTTAAATTTAATAAATTATAAAAATTTGAAGAACCATTATTTGTATATGTAGATTAAATTTATATAAACAAGAATAAGTATGAATACCACAAGAACATTTATAAATACCTCAAGAATAAATTTGACTACCTGAAGAACATTTATGAATACTTATAGAACAATAATGAAATATTCATATTATATTCTATTAAATCATTGTATGAGGTTATAAATTATAAGTTGCTAGTTTAATTTAATAATTTGTTGTTTTAAAATTCTACAAATTATGAATATTTTCAAAAACAATTATGTGTTTATGCAGATTAAATTTATATAAATAAGAATAAGTATGAATACCCCAAGAACAATTATAAATACCCTAAGAACAATTATAAATACCTATAGAACAATTTAACAATAACACTAATGATTATGAATATAAAATTAATAGAAAATTATAAGATAATATTTGTTAATAATTATAAACAATAATACCAAAATAATTAAGTTTCAGAATTATCCCATTGTACCTAAAGCAATTAAAAAGAAACCTCTCATGAGGCAAAATAGTTATCAGTTTGACAAAATAAAAAACATCAATTGTTCTTAACAGTTGCACGTATGAGTATATCAGATACGAACTCATACTCCACCATGCTTCCAACTGTTGCATTGTTTTCAATCAGAAACCTCTTCCAGCCACTACACATTGAATACACTCCTCCTTGCCGTATCCTCACTTGAACAGTCCAAAGCCTATCTTGTTCATCTTTCAGAGTTATCTCAGATTTGTTCCTTAGTCCAGTTGCTATCATGAAGCTAATAGGAATGTCCTACAACCAATTTATTGTTTTATATATTAATTAGATGTAAACAAGTTTTAAATAGTATGTACATATGTGTATATGTATATAATTTTACCATCTTGTTGGCCTGGAAGTGGTAATCTTTGACCTCTTTTGTAAAAACCAGGTTCCTCTCTTCCAATGAAAGCTGGTTTTCTTCATTATCATCTTCATTAAAAGCAGGTTCATCATCCTCCCATCCTGTTAAACCCAAATTTTTAAAACACAAATGTTAGTTAATTAAAACACTTCCAAATGTATTAGAAATATGTTTTTATAATTTAGATGAATGTATGTTTCTGAAAATAACAAACCATCACTTGGGCAGTTCTTGCAGCATCCTGATTTTGAAAATACTACAACATGTAGTGTATTTGCATCAACCAGATCAAATTTCAGGCAGTCCAGTGCTTCTATATTGTTTTCTTGGACAAATGTTGGTCATCCGTCATTCAAATAATGAAAATTTCCTATCTTGTCAATACTGACCCTCCATGTTTGTCCAAGTTTGTAGCTAGCTGTTAGAGTTACCTCTGTAGAAGATTCTTCAAACAAATTTTCAACTACAAACATAGGAGGTACTCTCTGCACACAACATCAGGTAATTATCATTTAATATTCTATACATTTTTATATATTATATATTATAAAAAATTTACCAATCTTGGAAGGAAGTACTCTTCACTGAACAGTATACGAACGAAAGAAGCCATCTGTTTAATATCAAAAAATATTTAAGTTAATATTAACATGACTTATAAACCAAAATATAGTAGCTCTATAATTATAAATCAAAATATTTTAAGAGTAATATAATTATTTAAGAATATTCGATGAATACCTGAACTTTAGTTTAGTAATACCTGAAGTATAGTTTATGAATACCCTAAGAATAGTTTATGAATACTTAAAGATTATTAATTAATATCACAAGACTAATTCAAAGAACAAATACCCAAAGTAACATAATAATTTGAAGAGTAACATAATTATTTAGGAATCTTAATACCCAAAGAACAAATATTAATACTCAAAGAATGAATATTATACTGTATAAATCACTCTGTACTTTTATAGCTATATCATTATTTGAAGAATTTACCTGAAGAAGTAAAACTTGAGCATTTTTCATTAAATAAATTAAGTACCAGTAATATTCTACGAATAAGACAAACTTGAATATACTTAAATGAACGAGAGAGAGAGAGAGAGAGAGAACAGTGTGACATACATGTTACCTTTGAATGTTGTCGCGGTTTTGTCGTCGAAGATTCCGGCACTTTGAAGTAGAAGTTGACTGTTGATTCGGGTGAAAATTGCATGAATTTAGTGTGCTTTTATTGTCTATTTTATTGAAATTTCATGCTTTATTTACCCAATTTTTGAGTAGTTGTGCTTAATTGTGAAAATGATTAATTTTAGTGTAAATTGTTAGGAAAATTGAGAAGAATTATGAATTAATTTGTTGAGCTATTATTTGATTTCCCATTGAATTATGTTGAAAGCCCAAAGTGATAAATTATTATGATGGTCCATTTTAGGAATGGTGAGCCCATTAGCAACAATTAATTCACAAGTTGAGGCTCAATTATTTGTTTACAGGGAAAATGGCAAAGTCACGTGAATATGTGATTTGATAAAGGAATACAAGTGAAAGTCATTATCTTCACATTTCTTTTGTTGACCAGGTTGAGGAAAACGTGGCCTGCTTAACTCCACTCAACTACCACTTAGGCACCTACTACATCAAAACAAAAACATCCGTTCATCTCGCCTGAGTTCGGAAATGAAGAAGACGAATGCGGAAAACCTAGCAGCCATCTCAGACGCCGGAATTAACACCGGAACCACCATTGCCGCGCCTGGAAATCAGCGTTCCATTGCCGAAATTGAAAGCCGTTCGTCACATTGAAGCTCTCGCCGGAGAAAATGGAGAAACCCACTGTCGCCCACTGCTCTTCACCGCCACTCAGACGAAAGCCTTCCTCCTCTGTTCGAAGCCATGGCCGTCAATGGCCAGAAATTGAGCGCCACCGCAGCCCAGCTCCTGTTTCTCGCCGGAAATGTCGATGCCCATGTCTCCACGGCTTCACTTGCAGCAGCTTGTTGCCGGAATTTCACCATTGAAGCCCATCAAGTCGCCGAAATCGAGCCCAGACTACTACTAAGCCACCGCCCCTTGTTCGAAATTAAGTCGGAATTCTCATTCACTTGTTTGCTGATGAGAAGAGGAAGAAACGCACCCACTCGAAGAGTTGCTGAGAAAAGGTAAAAACGTTTTCATACGCTCGATCATAGCAGAAATATCGCCCGTCCGAGCGGGAGTGGTGCAGTGCTCGAGCGACACGTATTTACTTGTACAGAGTGATTCCGCTCGACCACACCTTTGATTCCGCTCGACCACTGTTTGAAGGAAAAAATGCTGAAATTTTATCCTCACTTAGAAAAGTGCTACACTATGAGAAAACGTTTTTCTTCCATGAAAGAGTTGCTGGGTTAATTTCTAAATTCCAAGAAAATGGGAGGATTCTTGGGAAATTTTGATGCCTTATTCTTGAGCCCCAGGTATAAATACACATTTTTGAGATTCTTGAAGCGGATACAGCAGCTGGGAACCGAGTTTCACACACACTACATATAGTTGGAGGTGTTTTCACCCTATTTTCTTCATTTCTCACCATTTTGGAGCTTCAAAGAATAATTTGAGCTTGAAATTTGATTCTCCATCAACCACAAGAGACTAAGCTTCCTTTTTTTCCTTTCTTTTATTTTTAGTAGTTATTTAAATTTTGTATTAGTTAAGAACATGGTATTTGGCTAGAACACTTTTGATTTTAGAGCTTTGTAAATATTTAGATTGAAGTTTACGAGTTAGTTTCTTGTTTATTTGGTATTTGTGTGGCTATTTCTATTCATGTGCTCAATCTTATTTTGGAAGCATGTTATTAGTTGCAAATGACAATGTGCTATTTATTGTTAGTTGATTTAGATGGAGAGATTGAATTAACTAATAGAACTTGAGTGCATGACCCAGTTTATTATGAGCTTGAGAAAGGATTAATTCATTGGGAGGGAACTAATGATCCTAGGTGCTATTTTGGGTTGCAATAACTTGTGAGGTAGAGATACAAGCTTGTTGTTGTTTCCTTTGGGTTAATTAGATTGAAAAATTAATTAGTCCTACTTAAGTGATCATCTCTATAGGAACACACACAATACCATTTGAATGAGTCTTTAACCATAAATGGATTTCTAAATATTGCAATGTCTTGGAACCTACTTTTCTTTTATTGATTGTTATTTGTCTATTTTTTAGATTAGGATTGCATGAAACTTAATTTGATCATTTATTTGGTTGTTATTTTTAATTTCTTGCTAGTGACATTTTAGTAGGTAATTTAGGAATAGCTTAAGTTTTGAACACCTTTAATTAAGTGATTTTCTAGAAAGAACGAAACCAATTCATTGCACTTTTACACTAGCCCTTCCTCGTGGGATAAACTCGTATTTACCATCCTACAATTGACACCGTGCACTTGCGGTTGTTTAATTTTATGTGTTGGGAAATATCGGAACAAGTTAATGGCGCCGTTGCCGGGGAAGGACATTATTAGTTCTAGAGTGTTATTTGGTTGAGTTTTTCGCAAGAGTTTACTTGCTTTCTTAATTTTGAAAATACCAAAAATATTTGTTATTTACTTGTTTATTCTCCTACTCTTGTTATATTCTAACTTGTTTTAATTTCTTGACATGGCTTATGGTCACGAGGTCTAGAAGAGGAGAACAACCACTTCTACTTTTGGACTTAGAGATCGAAGCTCGTTGTAGGAGGCAAAACGCCGAAAGAAGAAGAAGACAAGAGAGAGTAGAGATGAATTTAGGAGAGAACAATCCGAATCCGGTGGTTGGAGAAGTTATTGAAGAGGAAGGTTTCGATCATGAAAATCTTGAAAATATGCCAAATGAGGAAGAACCATTACAAGGAGCTCAACCGAGAGAAGGAGCACCAAGACAACAAAGGGTCTTCCGAGATCACTTTCGTCCGGTGCCAAGACCTCATAGGGGAGCGGGGAGAGAGCCCATTGATGTTCACAATTTTGAGCTCAAGCCCCAACTAATTATCATGGTGCAAAACTATCAATTTGGTGGGTTACTGAGCGAAGATCCAAATCTCCATTTATCTCAATTTCTTGAGATAAGTGGAACCATCAAGATAAGAAGGGTGCATCAAGACTACATTCGACTTCAATTATTTCCATTCTCCCTTCGAGATAGGGCGAAGCATTGGTACAACTCCCTCGACCTAAGGGTGATTGAAGAGTGGAACGATTTGGTGGATGCTTTCCTTATGAAGTATTTTCCCTCTATCAAGACCATTCAAATTAGGGGGGAAATATCTTCATTTGCACAAATGGAAGATGAGTTAATGACGGAGGCTTGGGAAAGATTTAAAGATTTGGTGAGAAGTTGTCCACAACATGGGTTCTCTCGTGTTCAACAACTTTGCTACTTCTACAATGGGTTGGATCATCAAACAAGAACCATGGTGGATTGTTCGGCGGGAGGATCTTTGTTGAATAGAACCATGAATGATGGATATAATCTTCTAGAGGAATTAGCGAAGAATGGTAGTCAATGGCCTTCCGAAAGACGACAACATCGAAGGATTGTCTCCGCTCAAGATTCCGAACTTCTGGCAAAGCTTTCTTCTAAGGTGGACAATTTGACTTCTTTGTTGTTCAAGCAAAGTATCAAAGAGCAAATGGAAGGAGCACCGTTAGAAGAAACTCACTTCATGGGGTATCAAAGGGAGAGAAGTTTTGGTGAAAGACCATTTCGAGGACATTCTCCTCATCACAACTCAAATCAATACCATCCGGGGTTGAGAAATCATGAGAATTTCTCATATGCTAATTCAAGGAATGCAATTCAACCACCGACGGATTTCGTGGTCAATGATGAAGTGATTGAGGAGCCTTCCAAGAAATTGTCAATGGAAGAGATGTTCACTTCTTTCATGGGAGAGACCAAGAACTTTATGAGAGAGACAATTTTTTCCTTCACTTAGAAAAGTGCTACACTGTGAGAAAACATTTTTCTTCCATGAAAGAGTTGCTGGGTTAATTTCTAAATTCCAAGAAAATGGGAGGACTCTTGGGAAATTTTGATGCCTTATTCTTGAGCTCTAGGTATAAATACACATTTTTTAGATTCTTGAAGCGGATACAGCAGCTGGGAACCGAGTTTCACACACACTACACATAGTTGGAGGTGTTTTCACCCTATTTTCTTTCATGGAACAACTGTCTTCTTTGTGGTCTAGGGTTTAAAGTTGAGTTTGCTTTATATAGTAGTATATTATATTATTTATATTATAATAATATTATATTTTTATTATTTTTTTATTGAACCCTACTTCGTTTATGTATGAGTATTTTTTTATCTATTATCTGTATATTATATAATATTGTTTTGGGTATATTTTATTGTTCTACTTGTGTTATTGTGTTATTTTTATTATATTATTTATATTATAATAATATTACATTTTATTATTGATCTTCTGGTATTGATTTTTTCTTCTTTGGGTATTAATCTTTGTCATACATGTATTATTAACATATTCTTAGGGTATTCATATTTGTTAATAGGGTATTCATATTTGTTCATAGGGTATTCATATTTGTTCTTAGGGTATTCATATTTGTTCATAGGATATTCATCTTTGTTCTTAAGGTATTCATATTTGTTCTTAGTGTATTCTTCTTTGTTTTTAGGGTATTGCTGATATAATTAATAACAATAAATTAATAAGCATGTGAAATAATTTTAGTAAAACATAAAAAAATAACAATTTGAAATCTATATATATAAAACAAACAGTAAATACATTCCTATATCAAATTATATGAGGATTAGGTGTAATTGACCCATATTCTTTCATTTGAGATGTTTGGGACTTTGTTGTCTTTTTTTTCTTTTTTTTTTCTGCTGTGGATAGCACTCTTAATCATTTGACTTCTTCCCTTTGTTACTGAGCGTTCCGAATCGTGAATTATGTTTGATGTTTCAGAATGACCTTCAATGTCTTCTTGCTGCTTTGAATTTCTTCCATCAAGAACTGAACAAATCTTGCCATATCCTTCCTCTATGACTTCTCTAATTTCTTCAATATCTTCACTCATTAATATGACATTGTAGTATTTTCTTATGATATCATGTCTCCAAGGGATTTTGTTTCCACAGTTTCCCCTAATTCACAAAAAATATTAGTTAGAACCTGTATAATTTACTAATACCCCATGTTGAAATCAGACACACCCAAAGAACTAAAAATAATACTCTAAGAGTTATTATAGAATACCCAACAATATAATACTCTAAGTTGTACCTGTTATCATTTGTTTCTTCAGTTGCAATCTTATTCCATACCTCTTCCTTTGCAAGTTTGGTCCATCTCTTCAAAATATAATTATCAGGTATCTTTTGTATTGAATGTACATTCATCACCCTGATGCAGTGATAGCAGAGTATTCCTATTTCTTCAAACTTCTTACAATCACAGCTGAATAGGTTCATTGCAGTGTCATACACTACACTGTTACTTCTTTCTTCCTCATCACTCTTGACATTATAAACCAATGTTGTGTCACAGAGTTCAGCAACCAAAGAAGTTGCAAATATAGATTTTGAGAATTCTTCTTCAAATTGCTTAAATAAGCTATGGGTGTATACCTCTGCAGCATGCTTTATAATTCCTTTCATTCCAAAAGGAGATTCTGGTGTCATTCTAGAACAGTTGAATTCATCTTTTTTTTCTGTCCTTCTCCATTGACTTATTGTGGTATTGAAAATCTTGTAAAATTCTGTCAAATTTGTCTGTTTGTGAGCTTTGAATCCGATTGCATGATTCGTGCTTTCACTTCTTTGTGATGATCTTATTCCAGCAGAAAATATATCCTTACTCAATGTTGTACACCATTTTTCCTTAAGACTATATAGTCTCTTGAACCAGGTATTGTTTTCCAATCCATAAGTTGATATCATGTTTTGCCAACTGATTTCAAAATCATTCTGATCAGCAGAACCTGATAAACAATAGTTAAAAGCATTTTTGAATGGGTCATCTCTCTTAAGTTCTCCAAATTTGGAAATTGCATTTTGTTGGAGATGCCAAAGACACAATCTGTGTCTTGTTTCTGGAAATTCCTGAAATAAAATTTTGAGTTACCAAAATAACAAAGACAAATTTATTATACTCAGACTAATATATTATACTCTAAGAACATAATGTAATACCTAATTAAAAATTATAACTGTAGACCAACATAATAATATTCTAAGAAAAAACAGTAATACCCTGAGAATAATATATTAATACCCTAAGAACAAATATGAATACCATATGAACAAATATGAATACCCTAAGAAAAAAGATGAATACCCTAAGAACAAAGATGAATACCTTATGAACAAAGATGAATACCCTATGAACAATATTTTTATACCTCAAGTTATACTATAAGAATTTTTTGTAATAACTGCATTTGAATCTGAGTAACAATATTAACATGTGAAGAACAATACTTGTATACCCTAAGAGTAATATATTTATACCCTATGAACAATATATGAATACTTTTTTTGATAAAATCTGAACATCCTAATAAATAAAAAGTATTATATATTTCAACAATAATAGTATTAGAATACATCAAGAACAATATATTAATACCATACCTTTTCCACAGCATTTGCTATGGCTAAATCTTGGTCTGTGAATATAGTCTTGTGGCTTTTATGTCTCATTGATTTCTTGAAAATCTTAAAAAGACACTCAAATGTTTCTGCCTTTTCATCTGATATGAATGCACAGCCAAACATCACATTTTTCCAGTGATTGTTTATTCCTACAAAAGGAGCACAAATGAGGTTGTGTTTGTTTGTTCTGAATGTGGTGTCAAAAACCATCACTTCTACGTAGATTTGATAATCTTCTAACATTAGAGAGTCTCTCCAAAATATACTAGAGAGTCTTCCATCTTCATTCAACCTAATTTTGTAAAAAAAATCCTTTTCTTCAGATTCTTGTTTTTCCATAATGTCAATTAGGTTACTGGCATCTCCTCCTTTAATTTGTTCCATCTTTAATCTGTTCACAAGGTTGTAATGATCCTTCATTGTGTGTCCTAAATTTTCTTCACCTCCAACTTCATGTGACATGTATTTATATGAGTCTATTATTCTCATGCCTGATGACAACATATTCTCTATAACCTTGGCTTTTTCTGCTGTAATTTTTCTTTCAGAACGATGTAAATGGCCCCACTCAGTCCTAGTTAACACATGATTGTGTTCTATTTCATGTTGTACAACTTCATATGTTCCTTCATTAGTTCTCTTGATTAGCATTTTAGCCTTGCAATCTGTCCTCGTAATTCCAATACTCCTTTTTCTTTCTGATGTTCCAGTGCTCGAATCACTATTATCCTTTCTTAATCCAGAACTAGAACAGACTAACAACTTGGACAATAATATACGTTCATCCCCCGCAGAAAATCTGTTTGTTGATTTTCTAACACTGAATCACAGAGAACGTGCATGCATACAGTATAATTTATACATTTTATCTACTGAATCTTTTTCCACACCAATGTTGATAAATGGATCTAAGCTCGAGATAAGCTTGAGGATTAGAAAAGAACCAAGTATAAACAGACAAGAAGGTATAAGCTGCTCGCCTATATGCTCGCCAGGCTGCTCGCCCACATGCTCGCCCGAGGTTAGAGGTGTCAAAGCAACGAGCCTACGTGGCCTTTCCCCAGTTGCTCGCACCAATGCTCGCCCAGCTGCTCGCCCAGATGGTCGTCTTTAGCCTGGATATAACAAGGCAGCGAGTTCAGAAGATAAGCCCATGCTGCTCGCCCGGCTGCTCGCACCCTTGCTCGCTACATTGTCCGTCTCTCCTTCGAGGGAAAGAAAACACAAGATGTCCAAAGGACCTGTATGAAAGGTCCGGATTGTTGAAAGCTAGTGTTAGTGGGGCAAAGCTTGGAGGGGGTGACAAGTGGAGGACACTTGTCACCCCCACAAGCCATATGGCTTAAAAAGAGGCCACCTCATCCTTAGAGGGATATAAATAAGAGGAAAAACCTTATTTGTAAGGATGGAATTTCCAAAAGACAAGAAATACATTACACAATTCCTCTCTCTACTTTTCCAATTACAATACCTATTACTAATCAAAATTACATCTTTAGATTATTGTTTGAGTGATTTTCTACGTATAAATTAGCCACATAAATCATTCGGTTATATAAATTGCTCAACAACCAAGTAAAGAACCTCTTATATCCCCGGAATCTGCTCTAGATTCTAATTTAGTATAAAAAATAATTTTATCAGTATAAATAACAAATATAAATTATCTGAATAACAAATATATAAAACCTTACTTTATTAAATAAAATTTCAAGTACAATTATATTGGTAAACAAATATCTTTTAACAAAAATTGATGAAGAATTTATAAATACCCCAAAAATTCTTTATCAATACCCTTATTGTAGTTTATGAATACCAATAGTGTAGTATATCAATACTCTAAGTATATTCTATGAATACCTGAACTTTAGTTTAGTAATACCTGAAGTATAGTTTATGAATACCCTAAGTATAGTTTATGAATACCCTTATAATAGTTTATTAATACCTATAGTTTATTCTATGAATTCCTTAAGAATATTCAATGAATACCTTAAGAATAGTAAGTCAATACACTTATATTAGTTTATTAATGCATGTAGTGTAGTATATTAATACCTTAAGAATATTCAATGATTACTCTAACAATAGTTTATCAATACTCTTATAATATTTCAACAATACCTGTAGTGTAGTGTATAAATACCTTTAGAATGTTCAATGAATACTCTAAAAATAGTTCTCCAATATCTTAATATTTTTTTTATGAATACATGTAGTGTATTTTATCAATACTTTAAGAATATAGAATGAATACTCTAAGAATAGTTTATCAATACCTTATAATATATTATTAATACTTGTAGTGTTGTATATCAATACCTTAAGAATATTCAGTGAATACCTTAAGAATAGTTTATCAATACCTGTAGAATAGTTTTTAACAACCTCATAAATAATATTACTAGCTAGAATTATTGAAGTACCTTCTTCGTCAATATTTTGTTCTTCTTGAACTATTAAGATACAATCATCAGTTTGTTCTTGTTCTTCTTCTGGTTCTTCTTCTATTTCATGAATTTCTTCTTCTTCTTCTTCTTCTTCTTGTTCTTGTTGATTTATATATATATCATCATCTGTGTATAATAATTTGAGAAAGATATTAGTAAATATATATGTATATAAAGTATTTATGATTTGAGTACCTGTTTCATGAGAATCGGTCATAATCACGTTTCTTCGATTCCAATTCTCTCTCAGCTTGTGTAATTTAATTGTTTGGGAGCGTCTATTAGGTTAAAGTCGGGTTAGACCCGAATATTTAAAGGATCCGCGAGTTTTTTATGTTTGGGTCGAGTTTTTTAATTGGGTTTCAATTTCGGGCCCAATAGCGAGTGCATGGTATGCACTCGCATGCACAGGAGTCGCACTCGAATTATAATATAAAATAATTGAATATATTTAATAATATTAATTTTATACTATTAATAAATTTGTAGAAAATCTACTCATGTAAGTTTCACGCTTTTGTCGAAGTATTTGCTGACATCGCCGCATAATTTTAATTTACTTATATCATATGATCACCTGCAGGCAGCCGCATGTGATCCTATCCATATGCGATATTTGACAACATTGTAATATCAGTGGGGTCCACTGAACCTTTAGTCCCCACCTAAATGGCAACAAGGGGACCCACAAAGGAAAGATAAAAAGACGCACAAGGAAAAGAATATGCTTTGCTCTCTGCAACACCCTCCCTCGAAATTTGATACCTAGATAGATAAAGAAAAAGTTAAAATGCTTTAGTTAATAACTACGAGTACTAGTCTACTATGCTATAGCATCGCTTGCCCCTGATCATTAATACTCCCACATTCCGTAGTTATCTTTATGTTCTTCATCCTTGAAACAAGCCTTTTTGTGTTCTTCTTTCCCTTTTCTTTTCCCACCGTCTTCTGACAATCTTTCAGTAAAGATGATGGGGTTTCTCCAAGAACCGATTTTCACAGCTTTTGTGGCGCTTGTTTTGTCTTTTGTTGTTGCAAAGATTGTTTCTTTTGCTATTTCTAACTCTAGTGATGGTGGTGAGGCTGTAGCTTGCTCTGTTAATGAGGGTTCAGTTGCAGAAGGGGTCGGTTTGAGGGTTGGGAGGGCAAAAGGGCAAAAGAGAGTGACGTTTCTTGATGATGTTGTGATTAGAAGGATTGATCGGTATGAGGGGTCTGAGAGTCTTGAGTTTTTGGATGATAAATTTGATGAGGGGGTTTATCAGTTTTCTGAAAAGATTAATGAACAATGCTTTGATGATGGATCTGTGGAACATGAAATGGTGATTGAGAAAGAGGGGAGTGGTGGTGATGTGGATAGGGTTGTTGGTGAAAAGGGCAAGAGTGTAATTGTTGAAGGAGAGAAGATTGAAGTGATAAATGATGATGAAAAAGAAGTAATGGGGTTTGTGGAGAATGAGGAAATTGTTGAGGATGATGATGATTGGGAAGGGATTGAGAGGAGTGAGTTGGAAAAAGTGTTTGCAGAAGCTGTTAATTATGTGGAATATGGGGGGAGAAAGGAGAAAACGGATGATCATTTGGAAAGATTGAGTAGTGATGTGCAGATGGAGTTGTATGGGCTTCATAAAGTTGCGGTTGAAGGCCCGTGTGGCGGCCCGCAACCTATGGCTCTCAAGGTCTCTGCTCGTGCCAAATGGTACTCATCTTTTAATGCATCATGTTTGTCATTATTGATAATTGCTATCTATATTCTGTTGAAGCTTGTTCTGCATTATTGTTTAGTATATTATTATGGTAGGATGTGGGACATAAATGAAAATATGAACAAATGTATAACCATTCAAGTGCCTAGCAAAATTGCATTCGAATTCTGCCCTGTTTGGGAGGATGATAGGAAGTTTTGGTCCACATTTGAATCCATACTAGGTTATAGGACTTGATTGGCCATCGTAATTTACAATTTTGTGAAGCTGCTGTTGGTCAAAATGAGGGGCGTGGGGCGTGGGGCGCGGGAGAATTTATTAGTAGGATCCTTAGAGTTCACGGATCTCAAATCTGTGAATAAGGTTCGTATAAGTTTTTGTGAACGAGAATAGTATGTGCGCGAACTTGGTTCACGTGAATTCTATCCCATTTTTACCCATTTACAAAATGGGTCTAACAGAACTTGTATATATAAGATCACATTTTGTTCCTAGGATCAGTAGAGTTCAAGGATCTCAGATCTGTTCATACAAGATTTTGTGAATGACTGGACATCTCATATAGTGTTCTCTTGTCAATTGTCATTGTCTATGATCATGGACCCTACTTTCATATATGTTTGGTATTTAAGAGCAACTAAAACTTAATTTTCACAATGTGATCAAATATTTAAGTAAGGTATTCAGCAATTAACTTAAGAAGATGTTACAAAATGAATAATATTGCAATTATCTGAAAGAAAATATGGATACGGGAAGAAAAACCGTAGATCTAGCCATTGGATAGCTGTCAGGGTGTAGTTTGATTGCTAGTAATATAACAGGGTTGAAAAGCTGCTATCCAATGTGCAAGGAATGCGTGGCAAAGGCTGGGAAGCATGAACCAGGAAGCGGCTATGGAGCAGTATATTCGAGTCCTCTCAGATAATATACCTGGCTGGATGCACAATAATTCTGCTGTAAGATTTTCCTTTCTTTTGAAGTTAACATACTGATTTGTATATCAAAAAAACCTGTACCCAGACGGTCTCATCTCATGTATGAGACATGATATTTTTTACCTAATCTTGTGATACTCAAATTTCTAAAGTATCACAAAAACATGTGAAAGTATCATATCTCATACATGAGACAGTCTCATGCAAGATATCCTCCTCATAGAAATATAACCCTTACTCTTATTCGTCTTCTGTAGGATGATATTATCCAAAGTAAGTTGGAAACTTTAGGTAAAATATCCGACACAGAGCACGAAAGGTTGTGATATTTTTCTAACGTCCAGCTTGTATTACCAATCCATTTGAACAGATCTAACGTCTTAACACTAGCAATTTTGTTTCTCTTTAGGAAATCGGAACTGAGCTCCAGTTCGATTGGTGATTCTAGTACTGGCCAAAGTTCTGTCGAGAAGGTGACACTAGTTCAGTCTGTAATCCACATTACTACTTTTATCTGTATATTTTACACGAAACTTGTACGAGACATGATACTTTTGCAGGTTTTTGTTATACAGTACAAACTTGAGTGTCACAAACATCTGCAAGAGTATCATGCCTCATGCAAAAATCCTCATTATTATAATGATCAAAGGACATATAATTTTAAACTCTTATTAACTCGTGGAAATGTTATTCTGCGAAGGAAGTGGAGAGAAATACATTACTCTTTGCAAATAATTGGTATCATCCATTTTTCTTGCTTGAAATTACATGATTTTATGTGAAGAGCAATCTAAATTGCTATTACGAGTTGGATCATATATGCTTTAGGTTTTTGTATGGTATGTCAAACTTTGTGATTGTTTCAATCCAATCTTCATTCAGAATCTGGATATCATTGTACGTACGTAATCTTATCTTCAAATAACATCACTTTAGATAGTTGGGCCGGAGGAGTTCATAGATAAATGCAAGAATTTTTTTTTTTTTTTACGTGCGTTGCGCTTTATTTGTTAATTTGGATCTTTGGCATCTTTGTTTCATCTCTATTCTCACTAATGCTCTGAACTTCTCTGACTAATTTGAACCGTACATCAGTCTTGGGTTTCTTTTTTTTTTGTTCATGTTGTAAATGTGCTTCCCATATCTTAATTATTATTTCAACTAGCATTTGTACAATTAAATTCCTTGTTTTTTAAATCATGGTAGGAAAACTAGCAAAGCTGTTCATTTACTTCTACTTGTTGTGGCAGGATGATGACGTATAGCACGGTGAATCTACCACAATAACCTCTTTTCCAGTTGCTTCTTCTGGTAAAACTATTCATGTAATTCGTCAATCCCTCCTAACTTTATATTTAATTTCAATTTATGAGAAGCACATTCTTTGTTTTTTCTCCTTGGTTCATGTTATCTGTGAAGCCATCTCATTGGAAATAAAATTTATCCTCATTATTGATGATACCGTGATACATAATCTCTTGTATTTATAAGGTGATATTGTTTATCTCTTGTATTTCATATACTGAATGATCTGCAGATGGTAACAATTAATCAGTTGGTGATGGCACATGCTTCAGGGGCCAAGATTTAATGCTGGAGCCTACTTTTGGAGGGACATCTTCAAAAGATGGATGTAAATTTTCTTTAATAATTGCTGATTGTTCATTTATTAAGTGTTTGTGGTCGATGTTATGGATGTAAAACTTCGTATCTATTATGTATATATTGAAGGCGACAACCCAGCGCTTGCCTTCTCGGCAAGGCACGATTGCCTCTTGGTGGATATCAATCTTTTGGGGGTCAATAAGTTTTTTGGTCTGATATCTTGTCTACTTTTCAATTTCGCTCCCAAAATTAGATTGTAGACAAGTTACGAAATAATTTTTCTAATAACTCTGTGTAACTTAGAGAAATCTGGAAGTTGGAAAGGAAAACATTGAAATCTTTAAACAAAAGAATGCAATTTGAAGTATAAGATCATCAGACAATAGTTGATTTCCTGACTTAAGAATATAAGTCATGAGCTATGGTCATTCCAGCTGAAAAATTACTCTGTTTCCATATCATATGTGCACCATTCATTAGCTGTATTCTGTTTGAAGTAGAAACAATTACCTTTGCATCCCATTTGCCTTGAATCCACCCCATGCACAAAGCCCTTAACTCTAGGCTTTTGCGCTTTAATCCACACGAGTTTAGGAAAATGAAACCGAAGCACCCCAACCTGATGATCAACGACCCCAACAATTTTCGTTTGATATTGAAAACCAACGAGATTTCCCTTTTCGATTCACACAATGACCATGTTCGAAGAATTGATATCTTCCATCACTGTAAGAGCGCCCTGTAAACTCAATGTATAGAACTTGCCTTCGTAGCTCATGACAAACGGGTTGATTGTATCGGACCCTCGTTTGATCCATGCGTGTCCATCTTTGCCTCCAGTGGTAGACCATGAGAGTCAAGCTTGAAAGCCCGGTCACCACAACCACAGAATGAGAGCCCATTTTCGAACAGAGTTTGTGTAACAAATTTAAAAGGATGCTAACATACCATGGAGGAAGACCTCAAGCAACCCTGCTGATTACTTTGTAAATTCAAAAATGGATGAACTAGGCTCTCTGAGCCAAGAGGAAGCCGCTAGAGCAACATACGAAACGTGGCGAGGCGAAGATCCAATGTAGTAGGGTAAGCATTTGCACGAAAACATAACGTTTATGAATTGTGGTAAGAGTCTTGCTTAATGTGGAAAGCTCTAAATCATGAGGTTGAGGGGGTGTCTAGTGGTGGTGCACTGCCTCGTCGTGGTGGTCAACGACTTGGTGGTACCCGGAAAAGTGATCTTTTGCAGCAAGTTTGGTTGTCTTGCTATTAAGTTGAGGATGTGTTGGGGAAGATTGGGCCTTGGCCTCTTTTCTGGTGGGAAGGGAAGAGATCGATCCTCTTTCCAAGGTGAGTGGTAATTCTTTTGATTGTGCAAGAGTTGACCAAGATGATGTTATTGGGCTCCAAGTTTGACCTCTTGACTTTGACTTTTAAAAAAAAAAATTCATGTCTTGTGATCATAAGGAAACATATTTTATAGTGCAATTTGTGAGTGAAGATTCTTTAAGGCTTGGAAATTTTGAAAATTTCAACACTTTGGCACATGTGAAGTATTGATGTAATTATCTATTTTTCCTCAAATTAGAGCAAAAGTATTGATTTAATCATAATAAAGACAATAATGAGGAAAAATAGAGTAAAAGTATTGATGTAATCCAATAATTCATCCAACATATTTGAAAACAGTGAAGGGAAAAGATTTCATCCCGACCCTCATTGAGAAGCAAATGTTCCCTCATTGTTTTTGTTTTTTCACATTTTTCGGAATATATTCTCTTCACAAAAACTTCTGAATAAATTTTATAGTATGAAATTTTATATCTAAGATGTGTTTATTGATTCTATTAGTACTAATACATATTCCCTCCGTCCCACTATAAGTTTCTCACTTTCCTTTTTTGGATGTCCCACAATAAGTTTCTCATTCCATAAAAAGCAACAACATTTCATATATTAATAAACAAATACTCATTTTCACCACTTCCTATTATTTTTTCACAACTTTATATTATTTTATACAAAAGTTAACATTTGATCCATCATTTAATAATAAATAAATATATTTTTTTAAACAAAACAATAAAAAATAAGAGAAACTCAAAGAGAGACGGGGGAGTACATTTTATAGTATAAATTTCATTTTATGAACAAGTTTTTCCGTAATCCCACTCCCTTCGCTTTCTTCTATAAAAGGGATTTTATTTTCTCCGCTTTCAATAATTACGGAGTTTATATTCCTTCAGTGAGAGTTTTTTATGATTCATTTTCTTAGTTACAGTGTCACCACCTACCTCAGTGATAAGTGAACAGTTTGCTGGACCTTTTCATTTTAGGCAAATAAGGAATTGTTGTTTTTCTGCCAGTTTAACATTACACTGTCTTGCTCAAAAATATTCTAAAAGACAGTTTTTTATTGGTGAAAATTAAATGTGAAATTAAGTACCATTATAAACCTCCTACGTGTCAGGAGCACCTCAACAGCATTTTAAAAATATTACTCCCTCCGTCCCGGAACTACTTTCATAGTAGTCCCGGGCACGCGAACCAAGGAAAAATTAATATGTAAGTGTAAAGTTAAATAATAAAATAAGAAAAAGTGTATTTTGTTGACTTTTGTGAGAGAAAAAAATTTCCTTTTTAGATGTGTGAAAGAAGAGTTGGGACGTCCAAATAAGGAAAGTGTGAAAGTAGTTTTGGGACGGAGGTAGTATGATTATTTTATTAAACAGTTAAAGTGTGTTCTTTTTTAATTTTAAATGTCTTTTAAATACTCCCTCCGTCCACGATAAATGGTCCACGTTGCCTTAAATGGTCGTCCACAATAAATTGTCTACTTACCTAAAATGGAAAACTTACAATCATTATTTTAATTTTTTTATACACATATACTCACTTTTACACATCACATCAAATACTTTTTTAATAATTAAATATTTTTATATACTAATACACTCACTTTTACACATCAACATCAACTCTTCTTAATAACTGTGAATTGCAAAGGTAGTCCAATTTTTGTGGACGGAGGGAGTATTAGTTTCAAAATTTAGACAACTTTGAAAAATTTTATAAGAGGGATCTCCTATTAAACTTATTGCCTGTTTTAGATCCATACTGACAAAGTGAAAAGTGCTTTCTTTTAAGTTGGTGTGGCTCCGCTTTTGAATTTTAGAAGCATTTCTCACTGTAGACTAGAGATCTAAAACACATCCTTATTCATATTATAAAACTTATACTATTAGATGTAGTTATTAGTACAATTACATGTATTCAATAATACTATAAACATTTAAACTAATTTTTGTGTACAAATTTAATAATATCAGTGCATACATTTGATGGTATAGGTATATCAAATGATATTAATTTCATACTATAAAATTTGTTCATACATATTTGTCTTTATGAATATTGAGCTGGGGGTTTGTTTTTTATTTTTGAGTGATGTGGTAATAGTTGTAAAGTATTGTGGTGATGACTTTTTAAAATTAATTTTCAAAATTCTGAACCAATTTAAACTTCCAAAATCTAAATACCCATTTTTAAACAAAAGAACATCACCTTAAAGTTGTTTACATTGAACAATTATGTTTGGAAAGTCATAACTATTCATTATAAACATACATACCAACTCAATAAAAACAACTTTAACTATTTAAAAGTACTCTTGAATTGCACAGTACACATAATATATAAAAAAAACCTAGACAAAATAGATTAATAAGACAATCTCAATATAGACCAAGTTAAAAGTACACTTAGATTGCACAGTACACATAATATATAAAAGACCTAGGCAAAATAGATTAATAAGACAATCTCAATATAGTACCTTGGTCTGTTTCCGGGATACTTAATTTTTTAAAACATACTCCCTCCGTCCCACTTGGAAAGTGAAGGGACACATATAATAAAAAAAAAGTAAAAAACAATAATACTTTGAGAATAATTTGGTATAAAAACTTTATGCATAAACTGTAAAGTAAAAAAATTAGTTAGATGAAATGTAGTTTGTATTGTGTTTTGCTGAGAGCACGTTGACCAAAAATAGTTTACTGGCCCATACAAAGGTGAAGTTCAAATACACATAGTACCCCTATGTTGAAAAAAAAAGAGGTGTCATCTCTCTCCTCTTTCATCAGCATTAAAGATCTTTCAAATCATTCTTTCCTCTCTCTCATCTCTCACGTTTCTCTCTCTCTCTCTAATGGCCACAACCGCATCTGGTAATTGATGTTGGGCTAAATACCTCCACAAACTTCCTCACTCACTGCCATGGAAATACCTCCACCAACACCCACACAACCTCTGCCATCCTCGTCAACCACTCAATCGGCGCCTATTCCGCCGCCTATTCCGTCGCCAAATTCAAAAACCGTCAACACCATTAACGTCGGAATCCCTGTTCCACGCACAACCTCTATGTTGCCGAAACCGATTCGCCCAGTTTGGCGACGTTGTGACTGGATTTGCTCCTCTGATGCTCGTCTACCAGCCTCTTGCCTCATAGTTGATTCTTTTTTTTTTGAACTTATGTTACTGAATTCATCCATATAAATTTGAACTTGTGACCAATTTGCAATTGAACTTATCGACCTTTTTGAACTTATAGTCACAAAATATTTGAACTTGTGACCAATTATTCGATTGTCTTTAATTTTTTTTTTAGTGATGATTAGTGGTATGTATATATTTTTAAGCCCCAACATCTACTCTGCATACTCATCAAACCAAATTCAAACAGTCCGCAATTATCAAGAAAAGTCCAACATCTACTCTGCATACTCATCAAACCAAATTCATCATCTTCTTTGCTGGAAATGGCCTCTCCCAAATCAATTCATCTAGGCGAAAATTGTCTGTGGCCCACATCCTCGTCGCCGAATGCCAGCGCACCTCCACAGCGCAACGACGCTCTCCGCCACGTCGCTCAACCACGAACGCGACCTCCCAGACGACTCAGCTTGCCACCGAAGCCTACGCGCGAGCACCGCTGCTACCACTGACGCCGCCGGAAACGGGCACCTATACCTCTGCCTCTTTGCCAACTCTTGTCACTGTCGCGATGCCAAGAACCTCCTCACCGACGACGAAACTTGATTTTGGGGAGCTTGTCTCCCTTTACCATTGCAAAATGTTGAGAGAATTGGGGGTTTTAAAGATGGAGAGAGAAATTGAGGGGTTTTAAAGACGGAGAGTGAGAATTGGCGTTTTTAAAGATGATGTGAGAGAATTGAGAGTTTTAAAGATGGGGAGAGAGAGAGTTGGGAGGACATCCAGAAAAAAGATGTTGTGGCGATGGAGGGTGTAAAAAATATCACATACACGAGACTCTATCATGCCCGTTCAAAAAAAAGACTCTATCATGCCCGTTCAAAAAAAAAGAATCTCTCATGCAATGCTTCCTTATTAGAAAAAGGCTCACCACTCTCAGCAGCTTTCATTGCAATAATCATAGTCACACCCCACGCTCAAGTGATACAGAACACAAACCATAATGAGTCGGCAAAACCTCATTATTAGTATTTGAAATTCCACAGCACACATTTAAGATAACATTAAAACAATCATTAAACTGTGACAACACAGCAACCGGACACTAAAATCATTACCAAGATGGATAATTTTACATGATCACCACAGGAAAAACAGTGTTTGATCTTACAAGGCACAGATGATAGGATCTAACTTACATCAGCAAATTCCGCTGGAAAAATCTTGACTCCATAAGTGAACCTCTAAATCTAAGAGCGATGGACACTCATTATGAATATATACACAATTCACAGCTAACATTAAACCATAGATATCCCTGAATTTGCACTATCTCTTTACCTCAATTTGTTAGAAACACCTACCTCGATCTCTACAAACTCTTCACGTTTCCATCGCGCGGTTTCTCCAAAGCTGCAACCTTTGCTCTATAAGCAGCAGCGGCGGCTGCTACAACTGCATTCTTCACCCTATCTTCTCGTGGACCCTCACACTCTTGACCGAATCTCAGCTCAGAAGGAGGTATGAAGCAGTCCATGGATAGACCAGGGACATTGAACGCTACTTCCTCGATTGTCCACACCTCTTCCATTCTCGTCTTTGTATGGCTCATTGCCGTTTCACCAAACCTGAAAAGGGTGACCACGGATCGCCCAGAGTGGGCGATCATGATCCCCTCAACAGGTCTATAATCATCAAGAACAGAATTGATTGTAGTCTCCCAATATACAGCTTCAACCCCATTGGTCTGTATACGAGTTAAATGGGAGTCCTCCAAATGAACGAGAAGCCCCGTCTTCTGGCTGAAGTAACCGAACAAAACATGGCGTATGATCTCTGCGGGTCCCTCACTCCTAGCTTTCAGTGTATGAGGATCAGCACAGAGTTTGAGAATGAAGCAATCTTCACCATTGATCTTTTTCTCTCCGGTGCATCTAGCATTGACGAACATGTTTGCTGTTGTTCTAGGATCCAAGCCCTGCAATTGAATGCTGATCAACTAACTGAAACCTTGTGTTAACAGTAGAAATAACATCACGGAAAACTTTACTAAGAGGGTAATGGGTCAAAAGAGCCAGAACAATGAAGACGGTGAATGTCCAAGACTGGCTCCATAACTTGCCTACTATCCAATTTTGGCTCCAAATTAAATCATCATGTATCGTGACATTCAAGTGACATAAAACTATCGTTTTCAATTTTCCAACGACTTGGGGAGCAAAATAGGACAGTAGACAAATTATGGAACGAAAAAACTTTATAACTGCTAAAAGAAAATGGCAACTATTATTCCTTTCCACCACACCAAACAATGCTATCAACACACAGTTTGTTCCACCATAATAGACCATACCAACAGAACCAAACCGTTCACACCTGCAGTACCCTAAACCATCATTGACAAAAAAATAAATAAAATTCTGTTGAATAAAAAGCACAAACAATTGTGGCATATCATATAAAGAATTTATATTTTCCCATCACATATAACTAACTATGGGGGTTCGTTCCAACCTGGAGGGCACGACGAAGGGGTCTAACAGGGCCTTTGGCAGAATGTGCACCAAGCCAAGGGGTATGACGCCACACGAGCTTCCCGTTGCAACCAGCACGAACCTTGCTCCCTCCAAGCGCAAGCTCCACATACCACATATCAGGATTCATTTGCCAGAGAACAAAACTCCCAGACTCGGCCACTTTTGATGAACTCCTGTTCTTTATCACCTTCGTTGCAGTCTCAATATCAGATGCCAACATTTTGACATTCCCCATTGCATAAGCATTCTGTATCGAGTGCTGAAGCTTCTGCCCTCCTGATGCTGCTAGATATTGTTGAAGTATATACTGAGCAGAGGAAGTTTCCTATCAAAAAGACAAAATTTCATCAAGAAGTTAAAAAAGTTAAAAAAAAATAATGGAAGGAATCTCAACTAGGACCACCATGTGCAGCATGATCTATTTATTATATCTTCCATTCTCATAATAGCTTTGAAGAATTAATGAACACAGTGACCATTTACCAACCAAAAAGATGTGTGGTCAACAGTCTCTATCCGCATAACATCGTTTTAGCAATTCTGTATTTTTTTCATTATTAATTTCAATCCTTTCTTGTTTCCTTCTCGCTTTTCTATGGGATACTGGGAATCAAACAGGCCTATAAACTGTAGTAATTCCTTCTATAGAAGACAAATTTGCCTAACTTGTCAAATTTAATGAACCCTATCCACAAAATTGCGAGTGTAATCAGAAAGGGACGGTTAAATTACAGAAACATGAATTGAATATAGCAGAGCATAGAAAACTCCCCTATTGAATAAACTTCTATAGAGTGTAAAGCCAAGTCTATAGTAACAAAAAGTGAATCAGATTGTGCAACTGCATTAATTCTATTGTAACAAAAACTGTAATGATATCTTTCTAAAGCTTTTCTCAATTCATCCATCCATTTGTCAAAAAATAGAAATGCGAAAATTTTCAAACCAAGAGAGAGAGAGAGAGACTAACAATGGGGGTGTCTTTAATACAGAGGTGAGGCAATGGGTCGATGTTGCTAACGTGCACTGGCGCAAGTGGCGCACCAAGTACGCCGAGAAGCAGTCTCAGATCGGACCTCGAGTAACCCGACCCGGAAGTTGAAACGGAAGGAGCGCGGCAAAGCCAATGTGCCCACCCATCGGTCTTCTGGTCACTGGAATCCGACCCATTCGGATCCGGGCCCTCCCTTAGAGGCGACAGCGTCTCAGCCCCTGGCCTGAAACTTCCCGATCTCGATACCAGTATTTCCGGTGGGCCTACACTACGTCGTCTTCTCCGCCGGAGCAGGCTCGAATCCGCCGTAGAATGACTCCGGCCTCTCCTCGACCGTGCCGGCGATAGGCCCCGGACCACTTCCTCTTTGAGAGTCGAGAAAAACCCCTGCCTTCGTTCCATCACAGAGCAATGTAAACCAAATTACAGTGAATCGAAGTGAAGAATCGAAATAATTAGAAGCGTAAAAGCAGGAAAAAAAAGGGGGAGCAGCAAAGCACGAGTACAGTCAGCTGCAGATGTTAGAGGAGAGAGAGAGAGAGAGAGCAGAAAAGAAAGGGCATGACGTTAAGAAGAAGCAAAACTCCTTGATTTGCTTTGCTGTTATATATATAGGAGAATAATTAATACGCTTAATCAATTTAATTAAATATCCTGTGTTTTGATATTTTCAGGAATTGAACAGAACAGTCAGTCGTCTCACTCACAATGACCAAATTACCCTAATGAATTTTGGAAATCTGCCATATTTTCCTTATTATTAGGATAGAATATTGTGTAAGACGAAGGTTACATAAATTTGATATTTAAAATATTATTGTTATGCATTCATATTACTATATGTCTATTGTGCACCATGTTTATTATACAAAAATAATACTAGTCTCAAATTTTTATTACTAAAAATTGTATTTTTAAAAATGTAATTTTCTATAATAATACATGTGATTTTTAACTAGTTTTAAGTAGTACTTTGTGCAATTTTTTAAAAATATTTTCTAAAAAATTAAATTTGGATCATTCATTCAAGTGAGGAGCCAAATAATCAGGTGGAATCTCCACTGAGTGAAAATATGAATGAATCTTTCCAGGGGAAAAATCTATGTTTATGTGGAGAAAATTTTAAAATATTTGTGAGAATTAGATTTTAATACTATCTCGTCCACGAAAAATACGCTCACTTTTTAAAGATATTTTTTTTATTTATAACCGACTTTACAATATTCTGTAATATCTTCCGATATATTGCATTAAATCATGTGTAAACATCTGCACGTATTTTTCGTGGATGGGAGGAGTACTCATTTGAGGTGTATAGATTATGAGAATGATGAGTTGGCATGTCAAATTCATTAACCGGGTACCATAAAAAACTTAACGATAGTTCTATATTTCTACTATACATGTTGGACTGGCGAACTAATGTACTTAGTATATGAACAATCGCCAAGGTTTGGCAGGTCGCCAGGACCCGCCTGGATCCACGGAGGTCCGGAGCTCGCCCACCTGGGGGCAGCTCGCCCACGCAGCTCGCCCAAGAGGCTTGCCCCTACCCTCACGAGGACCTCGCCCAGGTCCATCGTCGCATGGCACCCAGAAAATCACACAAGGCGTTGGAGCTCGCCCGTA
>JAPKLY010000027.1:2116505-2131463 GCA_026898435.1 Prunella vulgaris
CGTCAACACCGGAAGCCACATAGGCTCGTAAGGTGCCGTCTCACACTTACACACCTATAAATAAGACCTCTCTTGTACTATTCACACAATGCTGAAAATTAATACAAGCCCTACTGCAATATTTCTCTCTCTAAACTCTTTTCTCTCCCTCCTCATATTACATCTAAGAACACGAATTCAAAGATTATTGTTTGATGGAATTAACATGTTATAACTAGCCACATAACAAATACGATTAACAAATTCTATCAACAATACATATAAAAGATGAAAAATAGTTATATAAGACGTTTCTCACACATCAAATATTTAAGAGTAACACTTGTGTATAAATGTTTACTGTAGAAATATCAGTTTTTGAAAATTTTGCGGATTTAAACCGGGTTGGGTCGGATTTGGAATTTTTTTTTTTCAAAATTCGCGCAACTTGTAATTTTATATTTTTTCGCTCCCAAATATATTACAATTTAGACAAATACAGTGTGTTATACCTTAATAAAAAAATTGGGACGGAAATAAATTCAACAGATGGGTAGATTTGGTCTTTTAGATTTTTTATATTTATTTTGTTCTGAATTTAAGAACAAATTTAAGGCAAAATGTATCAAATGTTCCAAATTATCAATATTTATTTTAAAAAGTCTTTAAACTATTTTTTATTTTTATTTTTTTAACTATTAGTTCTTGTTTCATGAGTCCCTTAGTAATGAAAATTCACGAATTTTACTGAATTGGTTTAATGTTTTACATTTGAAAATCACGTATCAACCAATTTCAAAACTATTTAAATAGAATTCCAAAAAAAAATACATTTTTCATGAATTGTCAAAAATATTCTTATGAACAAACACACACACACACACACACATATATATATATATATACTTTAAGGGATTTATAAAATAAAAGAATAATTTAGGTGACTAATGGAACAAAATTTGATAGGTTAAGGATTTTTTAAAATAAAATTGAAGTTCTTACGAAACAAAAGGTGATAATTTATTGGTATTTTGATGTATCATGCCTAAATTTAATTGAATTGAGTTTAAATATAAAATAAAAATGAACTAATAATAAAACAGTACAACCAAAACTAATTGTTATTAATACATATATATACAATAAATTTTTTAGAAGAGTTATACTGGACTCAGCCCAGACTACCCTTAATACATTCCGTCCACAATAAATGGTCTTGTTGTTTTGCACGTGGTTTAATTCAATATGTTGAAAAGTATTATGATATATTGTGAGGTCCGTTTATGAATTTAAAAATTATATATGAAAAGTATGTTTGTATATTTTTCATATACAATTTTTAAATTTATAAACGGACTTCACAATACCTCAGTATACCGTTCGACATATTGCATTAAATCACGTACAAAACAACAAGACCATTTATTATGGACGGAGGGATTACAATATATAGCACACAAATGGGTTTGAATTCTTCTTGGGAGAAATGATCAGCTCAGCTGGAAGAATGATATAGCGCTGGCTGGTTTAGATATGCATATTTGCTCTTTGTCCACCTGCATTTAATCATAATTATTACAAACCAAATTACTTGCTTTCATTTGGATATTTTTCATTTAACATAGAAATAAGAACAAATGTATGATAATTATAATAATTAATGAGAATAAAAGGTGTAAGTAATATATTTTTTTAAAAATACAGTAATTATTATCACATTTAATTATCCTTTTGTCTTTTTATAATCATTCACCTTAATTAATCACTCATTCCACAATCAAATAATTTTTTTCATTAATTTTAAAATTATAGTATAATTCTAATAATGTAACCACGTAAAAATTAATATTTATTTAAAATATCTAAGATAAAGAGGAAAAATGACACATTGCTATTGAAAATTTTGAAACAAATATTCCCTTACTTTACTCAAATAATTTTATAGCAAAAAAAATAAAATCATGTGTTAAAATGGAACATATGGGTTTAAAGAGCGATAGTGATTACAAACACATAAACTTTTTCAGCTGATATCATACTATTCATTTTCATCTAACAATTTTTCATATTTTTACAATTTGAAGAAGGTAATGAATAAGCTTACACTCGTATACAATTAATTTTATGATTGAAAATTAAAAGAAATTTGATTTTAAGATTAAAATTTTGTGTGAAATCGTTTCAAGAGATTGACATAATTTTTTAATAGAAATATTATCACTTGTAAAGTTAATTGTATCACTTAAAATACATGTATGTAAAGAATATCAATTAAGGCACAAATTTGAAAAGTATTATACATTTTACATTATGATTAGGTTTTATATAAAAATGATTCATTATAGACTTATCATGAAATTATTTTAAAATATCAAATATTTAATCAGTAGTATAAAAAAATTAATTCAAAAAATCAATAACAATTAAAATACAATACCATTGATCCAATTTTTGATACTCCTGATGAGATTTTTATACTCTTCTTAAAATATTTGACACTTTTTAACAGTTTACCATGAGCAATTTTTATACAAATTTGTGTCTTACATTAAATATACTCCATGTAAAATTTAATTATTCTAAGGTACACTTTACATTAAAAGAGGATAAAAATTCTAATAAAAATGATAATGGTCACATGGCGAGACAGTCACACACAATTTTTTATAAAATAAAAAAAACCTTTTATAATATAGTCGGATCTTTTGTGACATAGTTTAAGAGTATTTTTTACATTGAGTCATTTCGCTTTGCACCATATGCATAATATGCCCTCGAATTTTTTAAAAAATTACATCGATTAGTAATCAGAATTTTTTTTAAAAAAATACATCAATTAGTAATCAATAATGCCTTAGATAATCAGTAATGCTCAATCGAAAAAAACTCAATGATGCTCATCTTTATATTTCATATGCCCGAAATTATATGCGAAAAGGATAAATTTAAGATTTAATCTCTTATACATAAAATGTATCATGTAATTTAATTATATTTTCAAATTAAGGGACCGTTTGGTATAATTATAAGGAATGTAAAGGGTATAGGAATGGAAAGAGTATGGAATGAAAGTCATAGTTCTCATATAATTAAACTATGGTTGATTCCTTAGTTTTTGAGAATTAAAGTCATAATAGAGTCATTCCAAACACAAACTATGACTTTGATTACCATTACTCACCTGCAAAAGTCTCCAACCAAACAGTCACTAAAATTTCACAATCACTAAAAATCATTTTTGTTTGTAATGAATAGTTACCCCGTTGCTACATTATAAGAGGAGTAATTTTTCATTATAAATAAAGATAATAGAAGCAGCTTTTTAAAACTACATTTAAACAGTACAGTGCATTTGTGCATATAATACTATAACCCTATATTTGAAAATTAATTAACACTAGAATTGAAATCCATTCATAATATAAAAACGACTTGAATAACATTTGAGCTTACCAGTCCTTTACCCCCACCCCTCTCATTTTTCTTCCACATCCTTTGAAGAAGTTCTGGTGCTCCTTGCTCCCATCATCTTGTTTTAACGACTCTTCAAATTGCAAATAGTCTTCATCCTGCATGAAAGATTGACTTTCAAAATGGAAAAAAAAAATTTGCAAAATAAATTAACGTGTCGAAGCTCTTGTACACCAATTGCACGGTAAAATTTATACTATAATAAAATCATTCTATAAGAATAACTAATATAAACTGTGAGGTTCATTCGGTGCGTACATAATTTTTCTCGAATTCATAAAATATTAAGAGTTAGTTTTATATGAGATCGTCTCATGACATGAGACAACTAAATGAGATACAAATTGAACATAATTCTTTATCACATTAATAGAAAATATGTATTAATTTGTATAGTTTCATATCATAAGACGGTCTTACGTTATTTTTTCCCGAAAACTAAAATGTGTGTTGAGCATGCATAAGTCAAGAGACCACATTTTGCTTTGAAGGGAAGAGGTTAAAGGGCACGGCATATTACATTCTTGTTGCGAGGATGTTGTGTTGTTTACAACTTTACCCACTACCTACCAACTTTTTTTTTAATTAATTAATCAATTAATTATGGTTGAGTGTAAACGGGTTTTATGACACATGAAGATCTATTAATCTTTGTGATATAATTTTCTTTCTAACTAATTGATAAAATTTTGTGAGAGCAAGCTTTTTGTAAATCAATTTTACTATGTAATTTCAAATATAGAGTAGTATTTATTTTTATAATATATTATTACTATTAAATTAATATATTCAGTAAAATAATTAATATCATTAAAAAAATAAAAATACATACGAAAAGCAATTAATTAGTTTCATGATACAGTAAATATATTTTGACATTTTTAGATGGTCAGCTGAACCAGTTACATAAAGAAACATTAGAGACTTCATAAACATGAATATATATAATTTCGCTATGATAGAATCATTCGAAATTCAATGAATTTAAAAATATATAATTGGATTTAAGAATTAATGAATTTCAAATGATATAATTTTGCTTAATAAAATTCTTATAATTTGAACTAAAACTAAAGCTAAGAATTTGAAATCCATCGATATGAATAATTTACTCAATCTGGTAGAGTGAATTTAAGTTGTTTGACTTAAAATCCATAGACTTATATCCCTCCACCCAAACACAACCATTAAACTAGTTCATACATAAACTTAGTTTGCAGTACTTTTTCAATAGATCAACTTATATCATTTAGTTACATCAGTTTGTGCCATTCATACTCTTTATACCTTCAACTCGTAATAAAAATAACATGTACCTCCATACTTAATGCTCCATATTTTTTAATGAAACAACTCTTACTCTATACATTGCCCATAAACATACTTGCTTAGTTATTCATATTCACCTTAAAATCATGCAAGCCTCCATTAGTTTCTGAAATTATTAGGAAAATTTCCTTGATCTAAACAATGATTGACTCAAAGATAAGGATGGTGATTCAAATTATTACAACACGAAAAGTTCGAACTTACAGAGAGATTCCGAGCCCTGAGACGAGCAGCAGCCTTGACCGCGGCATAAAGGTGCTCTTCCTCAGACATCTGCCTTTGTTTCCAGAAACGGGCAATCTCCTGATTTGTCACTCCCATTTTTGTTCTTGATGAAATTATTTTGGTCTCAAAGGTAATATAGATTCTCTTTGCAAGCTGCTTAAATTAGTTAATTAAAAAAAAGGCTTGCGTACCGTTTGGTATACATAATAATTCATTTACAATTATTAATGTTGACTTGTAGCTGCTATTGCTTGAGGAACAAATTATTTGATAGGTATTATTAGTATATATTTTACAAAATGGGAGCAGACAAAGGAAGGAAATATTTATGAGAAAAAGGTTGGTAGTCATCTAGCATGGAGGAATCCAAATTAAATTATTGTCATAGAATCAAAAATTTATTGTCGTAGAATCAAAAATTTCTTTCATATTTTTTTTTCCGTCTACAAAAATTTTCCTCCTTCTTTATATGAAAACAATATACACTCACAGATAAAAATTTGGATCTCACAATACCCATATTTTTCTACTACTTTATCTATCATTTCAATATAATACTAATTTTCATCAAATCTTGTGATACTTCTCTAAAAAGAGATTATTTCATGGACAGTGGGAGTATTTTATGCTACAATTGTTAGGGAAATGATGTAGACGAATTAATTATATTTTTTTTTATCAATTTGGACTTTTAGATACATTAAATGAAATTTATTATGGTATCAGTGTATGTTCAAGCTTGTCCTTGTCCACGTCTTGAATTTTTTGAAAATACTAATATAGATAAATTAATTTCAGATGTTTTTCTAAATTTGGATATTTAGATAGAATATAAATTATTTTAAGTGTCTTCCTACTACTCATACTCCAAAATAATATATGTTAATTTTTAAATTTTATTGGAATATATTTAGCAAACGAAAAAATGTATTATAATAAATTATTTTGTTAAACTATTATACATGGTTACCTATATATATTCAATTGCAAGTTGCACATTTACGATAAGGATATCAACTTGATGATGTACGTAATGGCGAACGAATTGAACAAGAAACATATATAAATAATTATTGTGCCTAATTTTTTTTCTTAGCGCCTAACTTTTTTTTTCCGGAGATTGTTGGAAGATTCATACTTATTACTTTTTATTATTATTATTATTATTATTATTATTATTATTATTATGTCTGTATCATGTCTAGTTGGTCATTTCGATCTAATATAACCATTGGATCACACACACGACCGTACAGGTATGTGTGATCCAACGGCTCCGCTCCTGCAAAGGACCCTCCTGTACAAGAAGACATCCTCTTCCTTATCTATGTACATCCAAAGTTGTGTCTCTGTAAATCTTTCATCCCAGTTGATTTGCCTCTTGCTTAATTATTTAAGAATTGAAACTAAAAAACAGATATGATTCTATGCTAGCAGGGGAGTCCATCTGAATAGTCAGTGTGACTTAAATAAAAAAGAAGGAAACATTAGAAATACATGAAAATGGAGGCAGAAGGAATCAGATCACAGAATTGATGCTGTACCAGTGGTACACAAATACTCTCACTTGACTAAAAAATTGTACAACACTGAATATATTTTTTCATAAAGAACAAAATTGACTAATTGGAAAACTAATTTACAATGGAATACAGGGAATCTTGATTGCAACTCCACCTTCATCTGGAAAATGAAAATGTCCATGCCCATCTCTGTAGAGGTGATGAACTCACTCGGATGGATAGATAAATATATAGAAAATCAGTTCAAGCTCTGCTCCAGTCTATTCCATTAATTTACATTTGATGCTGATGCTAAAAATGTTTAGCCTACCATGTTTAGCCCAAACTCGGGAAGAATTCTTCATTTCTGTGGGGCCTGCATGCCAATGGGGCATTGGGTATTTGATGCAACCACTTGGTGCCCCATTTGGCTTAATTTGATGAAAGTCTGTTGGTTACAAATTGGCTTACCCAGTTAGAAAGCTCGTCGTTTCTATGTGAAATCAGATATACCACAAAACAGACATATGCTGCAGTCCCAGTAGAGACGAGGAGACCGATAAGAAGCCCATCAACTTCATTGATGAAAAAATGGAGCAAGAGGTATCCGTTTATCACTATCACTAGTGCAGCCACGGTCCATGCAGCCCTCTGCAGGGCAATAAAATTTTAAAATATAAGTATTAGATCCTCACCTCTAACTTCAAGAATGATAAATCCAATGTAAAGTTGATGAATTCTAAAGATGTCATAACAATACAGCATTCATACTAGAAAAAGGGTCATTATCTCAACTGAAGTGGTTATATCAAACAGCATAGTCCTTTTGTTCATTTAATGCCTCATTATCTCAAGCCAGCTCACTTTCTTCAGCAAAAAGTATAGTCCATTTTTTAAGGAAAAGAGATTAATAAAGAACTAACACAAAATGAAATCCGTTTGTTATCCATTCATTAAAATTGCACAAATTTTTTCCGAGGTTAAAGATTGATTAATACATGTAAATCTTCTCTTCCCCAGCCAAAAACAAGATATCTGTATTATTTGCAAAGTTTTAAGTTTTCTTTAGCTGATAACACATCTCATGAGAATCATGATTTCAGCTGCTAAAGCTAGAGTGAACAGCTAGCTAAAATAACTGGGAAAAGCAGGACAGTTGTTATAAATTCAACACCTAGTAGTCATGACATATGCCCCTTATTTGCAAACCTTATAACCCTAGGACTACGAGCTGTTAAAATCAGACACATTATGCATGCAGCATATGCTCTCCAGGGTAACATGTTCTAATACATTTTCCTTTCTACATGGAGTAACACATGGGTGCACCATTTGCACTACACAACTGGTGCACAAATAATACTACTCAATGAAAACTAATATTGTTCGGTTAAAACTGTTAATACTGACATCTAATACCTCTTTATAAAACAACTAATACCATTAATAAACACACTTGAATTGGACAGTGCAACATGCTATTCAGAGCATGGGTATTCACTAAAACGGGAAAGATATGAATTGTCGACTTACCTCAAGTAAAGGGCCAATCTTAAAAGATCCCATCACCTCCTCCTTAGATAACAAGGTGAGTAGTGGGATGAGTGCAAAAGGTATCTGTATAGACTGTAGCACATTGAGCCACTCATTCAGTACATCAAGGGACGATTCCGATTTGTTGAAAATCAACGCAACTATAATAGTTGGTATAATAGCACAACTTCGGGTAATCAAAGCCCTTAATGACTTCTTTAGACGTAAATTAAGAAAACCCCCCATTATAAACTGTCCAGCATATGTTCCAGTTATTGTACTACTCGTCCCAGCTGCCAATAATCCAATGCCCCATATATAGAGAATAGGAAACAGACCTCCACCGTACTTCTCCTCAAGATATTGCCCAGCATTTACAAGTCCTATACCATCTGCTTGTTTACTCCCATAAAACCCCTTAGCAAAGACAGTAGTTACACATAAGTTGATCAAGAAAGAGACAAAAAGGGCAGCCGTGCACTCAATGGAGTAGTAGTTCAGTGCCTCTTGTACTTGACCTTTCTTGTTAGGGTCAACTTTCCTTGATTGTACCAAAGCAGAGTGTAAGAAGACATTGTGAGGCATTATTACACAACCAACGACTCCCACAGCCTGACGGATAGTTCTTGAGCTAAGTTTTGGAACCAAAAGGCCTGTAAAGAGCATGAGTATTCAGTTTCAGAAGGGTATTTACCGATCATTTATTTTTAAAAAAAATTAATTCTTAATGGCTTAATTGCTGATAAAATCACCACATTTTCGCAAATTGCAATCTAATTTAAACTTTTAAATTTTGAAAAATAAAACCTCAATGTAAAAAATTGAACATCTGGGACCCTTTCCAATTGGGTAAATTTTAGGGTGAATGATGTCGTTTGGGTAGTATTTAGGGTGAACAACACCATTTGGGTTTAAAATTGTTGCAAAGTAGGATGACATGTCAGAAACGAGCAATAGCCAATCAGCCCAGAAGTTCGAACTGTCTGCAATTTTTTTTTTTTTTATCAAATTAAGATTTTATTTGTGAAAACTCAAGAGATTAGGTTAGGTTTAAATTTCCAAAAAGGTGGTGATCTTAGCATCAACTGAACCTTTTTTAGTTCTAATATAAGAACCGTGATCAAGCATCTAACCAATTAGAAGCTCCTTTTTGCTTGGCTTAGCATCAGCAAACATCCAAGCAAATGACAGCCCCATAGTTGAAATAAGAAATGCAAACACAGCTTCCAACTTTCTCACTCCATAGTTTTCAAGAAGTAAGAATATAAAGCTGTAAAACAATAGCATACAAAAGTCAGATCACCTTATCACCTAAAAGGCAAACACACAAGTGCGCAGCATAGTCACCCATTAAGCATACGCAATACTTTTCTGAGTAGGAAAGCACACAAAGAAAAGTTCTCCTAATTCCAAAAGCAGAAGGTTGAAGCGTAGAGGACTCTAGCATCAGATAAATGGAAAAAATATATATATTCTAACATGCAGCTACTAACATTAGGCATAAATACAGAAACGGACAAATAGTATTATGTATCACAAAAGTCACTATTATGTAAAAGTGCAATTGGTTTCCACCCAAACCTAAAGTTAGTGACTTTTGAATTCTGAAACAAGCGAAAAAAATGAAGTGCCAAACTATCGGTGGATTCCACATCGATCTAGTGACCACTAACTCTTTACCCCGATAGCGGAAAATAATTTAAAATGGCAAAAACTCATGTGAACCGAGTTCCAATGATTTTCTTTGTACAGGTGTCATTGTTTATGTGCACAACAGTGACACTAGAAAAAAAAGAGTTGACGTGAATTCATCACTCAGAGGAGAATTATCCAACAAAATAATGCCCCAGATCATATTCAAGAAAAGAAATCTTAGATTAAATTTCAGTTCATGACAATGTGCCTGAATCCAATCAAGATAGAGAGTGTATCCATATGCAATCAATGAGGTAATTAGTCAACTTAATGCATCGTAAAATTGAGAAACAAAGAAAGTTACCAATCAGCCGCAGTGATTAGAACACCAGCCCAAAGGGGCAAAAACCCCCGGCTCAAAATCTGAATAGCAATTGCACTCCCAATAACCTCCTGAATATCTGCTCCAATCAACGCCAGCTCCGCCATGATCCACAGCACAATCCCCGCCCAATTAGGATACTCTTCGCGGCAGAGCTCCGCCAAATGCCGCCCAGTCGCCACCCCTATCCTCGCCGACAGCAGCTGAATTAGCAGACCCATCCCCGTCGCCCACATCAACAGCCAAAGCAACGAGTAACCCGCAATGGCTCCCGCTTGAAGATCCCCCTCGAGATTCCCCGGATCTAAAAACGCTATGCTCATCAGGAAACCCGGACCCGTGAAAAGCCAGAGCTTCTTAAGCGAAAACGGCGGAACACTGGAGTAATTAGGGCTATCCAATTCGAAATCGGCGATCAGGATCTTCTCGCGCGCCTCGAACGCCGCTTCCTCGTCATCGTTGTCGTCGTTCTTCTCCGGTAATTGAATCACAGCGAAGTCAGATTTAGGGGACGCCGAAGACGGCAGCAAACGGTGGGACTCCCCTTCTTGCTCTGGTTCATCTGTTTGTAGTGGCGATTCTGAATGCGAATTTGGGGATGCATGATTAGACGGCGGTGTGATTGAGCTCATTTAAAAATTCGAATTGCAGCTCAATTGAGGGTTTAAATTTTTGGAGCTTTCCGGCAGTGACGACGGCAGTGGTGAGAATGAAATTCTGCGGTGGTGCGCAACGGGGGCTCCGGTATTTATAGATTAGCAATACGGAGTGTGTCCGTTTAATGTGAAGAGGTCGTTTATGGTAGTCAATCACTTACGTGGACCAATGATTTACTGCCACGTGGTTTCTGCTGGGGTAATTTGGTCACAGAAGGGTGATTTTGTGTTGGACGACGGCAAGCTGCAGTTAGTCCTACAAACGCACGTGGAAGGCATTAGCCTCATAGTGCTTGGAATGTGCATTTAAGTTTTTATTAAGGTTGCTTTTTTATTTTTATTTTTATTTTTGGAAAGAATGTTTTATTAAGGTTTAAGGTTGTTTAAGCATTTTTAAGGATTTATTTATGTAGATTAGTGGTGAATACAAAAGAGTAACATAAATATAATCGTTCAATTGGTAAAACATTGATTTAAAAAAAAAATCAACACCATAATGTTTTTTTAGATAAAAAACAAGTATATATTTAAAATTATTGGTACTACAAATTAATGTGAAGATCTCATATACAATTGGTGTATGATGCTCTTACTCAACATATGAAATTATTTATATTGAAAAGTGTGAGCTGATTACACTGAATAATGTGAATTGATTATACTTAAAAAGAATAACAGTGTAAATTTTTTGTATAATAACAGGTGCATATGATACTTACTCTAGTTTAGTATATTCTTTTATATGAACTAATTCATGCTATCATTTGCTTTGGATTATTACTGGGGATTACCTTTATAATTCTAGGTAATTTTATGTTTGGTTCGGATGACTGTTGATCAAATTAGGCCTAATCATTCATATGACGGACTAGTTTATCCTAGCAACGAGGTAGGATTTTTTTTTTTTATATTTTGCCTAATATTGAATCTCATCTAGCTCAATCGTACAATCTAAATATATATTCAAATCCATCTGGTTCGATCTCTGCAGTACAATTTCATATAGTCAATTTTCATTTAATCAAATTCAGTCTTATGAAATGATTATACTTGATATAACTCATGTTTTTAATGTGAGTGGAATTGAGTCCAAAATGTTTGGACAGACAATATTTGGTGAGGTTGTAGGGCATTTTTTAAAATTGAATTGTATATATTTGATTTATCATTTAATTTAAGAGTGTGTCTTGGGAGCATCTCATGCATTCTTAATTGAACCTCAATTTCAAAATTAATTTTAACTAACTCATACTCGAAATTAGTTTAGTCAAAATTAAAATTAAAATTTGATCTAAATCCCAAGTGCATACTATGCACCCAAGTGCACCCAAGATTTTGTGTTAATTTAAATATATTTTTAAATAACAACCTTTATTTTTATTTCAAAGGAATGTCATCGCCATTTCACAACCTCAGCGAATTAAATCCAGATTGTACGTCGGATAAATCTAGATTTTATCGATTATGATTGATCCATCATAGCAACGTCAGATCCGATTTATAATCATCAGGCCATAATATTATTGCCAAAATATTCGAGTGGTGGAGATGTTGGTGAACAGTGGAGGATATTATTGTGGCATGAATATGTCCAAGGTGAAGACTCAGCCCAATACCGCTTGGGCCCAGAAGAAGCCCAGTCTAAGACAGCCAAGATGGAGACAACTGGAGCTGATGTCATCATCGAGGATCGAGCATTCACGATAATTTCAATTGACCGATATTTTTGTTTGTTGGATTTTTTAAATTAAGATCTAGTCAACAAATTTAGATAATTTTTTTATTTATAAATTATATTAGAGTAAGTCTCTTATGCACCAGTTACACGGTGCAACTCAAGTTCATTTTTTTAAAAGTTAAACAAAATACTACTAAAAAGTTACAAATGTTATTACTGAAAAGTTAAACTGTAAAAGATACATTTTTCAGTAATAACATGTGTAACTTTTCAGTAGTATTTTGTTTAACTTTTAAAAAAATGAACTTGAATTGTACCGTGTAACTGGTGCATATAAGATCAATCCATTATATTATTAACGAAATTATTCACAATTTAAAATTTAACAAACTCAATAATCAATATATATTATTAAGATTTAGAATATTATATTAACTATCAATTATTTTCTATGACATAGTGTAGTAAAAGGTCCTCTAAAATATTAATTTTTGTTTCTAAAGACCTCTAAGTTATTTAAGAAGTTATTTTTTATTTTAAAATCCTTATATAATCCTTGTTTCATAAGATGAAAACTCATGTTGAATCCATTTTATATTTTTACCTTTATAATATGAAGAATTTCAATGTTATTATATTTATTACATTTAAAATTAAATTTTAATAAAATATTCATCTATAATGACTTGTAAGATTATATTCTTGTAAAAATACATATTGTCATTATAGTTATTTTAAAAGTACAAAATTTAATTTTCAAAGATTAGTAACTCAATTTTGCCTTTCGGTAACACATATTTGCCCATGTAATAATACAGTTTGAGAGCGAACTTTTAAAATAAGTCATATGCGGGAATTTTTCTTGAAAATTTTATTTGATCCGATCTGACTAACTTAGGATCCGCGATTTCAATCTACCCATGATTCCCGAATTTTTTAGATTTATGTTATTTTAAATATATTTATGAAATGTGAAACATTTTATAAGATTGTAACTCTTTTTAGGTTAGCTATTATCAAAATAAAATGAATTAATTATTGGTTCCAAAATATACACTATTAGTATCTTCCAAGCTCATGAGCCAAAAGTTTTAATAATGATTAATATATTTAATTTTTTATAATTAAATACATAATATTTAGAAATATAATAATAAAAATATTGAGGCAGGATATTTACCATGACTTGTCTCTACATAAATATAAATATAAATATATATATATATATATAAATTAGTTTAGTGAAAAACACTTAAATATAAAATCAAAATATGAAAAAGGATTTACATAAAATCATAGAGAAGAGAATGTGAAGGAATAACATATATATAGGACTAAATCAACGTCCATTGTATACGCATCTATTAATTTAAATATCATGATTCACGGCGAGCCAACCAAAGAATAAACCATAGAAGTATCACCGAAACAATGAACAAACCTACTCTGCAGCTGTATTGTAATATATCCGCCGGCTCGCACGACGGCCGCGGCTGAGCATCACGCGCCGACGCTGGTGGCAACACCGCGTTCATCTCCTGCTCGAATTCCTCCGCTTCCGACGTACACCAATTTAAGGGGTTGGGATCTGTTAAGAGTGTCATCACCCTCTCGTGCCACCGCGGTCGCACCTCATCACCGCCGCCTGATTGCACGGCGGCCAGCAGCTCCTTCATTCTTTGAGTTCTTTGCAAAGGATGACGGGGTAATGGCGCCGCGGCGGGCATCCCCTCCTCCGTCTCCGAAGGAGAGTCGGGCGGTGGAGCGGCTACCTCCTCCCTTTCCGATGCATGGTCGGGTGGTGGAATGGCGGCTGACAAAATCTCCTCCCCTTGGACCCTTTCCAAAGAAGGGTCAGGTGACGGAATTTCAAACATATAATTGTGTTTAAAAAATAATATATGAATTAAAACATGTAGCGTTTTATTTTTTTATTTTTACATAGACGTAACTAGTTTTTATCTTATACATCTCTTAATCTGGGAAAATCTGGGAAAATGTACGTGAATCCTAACAAATTTTCGTTAGTTAATTCGGTTAGCTATTTTCTTGATTTATTTTAAATTAGCAAAAGATTTCAGAATTTTTTAAGGAACGGTTCATCTATATAATTCTTGTTATAAAAATTATAATAATTAATAATTAATGAGAATAAAAATTGAAGCACAACACTTAATATAATCACTATGAAAACAACGTACCTTCACCATGAGGGCAAAAACAAAAAAAAAAAATTAATTTATTTCCATTATCACTGAAAATTTTAAAACAAGTGTCTCTAAAACATTTTTTTTTAAAATGGTTCACATATATAATTTTAAAAAAATACAATTCTTTGATTTAATAAATTACATAAGAATAAGATAAGAGCATGTTTTATATGAAAATAGTTCATGATATGAACTATTTTTTTTTTTTTACTTTTGGTTAAATATTAAATATTTTTATTAAAAATTTAGAGATTAAGATATATGCTTGAGATTTTAAAATTAAATATAGGGTAAGATTATAAAAAAAATTATACTCCCTCCGTCCATGAAAATTGGACCATTTTTGTTGTGCACGGTT
>JAPKLY010000027.1:2131473-2157019 GCA_026898435.1 Prunella vulgaris
CAGCCGTTTAAGGCAACGTGGACCATTTATCGTGGACGGAGGGAGTATAATTTAGTTTGTCACATTTAAAGATAATTAAAAAAGATTTATTCTATTCTACTTATAGGATGACTTATTATATAAGTAAGTTTAAAGAAAATAAAAAACATAATATTTTATTCGATCATTTTGTTAAGATTTTAAAAAATCTAAAAATATATTATTATCAAAATAAAAAACATAATATTTTATAAGATTATGATTAAAAAATAAAAGAAATAATATCATAAAATTTAATCACTCTTTCAATGTTAATAACAAAAGAAATTAAGATAAATAAAATCAAAATATAATATTTCATAAGATTTATTTTGATTTTATTAAAAAATTAAAAAAACATAATAAGATTTAGTTAGTCACTTATGATAATTGACTACTGATGGACTTTTTAAATTGGACATTCTAATTGATTTTGATTTTAATAAGTCCAAGTTGTATCCACCCACATGTGATAGTTGTACACACATACTAAACTACTCTCTCCGTTCATTAAAAGCGTGCATCTTTTTTTGCACGCGATTTAATGCAATTTATCGGAGGATATTTTAAAGTATTGCAAGATCCGTGTATGAATAAAGTGAATATATTTTTAGAAGTACATTTTATGCCGCCGAAGCCCTTTCGCTGCTGTCGATCTCAGTGACAAAGCCCTTTCTCGTTCCATCGTGCCATGTCTTCAACTTTGTGCCTTGTTTTCTTTTTTGTTCGATCTAAGAGACTCAGAGTCAGAGCTCCTAAGGTTTTTTTTTTTTCCGAGTAGGTATTTGATATGTCGTATGCGTGAATATTTGTTTGAATTTGTCTATCTTTTGGTGGTGTGCATTTTGTGCGCAGTCGATGCATATTATTTGATATGTATTGTTATATATTTCAGGGCCACAATTAACAGGTTTATTAAATATATCTGGTGTGAGTATTGAGATCATAAACAAAATTAATATGTGTTTCACTTTTAAGAACTTTTTTAGTTATTGTCTAGTTATTTTTAATATGTAGAAGTAAAATTTAAAAGTTTAAAATTTGAACTAATATGTGTTATCTTTTACTTTTTAAATTATTACTTTATTGGATTTTGAGATTCATGGTTATTATAACTTATAACTTTAATTTTTAAAGATGGTGATGTTAAGTTTGTTATTATTTTATACATAATGTATTATTAATTTATTAAATAATTAATTATATTTATCGTTTAGGTGTTTCCGACTAATCCCTCTAGTCGCTAGACCCTAGTGGTCCGACCGACTAGCGACTAGAGACATTTTGTACACTGGTAAATTATCGTAGGATGGGGGTAATATCATCTTATTGTAAAACTACACTAATTAGAATTTTATAGAATATAATAAAAATCATAAGTCCAAATATAAATAAAAAAATCATTACAATACCAAATAAATTTAGAAAATAACTGATTACATGTCCAATGGTGTTGATAGGCTACTAAAAAATGGAGATTGCCGAAAACTACAGAGGAGAAGAAGGAGGTGAAGCGTTTGTGAAGAGGAAATGACTCTGCATATATAAGCTGCAAATGATTTGATAACAAGTACCGCCATTCATACAATAGATTTGAAATATTTGGGGAGCGGGGCGAATTGAAATGGAAGTTTTTTTTTTTAAAAAAAATTTAATTTCAAGATGGGTGTTCTTTTAGTTTTGAAAAAAGAATGGCGTCTAAAATATTTTGAAATCAAGCAAATTTTCGTTATATTTGTGCACTTTTATTTTATTTTTTTACAACTTGTGTATGACTGTTAATTTTAGTTTTTTAAGTTTTTGTACATGCATATTTTATGCACAATTTGTACAGGCATTTTTTGTGCACGATTCGTATATGCACATTTTGTGTACGATTAATATATGCACATTTTATGTACGATTCGTACATGCATATTTCATGAATGATTAATATGTACATTTGTCGTGACTGATTTGTATGTTCACACTTTGTAAACAATTCATATATGTACATTCAATACAAATTTCTTGAATGATCTCTATGTGTGCACATTTCTTGACATTTAGCTTGTTTAGGTACACGATCACAGAATTTCAATTATTAGACTGAGAAGATGAAAAAATCCAATAATATATAAAACTATTTTAAAACCATGTTTTGTCCATCTCAAAACTCGTCTTTAATTGAATTTCTCTTTTAATATGCATTTATTCTCTTTATCTACATTTTGTGGAGAAACTCAATTGTTAGTTTTTTTTAAAGCAAAGTATTATGTGAATGATACGCACAATAAATTTTATGGTGAACAACAATTTATTCAAGTATTGCACCCGTGCGATGTATGATTTTTTTTTTAATATCGTATTAAAATACACTGATAAAAACATATATATATGAATAGAGTTATACATGAAATAAATTTTTATCAGTCTAGCTACTTGTATTGTACTTTAATTTATAATATAATTAGATAGAAACTCAATAATTAAACACATGAATCATAATAATAGAGGATATATATAATATGTATCATATATAATACCATCTTATACAAATTTTTATCTTTTTTGTTTATTTATAGCTAAGTCATTTTGTAAATGTTATTTTTATATTTCTAGATTTAAAAAATTTAAAGATTTAAATATTCTATTAAAAATTTATGCTCTTAAAATCATCTATATTCTTAAACAACTCTAGTAATACATAGTAGTCGAATACTTTTATAACTTAATTTGTAGCAGATGCATTGCAGAAAGTAAACATTTAAGAGCCAATAGATAATCTTTCCTTGGAACATATATAAATTATAAAACATAGTTGTTTGTTTAAGCTCATTTTGGAACTTTTGAAATTCATAAACTTTCATCATATCCAACTATCATTGAAAATTATCTCTATAACTAGACACATCGCTTCTTCATCAAATAAACATCTCTTTGGGCCACTCTGTATTGGATGAATCAGTGAATAAGAATATAATCAAATAAAAATGTGACCCAATCGAAAATGTTGTCGAATTATAGAGGATGAACTCGAGATTTTATTCACTGATTCATCTAAACAAATCGGGGGTTCTTTGCAAAATTTGAAATTTTAGGGTTCTAGATTTGGGGGTTTTCTTTTTCTTCTTCACATTATTTTACTTAAGGTCATTAGGAGTATATGATGTGTGTGAAAACGTTTTCTTATTGTATTTCTCATACAAAAAATATTTTTTAATATTAGTTTTTTTTTCTTATATATACATATATTTTATATGATGTGAAAATTAAAAATATAAAATAAAAAGGTAATTTAATACATGTATGCCAGCGTGACAACCTTTCATATACTCCGGCGAGGCACGTCATCAGTTGCTGGCTAAAAAATGTGTATCAAATTGAAATCATTTAAAAGGTTGAGATTTTTAACAATAATCGTGAAACTCAAGATTAAATTGAAAGTTAAGTAAAAACTTATGTTTTTAATAGAAGTAACCTTAAAATATATTAACTGAAATTAGAAAAACCTACTGCGATTGAGGTGAACTATATAGCAGGCTGTCAAAACCTTAGAATAGGAGATGATAGCTTTAGCACGATATTAGTGTATGAGTGATCAATGCACTTATAGGATTGTCTATTTATATTTCTAGTTTGGAATTTAAATAGACAGATTTGCATTGACTTGGTTCTTTTCGAATATGAAAATCAGAATTTGCATGAAAGTAGTGATTAGATTTTTTATTTTGAAATATGCAAAAGACAAATTTGCATGAAAGTAGATCTTGAAAAGTGAGAACACTTTTATGAAAATAATAGAAAAATACAAAATTATTATGATAGGTACATTACTGAAGTGTTGCGTGCTTAAGATATGACAATTCATTGGAATAATAACAAATATTGAAATTTTAAAATATTATTTCAGATTTTGAAAGACTAATATTAGTTTTTTGGGCAACAAAAAAGTTTATCAGATAATTGTATTAGGTGATATGCATGTATTGAGTTTCCATATTTGCTAATAGTTTTAGGCGGGAAAATAAATATGTCTATTTTTAGTAGACTTTTGTGTTTATATTATGTACTACAAAAGATATAATTAATATACAATCATTCAATCATTACTCCACTAACTAACAATAATAAAATCATATATCATCATCAACAAAATATTAATTTGATATAAAGTTTCATCCACCCCTACCACATCCAATTCAAAACAAACACAAATTTACTATTAACAGGTTTGTCTCATCCATTTTTTTTCTTTCCATTCGGATGTGCTCCATCCACCTCTAGACGAAAATAAACACTACCTTAATATTTTTTAAACCTAACTCATAAATATAATTTACAAAATACTTCCTCCATCCCCCTACAAATTTCTCATTTTTTTGGTAACCTACTTTTACTATGGAATTCACTTTCTCATTATTATTTTATTATAATATCCTATGTTTTTCTATGATATTACTTATACTATAATAATTATTATAATTATCTTAATATGCATGTCTTATATATAAATGAAAAATTTATTGGGAGATGACGAAAAAATATTAAACAAAATTCGGAAAATAAAAATTCCAAACATGAAATAGTTGTCACTATAGTAATCACTAATCATTTTCTAAATCCCATAAAAATTAACTAATCATTTTCTAAAAATACCATGAACAAATGCACAGAAGGTGTAAATGAGTTGAGTCAAGTAGTGCTGAGCTCGAACTCGACTCGAAAGCAATACTCGAAGCTCGAAACTCGACTCAAACTCGATCGAGCTTGATTTTTTCAGCTCGAGCTTGACTCGGCTAGAAACTCGACAAACTCGAGCTCGGCTCGACTCGATAATTTTATTATTTTAATAAAATAAAATATTAAATATATTTTAGCTCTTTTTTTGTCTGAAATTCAAGCTCATCTCGACTCGAGCTCGACAACTTTATTTATATAAAAAATTAATGAAAATATATTAAATATTGTGCAAGTTCGATTAGGCTCGCGAGCCTCTCGAGCCGAGTATTTATAAACTCGAACTCGACTCGATTTGGTTCGAGTCGATTTTGATATTTTTACGAGTCGAGCACGAGTAGATTGCGAGTTGACTTAACTCATTTACACCCACAGTTACTACGAGCAGGATAGCAAATACTCCCTCCGTCCCGTAGGAATTTGCACCCTACGGGACGACACATGTTTTAAGAAAACTTTGTTTTATATATAAAGTAGTGGCATATGGGTAAATATGTATATATGTTTGTGAGTGTGCACGCAAATCAATGTTTCTTTTTTTAGTAGTGTGCAAATTTGTGTGAGACATCCGAATAAGAAAAGTATGCAAATTCCAATGGAACAGAGGGAGTACTTGTTTAATTTTAAAATATTTTTGTCGCCACTCAATTTCAAAACCAAACTCCTGGAGCCAGTCAGGGCCCATGGGCCACCTGGACCGGGCCAAAATGACCCTTTTTTGGCCTCTATAATTTAAGCTCAACCCATACTTAATGTTAGGTAGGTCCGGCCGACTGAGCTCAAATTTTCAGCTCTATTATAAATATTAACAAAATCTTAAAAGTAAATCACTAGAATCCTGAAATAAATTAGAATCAACCATTTAATATTTTTGAATCTAACTCATAAAAATAATTTACAAATACTTCATTTGTCGCTTTACGAATTTCTTGTTTGTTTTATTTTGATCTACCTCACTGTAAACTTTCAATTTTATTTTTGTTAACCTATTTTTTACTTTTTCATTTACTTTCTCATTAATTTTTATTATAAATTCATAATATCCTATTTTCTAATTTTTTTATAAATATTACTTTAATAATTATCTTCATATGTGTATCCATCACAAAAAATATTAAATAAAATTTAAAAAGTAATTTTTTTTAAAATAAAATTATTGTCACTAATCATTTTCTATATTTCGCTAGAAGAAAAACTCTAATCTTTTTTAAAAATTCCATAAATAAGTGCACAGGTTTTATAAACAAAATTTAAGAAGTAAAAATTTCTAAAATAAAATAATTAGCACTAATTATTTTCTATATTCCGCTAAAAGAAAAATTCTAATATTTTTTAAAAATTCCATAGACAAGGTATAGCGAAATTTTGCTTGATTTCAAAACATTTCAGACGAAATTCTATTTTCAAAACTAAAAGAACACCCCATCTTGAAATCAAATTCAAACCTAAAAAATAAAAAAACCCCTCCATTTCAATTCGCCCCGCTCTCCAAATAATTCAAATTTATTGCATCAATGGCGGTACTTGTTATCAATTCATTTTCAGCTTATATACTCAGACCCATTTCCACCCACTTGCAAACGCTTCACCTTCTTCTCTCCTTCTGTAGTTTTCCCGGTAGTCTCCGTTTCTTAGCAGCCTGAAATGGCGGACCAAGAAAGCTCCGTCAGGGTCACGCGCTTGGCGGCGAAGAAGAGGGCAGCTGAAGAGGCGAGCGCCGCCGGGGCGAGTAAGAGGACGAGGGTGGTTTTGGGTGAGATTCAGAATATTTTGCCTTCTGATAATGTGGGTTTGAGTAAGAATCAGAAAATTGGTGTTGAAAATGAGAAGAAAAGTAAGGCTAAGAGGAATGTGAAGAGAGGAAGAGTGGGTAAAGCTGTGGAAACGAAAAGGTCGAAGAAGGAAACTGATCCGGCGATTGATTTGGATGGGAAAGCCGATGATCCACAGATGTGTGAAGCCTACGCTTCTGATATATATGAATATCTTCATAAATCGGAGGTTAGTGTTAAGTGGATTTATTGACCATTTTGGGGGGTTTATTGGATACGCGTTTTGTCTACGTTTGGATGCCCTTGTTTATTCGAAGCTGTTGTTTGATTTTTGAAATGCATCTGGTTTTGATTTGATAATGAGGTTCTGTTTGTAGATTTTAATTCTTATTTCGAAGATGTATATTAATTTACTTTCTAGATTGGTATGACTTTGTTCAATTATTGAAGGGATTAGGGAGTATATGTTTGTATATTCAATTTGGGCTTTCAAGCAAATGAGCAATTAAGCTGATAAATTATCTGGGCTTTTGTTCTGTGTTTGATTTTGCAAACTTAGGAAATGCTTATATATTTCTCTTGTGCTATATCAACTGATGTAATTTATTACCAGATGGAGGCAAAGAGAAGGCCATTGCCAGATTACTTGGAGAAAACTCAGAAAGATATAACTTCAAACATGAGAGGGGTTTTGGTAGATTGGTTGGTTGAGGTAGCAGAGGAGTACAAGCTTCTTCCTGATACTTTGTATTTAACAGTTTCCTACATCGATAGATTCTTGTCTCTGACTCCTATTAATCGGAAAAGACTTCAGCTTCTCGGCATTTCATCAATGCTCATTGCCTCGTAAGAAGCTTATACTCAGCCTTTAGACTTTGCTGTTGTGCTATACTTCTCTGTTTTTAGCTATACTAAGATGTGTCTTTCAACTCTAATAGGAAATATGAGGAGATTACTCCTCCACATGTGGATGATTTTTGTTATATTACTGATAACACATACACAAAGGCAGAGTTGGTGAAGATGGAGGCTGATGTGCTCAACTCCCTTAAATTTGAAATGGGTAATCCTACGGTGAAGACATTTCTCAGAAGAATAACAAGGATTTCTCATGAAGATTTTGAGGTATGCGTGGCACACAAAATGTACCTTATTCATGCAATTATCTTTTTGAGGATAAGTAGTTCTCATGTATTCATATCATCATTTTCAGACTTCCAGCTTGCAGTTGGAGTTCTTGGGTTACTATCTAGCAGAATTAAGTTTGCTGGAATATGGATGCATTAAATTCTTGCCTTCATTGGTGGCTGCATCCGTCATGTTCCTCTCAAGATTTACACTTAAGCCCCAAAAACATCCATGGGTATGAAATAGGCCTTCTTTGGTTTCTTGTGTTTGCATTGAAGCATTTGAAGTTGGATTTCTAATATACATGATAGTGTATTTCATTGATGATTGTTTGAACTGATGTGGAGTTCAAATCCATCGTCTCATAAAACTTACTTTGAAGTGCAATCTTAGATGATTTAACTTTCTCATCTTCTCTAATCTAAAATGGGGTTTCCTTTCTACAGAGTTTTGATCTAGAACAACGTTCAGGACACAAAGCTGCAGATCTAAAAGAATGTGTGCACATCCTTCACGACTTGCAATTGCGTAAAAGAGGTGGCTCTTTGGTTGCTATAAGAGAGAAATACAAGCAACACAAGGTTCTCATAATTGCCACTATACTTAGTTTGATTTTGATGTTACTAATTATCTGTATCGCAAACTAACTTTAAATACATTTGTTCTTGATGACAGTTCAAATGCGTATCAACATTGTTGGCTCCTTTGGAGATCCCAGAGTCCTTTTTCGCCACAATACAAGATTTGAATGATTAGGCCAAAATCCAAGTGTTAAATGATGGAAGTGTACATAGCTTTTAAGTATAGTGTATGCACCCTGCTGCTATTGTTCTTGCTAATGCTGGATGTTGGCTTCATTAGGATGAACATATCCCGGTTCTGTATGTAGTAGAATGAATGGTTGACATTGCTAACAAATACAAATTAGGCTCTACCTCAGCTGTGTTTTGCTCCATTGTCTTTAGTTGCTCAGAAGTCATTAGGCTTTCCTAGGTTTATGGTTTATGTTGAAATTTTGTTAGGATGGATTGTTTTAGTCATTTTGAATGCGAGTGTGTATGGTATTTTTTTCAACAATAAATGGATTAATGAGTAATATACATGTAATTTTGATTTGTTACATCTTTATTTTGTACTCATCTCATAAAAACATTCAAAGAAAAGGACACACATATTAATAAAATGAAAGTTGAAACAATGAGCATGTATTTAAAGAGTAATCTTGTAAATCTTTATATCAGCTTAAAAAAAAAGAAGAGAAATTGTAAGACAGAGTGGGTGACGTGCCCACCAAGAAGATGATGGTAACCAATTTGCAATGGGTGCAGCGGCCCTATGGTGCAGAATGGGGGCGATTTGGAATAGAGTAGGGGAAGGGGGGGGGGGGGGGGGTTGTCGGAGTGGGTGGAGAGGTCGGCGTCAATTAGGTTTCCGATGCCCCTCCGCCCTGAGGTCTAGTAAGACTCTTAACTTTTTTTCCTTTTCTGGGCAACAAAACATTTCTTTCTCTGTTGGGCTCTGTTGGCCTAAAGGCTCCATTTTTTCTTCCTCTTTCTTGTCTTCGCTAAGGCATCTGGAAAAGATCAACCCTTCCAGCGATGGCACCACCTCGGAAAGCATCGTGTACAAACTTCCGTTTTCTCGATAATTTGTCCCCTCACCCTCCTCTTCTGAGGGAGTCTTTCTATGTTGCATGCATGCGAAAACTCACGAATGCAAGAGTGACACAATACGTGTTTTGGATATAATTTTTAAAAAAAATTAGAGTGCGATTTTTTAAATATTAAATGCATATAATTTATATTTTTTTATTACCTAAAACTTGAGTATATTTAATGATACAATGTAATTATGTAAGAAAATATTAGTTCAAGTTACATTAGTTTAATACATAAGTTATAATAGTTAATTTAATTTAAAATAAGTGTCACATTATCAATTTAGACTCTATAACATAATAAAATTCAATTGAAATAATGTATTTAATGCTTAATAAGTGACATATTGATTCGCTACGTGGAGAATCCAAAGATAGGTGATTTATTTTGTAATCTAGCCGCGTAAACTTTTAAAAAGTTTTGCAACTTTATAAAATATTTTTGCTTTTGAGCACCTCCAGGCTCCAGGTGTTTCACCCTCCAGAAAAGGCACCCACGTATAATGGGCCTTAAATTTTAAGCCGTAAATAATATTGACCCCACTTTAGGGCCAGGCCCAGCAGTAGTCTGCAAAAGTTAAAGCCCAATCCATTTTCCTCACACATATTACTATATTAGTCCATACAATGAATGAGTTGAACTGTGGTATAATCCAGACTTGTAACATAAATAAGAAACTATTTTAGATGATCGTATATTTTTTGGGCAATTACAATTGGTTAAAAAGATAATTATATTTACAAATTGATTCACAAATTTTGCACAAAAGATAAAAAATTTTCTGTACAAAACAGAATCCATTTATAATTAGTATAAATTTTTTGAACCATTTTGTAATTTTTTCTATATTTTTTAATAAAATATAATATTTAATTATTTCAATTATTGATATTTCTTTCAGATGAACATGTATCAGTTTAGGATTGACACATTTTGAAAATCTATAACCCATCATTTATCAATGGAAGATTCTTTCAGGCCGTAACAAATTCTTTATCAACTGACAACCATTAGTCACCTTCAAAGCTTGTGAAATATCGTTTATGTTTTAATATCATTATATATATATTTATTGACTATATTATTTAACATTGTAATTTTAATTTACAATTTTATTAATATCAATGAATACGTTTAGTAATATTAATTAATACTCTCTCCGTCCACTTAATATATATATATTTGGGAAAATTTTATGTTGTTCAGCAGATAGATTATTGGCCGTGTTAGTGCAGAATTTTTCTCCATCAATTACTGCATAAAGAGTTTAATTATATTCTCCTTTTGATTAACAAGTAGATTATCCCGTGGTAAATACGTGCACTATTCTCCATTAATGACACCTTTTTCATACATAAAAATTTAATTATATTTTCCTTTTTGAGGAGGTAGATTACCCCTTAATCTATACCCCATTAATGATAATTTAATAATATTTTCTTTTTAAAAAATGAATTAATATTTGACTTAAATACTGATTTATTCAAGAGACCAACACTCCACTAACAAAATCAGAACAAAATTTTTATATAAACACCCATCTTAAAAATTATCACATCTTGTGGTTTCAAATATGAGACTTAGAATGCATCACACTCTTGAGTGCCCAATTTTCCATTGATCATAACGTTTATTTCATGCACAAAATATTTAATTATATTTTCTTTTATTGCAAGTAGAGTATTATGTAATGTGAGTAGGTGTGGTTAGTTTGAAATTTGAAAATAGAACTTGAAAGTTATAAGCAATTACAATATAAATCCCATAAATATACTTTATTTTTTCCTTTTTCTTTTTAATTAAAAAACGAGTCTAACATCTTAACAAAAGTTCCTGGACCATTTTTATTGTATTTCAAAACACCCACTAAATTTCTCTTAATATCCCAAATCAAACCATTTGAGATTTGAAAATTCAACTTAGAATTTTAAAATTTAAACCCGATTATATTTAGAGATTTTAGAATCTAGTTTTTTTAATCTTATACATTTCCCTTATAAATAACATTAATTTTATTATTATTCATCTTTGGTATCTTTTAAAATAGAAAATGTGAAAATTATGTCGTAATAAAGAAGTTACTATTTATCAAAATTTGAATTCGACTCCCAAATCCAACCTACACTTAATATCATTGACCACCAACCCCATCCCACTCACAATTCATCACCCCCTTCCCAAATCGTAGAGTTAAAGAACTCCAACCACATCCATGGAGATCCTCATTTACTACCTTGTACCCATCCTACCCTTGTTGCTCTTCATCACACTCAAACACTTCTCATCACCCCATCACAACTCACCACCCTCTCCTCCTTCCCTCCCAATAATAGGCCACTTTCATCTCATCAACAACAACAACTTCCTCCACCTCACCCTGGCCTCCCTGTCCTCCCGCTACGGCCCGATTTTCTCCCTCCGCTTCGGATGCCGGTCACTCCTCGTCGTCTCGTCCCCCTCCGCCGTCGCAGAATGCTTCACCAAACACGACACCATCTTCTCCAACCGCCCCACCTCCATGGCAGCTGACCTCATCACCTACAACTACTCCAACTTCCTGGCCTCCCCCTACGGCCACCTCTGGCGGACCCTCCGGCGACTCTCCGTCGTCGAGATGCTCTCCTCCATCAGCCTACAGAAATCCGCCCAAATTCGCCAACAAGAGATACTCAAAATCGGACGTGCCCTGCATGCAGCTGTTGGCAGGACAGTCAATTTGAATTACCTGATCTCGACGTACAGCTACAACATCATGATGAGGGCGCTCGCCGGACGGCCGTGCGTCGGCGAGGAGGAAATCGTGAGGGATGAGGGAAAGGAGACCATGAGGCGAATCAAGGCGACCTTTGCTCCGGCCATGGAATTGGGGGTGTGTGATTATTTTCCGGTTTTGAGGTGGATTGGGTACAGAGGACTGGAGAAGAAGTTGATTTCTTTGCATAAGAAGAGGGATGAGTTTGTGCAGAGTTTGTTTGATGAGGTCCGCCGGAGAAGCGAGCTGGCGCCTAATGATGACATCAATTTGATTCGGACTCTGTTGGCTCTACAAGCGTCCGAGCCTGAATTTTACACCCATGATGTTGTCAAGAGTGTTGTGCTGGTAAATTTAATTTCTCCTGCTATTTCAATGAGTTAATTTAGGATGTTACTAATGTCATAACATTTTAGATAATTAGACTTTTATGGAATGAGAATGTCCAATTTTTGGCACTATAATGTGTCAATTGTCAAAACACTTTAGAAAATTAGAGTTTTATGCGATGAGAATGTCCAATTTTTGGCACTATAATTTGTCATTTGTCAAATGTTGATCACAAATTAAATCATTGTGCGCGATATTTGCCTAACATAAAACAATTTTGTTTTCAATTAAATTGGATTTTTTTATTTAATAAAGACTAACTTGAAAAGAATTATGTTTTAAGAATCCTGTAATTTGGGTGAGCTCAATATAAATTATTTTTCTTTCTAGTGATATTCTTGTATACACCAGCTGATTGTGCAATTGGTGTGTAATCAAGAGCGGATCTATTAAGGGGCTGCACCGGGTTTCAGCCCAGTGCAAGTCCAAAATAGTTCCATATATATATATATATATGTCTAAATATATTATTTTGCAGATTAAGCCCACCCATAAAATTTTAAAACACCAATTATTTGCAAATTTTATAATTGTTTAGTCAAGTTCTTTTGTTGAATTGCAGACTCTCAACATCATATATTTGTTTATATTTACTATGATATGATTTTAAATTGAATTTGTACAAATATATTTAATTTTTATCCTATATGTTGAATTCATATTCAATATTAAAATTTATTGTTATTAAAAATATATGTTAATATTTTTATACCAAAAATCATTATTGAGTTTGTACTACCTAATTTAAATCTTATTAAATTTTGTATTCAATTAATAACTACTAAAATAGTCTAGGTCAGATATTTTTCAATTTAAGGACCTGAAGTATGAAATTTAAGTAAATAATTTATATAATAATTTTATCGTATAATTCAAAATGATATCAATGATTTCATTATAGTATCAAAATAACACCTTTTAAAAAAAATAGTATTCACTATAAAAAAATAAAGCATTATTTTAAAATTTATCAAATATGATTATAAAACTTCCAATAAAACAAATTTTTATTGGGTATTATCTATGAATTTATCTAAATTTTTTTTATTATTAAGATATTTTATTTCATACCTACAAATGATTTACATATAAAATTTTCGGTAAATTGCTAATAGATAAATTTTTATTGACATTTTGTTTGTAGTTTATTAATTACTAATAGTTTTATTTTTTTAGGCAAATTGAATTGATTTTGTAGGCAAATTATTTGTAGATTAAGGAATGTAGATGTTTATATAATAATAAAATATGAATTTTTGTAGGCAAATTGTAAGCAATTCCACCATAAAAATTGTAGGCAATTTTTTTATTTTCGTGTAGTGGTTGTTTAAAATATTCATACAAAATGCAAATGGTAAAATTTATTCTTAATATACTATTCATAAAATTTAACGAGTTAAGTAATTACGCTCAGCCCACCCTAATCCTAAATTCTGGATCCGCCCCAGTGTAATAGTGGAATAATATTAGTGTTTTCAGTGAACAATATTAGTTTTAATCATTGAATAATATAAGTTGGTTATTATAAATTATTTTCATTAAACACATCAGATTTGCACTAGCTAGTTCAATGCAACTGGTATGTTACTTTTTCTTTCAAACAAGTTGTCAAATTTCGATTTTTCTCTGTCAAATTTGATTCATTTCTTACATCTAGGACTGAATTTGAAGGAGAATTGATATTGACTCAGTTATGTGTGGCTTAGGATTTCATTTATTTATCCTTGAATTCTGACATACATAAGAATAATTGAAATAAATGTGTGACTAATTATTAAGTAGGTATTCATCCAAGCTGGAACAGACACCTCTGCATTGGCAATGGAATGGGCCATGTCTTTTCTGCTCTCTCACCCTGAGGAGCTGCACAAAGTGAGGCAACAGATTGATGAACATGTAGGCCATGATCGTCCGATAAACGAATCCGACCTCGCAAATCTTCCTTATCTCAGCTGCATCATCAACGAGACGCTGAGGCTGCAGCCCATAGCTCCCCTGCTCCCAAGGTGCAACTCGGAGGACTGCATGGTTGGCGGCTACAACGTCCCCAAAGGCACGATCCTGATGGTAAACGCGTGGGCGATGCACAGGGATCCTAGCCTGTGGGACGAGCCCGAGAAGTTCAAGCCTGAGAGGTTTCTTGAGGCCAATGCAGAGGGGCAGAAATTTCTGGCATTTGGAATAGGAAGAAGAGTTTGCCCTGGGGCTGCTATGGCCCTTCGGACAGCTTCTTTGGCATTAGGCCTGTTTCTTCAGTGCTTTGAGTGGGAGAAACCGGCGGAGGAGGTGGAGGTCGACTTAAAGTTTGTGCAGAATGTCACGTTGCGTAAGGCCAAGCCTCTGGAGGCTGTGTGCATTCCCCGGAAAGAAGCAGCTCATCTCTTATCACAACTTTGATCAATAGTTTCTTACTTGTCTTCTTTGGATACTCTTTTTTTGTGCTGCCTTTTGCGATGGATTCTGCTTATGTTCTTCAATTCTCAAGGTCAAGTATTGAATTTTATGATCAAACTCTCATTATAAACTTACTCCAAAAAAGATTAATAGAAAAAAGTTGAGAGTTGTTTGATGATATAGGTGTGTCCTTAGCATTAATAAGTTTTTGGATATCAGTTTAATATTGTGATATTCATATTGAACATTAAAGAAGTAATCTTTGAAGACTCTATTATGTGAAATTGGTTATTTGTTAAAGATTTTGTTGTTAACAGATTCTATTCTACGGAGTGACTTGATAATTCTAGAAAAAATATTTGGGTGCTAAGCTGCAAGTTGTATTTGCTCATACATGTGAGAAACACTACCATCAAATTTAATGTTTTTCAGATGAAAAAAGGATATTAATGCACATTTTAGAAAAAAAAACATCTTCTTCTTGCCAAAATGTTGTTGCATATTGTACTTAGATCATTTGCTGATAATTGTAGCATAGGATGAGAAAACTATTAATTTGTTGCACAATTTTCGTCATATTTTTCAGAACAATGACATTAGCAACAATGACAATGAAAAAGAAAGCAAAACTCATAAAAATTATGGGTAAATTGAAGTTTTATCATTTCTAACACACGTACACTTATCTTTACATTTGAAAAATAATTATAATAAAAAATAAATATTTGGATTGCTATTCTTTTTTAGATAGTTCCCTTCACTGGTGTTTCACCAATTTTTATAAAAACATAAATTGAAGAACTTCAATTTTTTGAATTTATAATAGTCAATTGGCATCACTATTTACCCATCTCCATAGTACATTAGTAATGAGTCTCATCTTCTATTGATGCAAGAGATCATGTTAAGATATTGTTTACACATAAATATTTATTATACATCAAGCTAATCAAAGTACGTTAGTTTGCTAGTAATGTTTGGTTCATTTTTATTTTCTCTTCAGCCTACTATTAAATTCAATAAAACTAAATATCAGCTTTGAAATATCTGCTATCTGCAAAATAATTAAAATATCCATTAGTTTCATTGAACTTATTACAGTATCATAATGAGGATATAAGCATGATCGAGAAGGGAAGAGAAGTTATAGTTGTACTATTTTTTATTTTCTTGACATCACGGAATTAATTTATGAAGTTAGTAAAATAGGTGATTTGCATCAACAAGCACGAAAAAAGAAGAAGAATTTGAGATCACTTGAGATTTCGTCTTGCCATTTGAATAATCCACCAATTTAACTTTTAAGGGACAATGGAAAGTGGAAACTCAATTCACAAGGAAATGATAGGTACAAACATAAGTTTTTTTTTTTGAAGAACTAAGAGAATTAGTCAATCGAAAAGGGATGAAGATGACAAAATTATTATAGTGCTTGTACTGGTGAGCGACGAACAATGGTGGTACTGGTGGTGGTGCACAAGGATCGGTGGTGGACTTAGCCGCCAAGAGTAAAAGGAAAGAGAAATCGAGAGATCCAGAATATCAGGTTCTAGGACTTTTTTTTTTCTAAATATTCTTTTTATGTGTTTATATAACTTAATAAATAAAAAAAAAATATAAGACCACAGGAAAAGACAACGGGGGCTTAAACTTATTGTCGTTCAATACGTCCTGAATTTAAGTCAACAGAAATATTTAAGACAATTTTTTATATACTTAAGACAACGGGTTACAATAAATCCGTTGTCTTTTTCTCGTTGTCGTAGGCTACTTTTGGCATAGTGGTTGTAACCTTTTACATTGATGGCACGTATTTTATGCATAAAAAGTTATATTTTTTTAAACATTTGGATTATTCAAAGGACAGATGTAATGTTCTAGTTGAGACGTGTGTTGTAGAAACAATGACAAGAGACCACATTGTTCTTTACTTTCTATCAATTCTTCGATTCACTAAAATAAATGTAGGTATATACTTGCTTCAAAATTTTCAATTTCCTACAAAAATAGCAAAACAAATACATTTCTAATCATTAAGTTCAATTAGTCAAACTAATGTAAATAATTGCAATAAATCTAATAAAATTAGGCATATAAAGCATACAAATTTCAAGCAATTTTTATATTAATCAGTATGTTACCAACATGAAATTGAAATACAATTCTTTCCCTAAAGCTCACTAGAAATCGAAGCCATTGCTAGAAATCGACCACACAACACAAATTGCCACCCCCATCAGATAAATTGAAGCCACCTCCAAGCCTGAAACTCGTCGAAAATCGAAGACGTAGTAAAAAATCGACAAAAGTACAGAATGTTCGTCGGAAATCAAAATAGAGTATATAATCGCCTGAAACTCGTTCGACATCAAAACTAGAAACTCATAGGAAATTGAAAAAGTACAGACTGCCAAACATACCGCCCACAAAACCCCTAAAATCTTAAATTGACTTCCCAACCTCCCAAACGATTGTGCCTCCTTCTTGATGGAAAATCAATCGAAGCAGAGCCCTTCACTTCATTGCCTAAAACCCATCGCCCCTTCCACGATGTCACCAAAATCATTGATGAGAGAGAGAGAGAGAGAGAGATGTGCGTGTATGTCAAATGAGTTGTATGGTGTGTGTATTCAAATTAAAGGTTCATCCAGAGAGCGGGAGAGTGTGTATTCAAAATAATGTTTGATGTGATATTTACTGGAGCACTGATTTTGGTTAAATTGGTAAAGTTATAAATAATGTAAAGTTAGTCTCTAGTTATTATGATTTTATCCAAAATTGTAACTATTTTATCATTGGGTCCTAAATTGTGTATTGGTCTTAGCGAGTGTCCTTAGTTGTTATAAATCCAAAAATATACTCCCTCCGTTCCACGATATGTTTATCATTTTGTCATTTTCGTCTGTCACACTATATGTTTCTCATTTACTTTTTTTTTTATAAATTTTTTTTGGAATCTACTTTTCATATTTTTATTATTAATTTTATTACTTTTTACATTATTCTCATTATTTTTTCATTTTTTCACTTTTTCCATCATATCACTTATACTTTTTCAACTTTGTCTTAATCCGTGTGCCAAAAAGTAATGAATAACATATAGTGGGACAACTAAAGTATTATATTTTCTATTTATACATGTAAATTATTTAGTGGGTAGGTGTAAATAGTCTCTATTGAAGACACGTATTTCATTCATATTTTATTTCACCAGGTGTCTATTAAACAATAGGTTGGTGCAACTTTTTTACCTTTTTCAAGCATAAATAATTAATATATTCTTCTTTTTTATGAACACTGTATTTATCCCAATGGGTAGGTGCAACTTTCTACATAGATGACACGTATTTCATGCATAAAATTTTTTTTTTTTTTAAACACGTGGATTATTCAAAGGACAACGTGTCCCTACTTTTTGTCATTGACCCCACACCATCCAACTCACACTTACAAGTTATAACTCCTACCCATTTTTCCACATCCTTCATTCAAAGAACTCTACCTCCACCATCAATGGAGTTGTTGAGTTACTCTCTTCTATTCATCCTACCCTTTCTTCTCCTCATCTTTCTCAAACACTACCACTCATCTCATCACAAAACCAACTCTCCCCCATCTCCACCATCTCTTCCATTTTTAGGCCATTATCATCTCATCAAAAACTCCCTCCATCTCTCACTAGCATCTCTAGCCTCCATTTATGGCCCCATATTCTCCCTCCGGCTGGGCTGCAAATCGTTCGTCGTGATCTCGTCTCCATCCGCTGTCGCGGAATGCTTCACCAAGAACGACATAATCTTAGCCAACCGCCCCACTTCCATGGCAGGTGACATCCTCACCTACAACTACGTCCAGTTTCTGTCGGCCCCTTACGGCCATCTCTGGCGGACCCTCCGGCGATTCTCCGTGGTCGAGCTGCTCTCCTCAAACAGCCTGCAGAAGTCGGCCAAATTGCGCGAAGAAGAGATGCTCAAAATCGCCCGGATGCTGTACAGAGCATGCAGGGACGAAGGGCAGAGAGTCAATCTGAATCACCTCATCTCGACCTTCAGCTTCAACATCATGATGAGAGCTCTCGCCGGAAAACCGTGCGTCGGCGAGGAGGACATCGGCACTGAGGCGGGGAAGGAGACTATAGAGCGAATGAAGGCCATCTTTATCCCTTCCATGGAATTGGGGATTTGTGATTATTTTCCACTTCTGAAGTGGATTGGGTACAAAGGTGTGGAAAAGAATTTGGCTGCTTTGTATAAGACGAGGGATGCGTTTCTGGAGAATTTGTTCGATGAGGTGCGGGAGAAAGACGACATTTTGGTGGAGACGAGCATGATTGGTACTCTGTTGGCTCGACGAGCATCGGATCCTGAATTCTACACCCATGACGTTGTCAAGAGTGTTGTCCTGGTAAATTTTCTTCGATTGAATTTGGTCGTGTTTAAAATATAATTGTGAAATTATTGGCCTAAAGTATAACTATTTTTTATTTAATTTAGTGTTGAAATATTTGTTCTACCTTGGTTCTACCTTTCATGTCAAACAAGAATTGAATTTGAGGTCATCTTAAACAATCCATAAATTTTGAGTCAAAATTGGAATTTTTTTTTTATCCAGAGAAAGACCGTATATGAGACTGTCTCAAGACATTATATCAATATAAATATATTATTATTAGTAAAAAGTGATAGAATTTTAATAGAAAGTGGTATAACTTTTAATAAAAATGTTATCACTTTTTATTTAAATTATATAACTTTTTAAAAGTGATAATTTTTTGGAATAATTTCAGATCAGTATATTTTAAAAGCACTATTTTCAAATAAATACATAATTTTTGTATAATTAAGTAAATATGAGTTGAATAATAAAATTATTTTTTAACATATTATACCAAATTAAAAATAGTATTTTAAAGTGTACCATTTTGTAACTTTTTATTACTTACTCATTTTTTTTAATGTTGAAACCAAGACAAGAAGGTTGATTGTTTTGTGGTAAAAATTGGATAAGAGACCAATTATAAGATCAAATATATTGTGGGAAGTCTTTGTATTCAACCATCTCACGAATTTTATTCGGTGATATAAGTCTATTTGATTCACATATGACCCGAATCAATCCAATCTAATTTTTATTTCATAATATTGACTAAATGAAATTCCGCAGTGTTAGTAATTTTGTTTATCCATGTTGATTGCATATATTGAAATTCAGACAAATTCTTGAAAATGGGTGGCATAGGTACTAATTTTAGCAGGAACGGACACCTCTGCATTGACAGTCGAATGGGCGATGTCACTTCTGCTATCTCACCCTGAGGAGCTGCAGAAAGTGAGGCAAGAGATCGATGAAAATGTAGGGCATGATCATTTGCTAAATGATTCTGATCTTGTGAAGCTGCCTTATCTAACTTGCGTTGTTAACGAAACTCTGAGGCTGCATCCTGCAGCGCCGCTGTTGTTTCCTCACTACTCGACGGAAAAGTACGTGATGGAGGGGTACAACATTCCCAAAGGTACAATCCTGCTGGTGAACGCGTGGGCCATGCACAGGGATGCTGCCCTGTGGGAGGGGCCAGATGAGTTCAAGCCGGGGAGATTCCTGGCTGTGGACATGGAAAAAGAAGAGGGGCATAAATTTGTGCCTTTTGGGATAGGGCGGAGGGCGTGCCCGGGGGCTGCTATGGCAATGCGCACGATTTCTTTGGCGTTGGGCGTGTTCATTCAGTGCTTCGAGTGGCAGACGCCTGTGGACGAGGAGGAGGTGGACTTTGATGCTAAGTTAAAAATCACATTGCATAAGGCAAAGCCTCTGGAGGCTGTGTGCATTCCCAGGAATGAAGCAACTCATATTTTGTCACAGCTTTAGTGAAGTTCAGCATGTGTGTTTGCTGTGAGAATAAGGTCTAATTGATGGGATGTATCTTGCCTATTTCAATTTGTTGCATTTATCATGTCTATGTGTGCTCATTTTCAGGAGCACATCTTAAGATTGCGGTTCAGGAAATTTAATACTTACATGAATAATTATTCCCTAATTTCGGTATATGTTTTCAATTACTTTTGAATATGCAAATTAAAATAAAGTGAAAAATTATTGGTCCCTAGAGAAGACAAGTCTTCTTGTTTTGAAAATCAGTTAACTTTACAATCAGTTGAGTGCACAGTGATCTTAGTACGAAAACGTTTTTAGTTAAATTCTTTTAATTAGTGCAGCAAGTAGGAGCAAATAAATAAAGCAAGTAAAACACCGGATTTATAGTGGTTCAGACCAACTGTCCTATATCCACTCTCCTTAATCCAAATAGGACTTGAGGGGCTATCCACTCACTCGCTTACTGACTTTCTGTCTTACAATCTGAGAGTATTCAACTCTTCTTTTATCCACAAACTGTTAGTGCAAACAAACTTGCAACTAACTGATCGACTTCTACAAAGTCTTTACAAATGAAATAAAGTGTACGAATGTATTTTTGTACAAAAGAAAATAGTGTAGCCTATCTGCTAGTGTAATCGCGCGTAGGAACGTTGAGATTTTTCTCTCTTGTACTCATATTTATAGGTATCAAATACTAACAGTTAGAGTTGACTAGGATTTGATATCTATATAAATATGTAATCAATCAATCAATGTGATTGATTGATTCTTGATCTCCAGGTTGATATCTTTTCATCTTGGCTTGATCTTCAATCTGATTGTCTTGATTGATTGCCTATGATTTTGAAAATCATCTAGCAGTTGAGAAGATCTTGTCCTTTTAAACTGATTGGTTTTCTGTGAATTGATCTTCTAAATAATGGCTTCAGACGGTCTCAGCTGCTGGTGGTAGTCCTCGTCTGATATGGTTGGGACTCAGCTGGATTTAGAGAACTTGATTTTCTTGAACATGCCTCAGCTGATATCTAGAACCTCAGCTAATCTCCTCAAGGTTAACTGGATTTAACATCATTAAAACAAGGGGATTCTTCCCAACAAAAATTATAAGTGATGTGATAAAAAAATTAAAAAAGTAATAGAAATAATGTGAAAATAATGAAAATAAAGTGAATACGTGTAAACTTTTTTTTTTGTTTTTTGTAAAATTTTATATGGAAATAGTTTATGATATATTTATAATGAACCAATTTTAAAGTATTAAAATTTTCATCAGAAATATAAAAAATTTAGGTCAATAATATTACATTATAATTGTTATTAATTTTATTGACCCAACTTTTTGGTACTTTTGATAAATATTTTGATAGACTTGATCAAATATTTAATACTTTAAAACATGTTCATAATAAATTTATCATGAACCATTCTCATATAAGTTGCACGTTTAATATTGAAATTTGAAATTGAAAGGAAGTTGCTGACGAAGAATGAAGATGCTGTTCATCTCATTATATGTGATTCTACTCTTGGGTCTTCTTGTTTGATGATTTATTTGCTCTTTCTCTCCCTCTCTTTCTTAGTATAATTTATTTGTATTTTTTAATAATATTATTTTATTGAAAAATATTAATTTAATAGTAATATGTACTGTACATATACAATTAATATCATTTTGTATTGAATTGTAAAACTGATTATCAGTCAATAATTTATTTATACCTTTTTTAATTAATGAAGGACAAATAGAGCATTGCTGAAATCACGACATCACCACGGACCAAAATACTCACGGGGCGCTCGATATGAAAATTTTTCAATGGTAATGGGAGTGAGAATACATGTATACTTCCTCCGTCCCTGAAAAGATTGTACACCTCTTTTTACACACTTTTTTAAAAAAGTGTGTAAAATGTAGAATGTTGAGGATTATGTGTAAAATTATATTATTAAAATAATGAAGTTGGTTGGATTTTGTGTAAAAGTAATGATATTTTGTGTAAATATGTGAATATTATGATGATAAAGTTAAAATAGTTATTTCCATTTATCGGGTGTGCAAAGTATTATGGGACAGACCAAAAAGAAGTGTGCAAAGTATTTAGGGCTATAATGCACGGATTCTTCACAAAAATTATGTATGTAGAATCTGGTGCGGGTGCGATTCGCGTGGGATTCGCACGGGATACGTCACGTGGCGTATCCCTGAGAATTTTTTTTAAAAAAAGTTTAGGATACGCGTATCGGATACGTTTTATAGAAGAATCCGATACGCGAAGGGTGCGGCGGGATTTATTTTTTAAATAAAATTAAGTTTATTTCTTTTTTTAATTTTTTTTTGAAAGTACAATTAAATATAAATAAAATCAATATATTAAATAATATTAAAATCACAAAAAAAAGGAATAAAAATGCGATACAACAAAAGAATATTAAATGATATTAATATTCATTAATAAATTAAAATATACTTTTTAATATGTGATTTTATTGTGGAGTTGTGAACTATTTTTCAAATTTTTACTTGTGCGTACAGTATATGAATGTGAACTATTAAGTATGAATTTGAAATTTTTTATATTTAATTTTTACTTAAATTGAAGTAGTGTTATTTATTAAACATGATTATTTTATTTGGTGATTAACCAAATAATGATGAACAATAATTCAAATAATTAGGTCAATTATGTTATATATTATTTGAATTTCATTTGGACTTTCTAAACTTAGTTAAGTAGTGACTTAAATTGCAAGATTTATTTTAGTTTTAGATTGATTGAATTTTTATTTAAGACTTTTATGATAAATTGTTGATGATATTTGAATAATTTCTTGATATGTATATATATATATATATATATATATATACACACACAAAAACTTGTATGAACCCGAGTTCACGGTGAACTTGGGGTTCTCAAATATCACTGTCATGTGTATACACTATCACTGTTATGTATATTCACTATCACTGTTAAAAAATCAAGTATATTTTTATAACAGTGACAGTATATATGAATAATAGTGATTACACATGACAGTGATACGAGTTCATGTGAACTCGAGTTTACAAGAGACCTACTCATATATATATATATATGTGTGTGTGTGTGTGTGTGTGTGTGTATTATATATAATAAAATATTAATAAATAAACGTATCTTTGCCGTATCGCACCCTAAAATTTTCAAAAAATAGAATCCCCGCACTCGTATCCTATCACACCTGCACCCGTACTCCCACACCTATGCAACTCTGGTTTAGGGACAGAGGAAGTAGTAATTATAGTAGGTAATGAGAACAAATAATGTACAAATCATTGATTTTTCTCCTAAGTAAGGTAATTACCCCAATTTATTACCCCAATCTCATCCTATAACCATCCTTCTCAATCAATCTCCAATACCACAATCAACAACTTTCTTTTTTGTCAACTTATTCCAAAATTGGAACACAACACTAATGATATAACCACCATGAACACAAATCTTCATTCAACATATGTAAGTGTAAAGAAGGAAAATAAAATTTTATTCTCATTAAAGAATTTGAAACAAGCGCCCCCTCAATATCCAAACATTAGCCCAACAAATTAATTTAACATTTTTTAAACTGATAAATTAATTTAATTTTAAGAAGGACTACTAAACGGTGAGAAAAGTTTATAAACACCTCCAAGATCTGTATGTTTATTTGCAACTTCAGTTGTGATAGAGTAGTTTAAGTTACTCAATTTGCTCTAACATATATTTTTTTTTTCAAAACCCTCTGCTGCGTTCACCATGTTTCAAGATACAAAATTCCCCTGTAAAAATTATTCATAGTATGAAATATAAAATTTTCAAAATTAAAGTCGGAGTTAAATTCACCACAACCATCGTATCCCATACACAATCTATCAACATCGAAATCACTTGCACTCATAAATTTATATATTCTCAAGACACCTATAAATACATCTTTTCCTTAGATTTTAGGCATTAGTTAGATAGTTTAAGGATAGGAGTTAAATAGATTAGATTAGGATAGTTACTAAATTCCTCTCTCTACATTTTCTCTTCAAATTAGCTTAGATTATTCAATTTTATTCCATTAGATTGTAATTCAAATTAAATTCTTGCAATTTCATCATTATAATTTAAAGAAGAGTTAAAGATTTTATTGAAATTTGTAGAGATTGAATATTTCAACTTATTTCATTTCATCGCAATCCTATTCCAAATTGAGAAGACCATTCTAATTTCTTTCATTTCTCTTCATGTTGATTGATTTCCTTAAGTTTGTTTTAGTTGTTGCCTAATTAGCCATTGACTAATCTTTTCCATACTTTGGGCGATCAAAATTATGTATTGATTTTGATGTTGATTCATATTAAAGTTTGATTGTATTGATTTAGACGACTGAATTCTCCAATTAGATGTTTGATTGATAATGATGTCTATTGATGATGGCGGCGGCTTTGGCTTTGAGGACGGTGGTTGGCAGCTTGAATGGTAGGCGAAGGAATTGGGCTTTCCGAATTCCGGCAAAGGAATGCTTTAACAAAGTAGGAGGTTGTTCACACTAGTTTTTTTTTTTTTTTTTGGAAATACACTATTCGAATGAATACACGATTTTTTATTTGTCATTTTTTTTATTTTTTCGATATTTTTTCAAACAAGTGTAAAAATGCACTTTTTTGTCAAAAAATTGTAAAAGTTTAAAAATAAATGCCCAACATTTTCAAAGTTAGTGTATTTTCAAAGTACAAAAAAATTAGCGTTAGTAACATGGGCCACAAAGTAGGCATTCGGTGGTTATGGGCTCCACCTCTGCCCCTACCTTGATTTTCAATTCTCAGTACA
>JAPKLY010000027.1:2157029-2170997 GCA_026898435.1 Prunella vulgaris
CCCCGCCCCGTTGACAAGCCTACTAGTGACCTAATAACCAAATATGATGCACCCACGCAATTGCAGTTGTCTTCCATGAGAGAGATATGTGGATAAATTTCTACTATTTACCTCACTTCTCCATCTAATTCCTTCGCACTAGAAAACTTTCAATGGGGGAGATCTCCTTGTTCTAAAGTGGGATTGAGAGGCCTTGACCAACCAAAGAAGATCCTCTCCTCACCAATTTTATTTAGATCTCCTTGTTACTCTAATGGAGATCTCTCCCCAAAAAAGCGGGTATGATATCATTCTCTCTGATGATTAGTGTTAATGCGAAGCAAATTTAACGATGATGAACAAAAAGGAGGACTTCAAATTGACAAAGGGTTTTCAGGTTATTTTTTTGGAAAATAGTTATAGATTTCGAAAATTTTAGCCAAAATTTAGTTTGATTTTCAGCAAAGAATTTCGAAATATACTACATTTTTCAAAATTTTGTTTCGAAATTTAGATTTCGATTGTTGTGGATTTTTTTTTTGCCTAAATATTATAAAGTTTTTAGTTTTCGAATTTTGTGAAGTGTCTCTTTCTCATCTTCAAGGCGAAACTGAGCAGAGGTAGTTTTGATTTTGGCTTCGAATTTTTAGATCGATTATAGAGCAGGGATGAAACAAGGGCAATCAGGCGGCCATAGTTGGTGTTGGTGTTGGCGGTGCTGAGAGCCGGCTATATGGGGGAAAACAACGAAGGCTGCGAAAATAAACGATGATGTAAGTGTTGATTTTTGGTCGAGAGTTTGAAAAAAATAAGTTCTAAAACCTGATATTTTGGATCTCTTCTTGACTTCTCTCTCCTTTTGCCCTAGGAGGCTAAGCCCACCACCAATCCTTGGGCACCGCCATTGTTTTTTCGATTGAGTGATTCTCTTAGTTCTTAAAAAAAAATAAAATTTACATTTGTAAATTTTCTTGTGAATTGAGTTTCCACTAAAGTTGAGTTTGTGGATTATTCAAATGGCAAGACGAAATCTCGAGTGGTTTCAATTTTTCTGTGGTTGTTGATGCAAATAACCTATTTTACTAATTTCATTAATTAATTAGGTGATGTTTGGGGTTAGAACCTTAAATATAATGCCAAGAAAATAAAAATCATTACAACTATAACTTATCTTCCCTTCTTGATCATGCTTATATTCTCATTATGATAAAATAATAAGTTCAATAAAACTAATGGATATTTTATGTTTATATAAAAATTCAAAAAATTCGAGTTCTTTAATTTCTGATTTTATTAAAATTGGTGAAACACCAGTGAAGGGAACTGTCTAAAAAAGAATAACAATCCAAATATCTATTTTTTATTATAATTATTTTTCAAATGTAAGGATAGGTGTATGTGGGTTAGAAATGGTCCTATCCATGATAAGACTTCAATTTACCCATAAATTTTATGAGTTTTGTTTTCTTTTTCATTGTCATTGCTGTTAATGTACTTGTTTTGAAAAATATGACGAAAATTGTGCAACAAATGAATGGTTTCCTCATCCTAAGTCACTGACGCTACAATCATCAGCAAATGATCTAAGTACAATATGCAACATTTTTGGCAACAAGAAGATTTTTTTTTTTCTAAAGCCTTCAAAGATTACTTCTTTAATGTTCAATTTGAATATTACAATATTATATATCCAAAAAATTATTAATGTTAAGGACACACATATATCATCAAACAACTCTCAAGCTTTTTCTATAATCTTTTCTGGAGTAAGTATATAATGAGAGTTTGATCATAAAATTCAAAACATGAGCTTAAAACATAATCAGAATTCATCGAAAAGGCAGCACAAAAAAGAGTATCCAAAGAAGAAAAGTAAGAAACTATTGATCAAAGTTGTGATAAGAGATGAGCTGCTTCTTTCCGGGGAATGCACACAGCCTCGAGAGGCTTGGCCTTACGCAACATTATCTTCTGCGCATACTTTAAGTCGACCTCCACCTCCTCCGCCGGTTTCTCCCAATCAAAGCACTGAAGAAACAGGCCTAATGCCAAAGAAGCTGTCCGAAGGGCCATAGCAGTCCCAGGGCAGACTCTTCTTCCTATTCCAAACGCCAGGAATTTGTGCCCCTCTGCATTGGCCCCAAGAAACCTCTCGGGCTTGAACTTCTCGGGCTCGTCCCACAGGCTAGGATCCCTGTGCATCGCCCACGCGTTTACCATCAGGATCGTGCCCTTGGGGACGTTGTAGCCGCCAACCATGCAGTCCTCCGAGTTGGACCTTAGGAGCAGGGGAACTATGGGCTGCAGCCTCATCGTCTCGTTGATGACGCACCCGAGATAAGGAAGATTCGCGAGGTCGGAGTCGTTTATCGGACGATCATGGCCTACATTTTCATCAATCTGTTGCCTGACTTTCTGCAGCTCCTCAGGGTGAGAGAGCAGAAATGACATGGCCCATTCCATTGCCAATGCAGAGGTGTCTGTTCCAACTTGGATGAATACCTACATAATAATTAGCCACACATTTATTTCAATTCTTCTTATGCATGTGACAATTCAAATTCAATGAACACCTAAACCACACATAACTGTGCCAATATTAATTCTCCTTCAACTAAAGTATTGTACATTCTCATCACATAAAAAAAAAAAAAAATCAATTATGGCATCAGTATTTGATAATATCTCTAAATAAATTCATCAAAATAGTTGCAGAAATTAAATTTACCAGCACAACACTTTTGACGACATCCTGGGTGTAAAATTCAGGTTCCGATCCTTGTCGAGCCAACAGAGTTCGAATCAAATTGATGTCGCTTCTCCGGCGAACCTCATCAAATAAACTCTGCACAAACTCATCCCTCTTCTTATGCAAGGAAATCAACTTCTTCTCCAGTCCCCTGTACCCAATCCACCTCAGAACCGGAAAATAATCACACACACCCAATTCCATGGACGGAGCAAACATCGCCTTGATTCGCCTCATGGTCTCCGTTCCCTCATCGCTCACGATTTCCTCCTCGCCGACGCACGGCCGTCCGGCGAGCGCCCTCATCATGATGTTGTAGCTGTACGTCGAGATCAGGTAGTTCAAATTGACTGCCCTGCCACCAGCTGCATGCAGGGCACGTGCGATTTTGAGTATCTCTTGTTGCCGAATTTGGGCGGACTTCTCTAGGCTGGTGGAGGAGAGCATCTCGACGACGGAGAGTCGCCGGAGGGTCCGCCAGAGGTGGCCGTAGGGGGAGAACACGAAGTCGGAGTAGTTGTAGGTGACGAGGTCAGCTGCCATGGAAGTGGGGCGGTTGGAGAAGATGGTGTCGTGTTTGGTGAAGCATTCGGCGACGACGGACGGGGACGAGACTGCAAGGAGTGACCGGCAGCCGAGGCGGAGGGAGAAAATCTGGCCGTAACGGGAGGATAGGGAGGCGAGGGTGAGGTGGAGGAAGTTGTTGTTGTTGATGAGATGAAAGTGGCCTATTATTGGGAGGGAAGGAGGAGAGGGTGGTGAATTGTGGTGGGGTGATGAGTAGTGTTTGAGTGTGATGAAGAGCAACAAGGGTAGGATGGGTAGAAGGTAGTAAATCAGGATCTCCATGGATGTGGTTGGAGTTCTTTAACAACACATATATTATATTTTCTATTTAAACATGTGGATTATTTAGTGGGTAGTTGTAAATAGTCTCTAATAATGACACGTATTTTATGCATATTTTCTTTTTTACCAAGTGTTCTATTAAACAATAGGTTGGTGTAGCTTTTTTAACTTTCTCAAGCATAAATAATTAATTTTTTCTTCCTTTTTATGAACTCTTATATTTATTCAATGGGTAGGTCCGGTAGGTGCAACCTTTTACATAGATGGCACGTATTTTATGCATAAAAAAATTATATTTTTCTTAAATACGTTGATTATTCAAAAGATAGCTGTAATATTCTCGTTGACACGTGTTGCAAAACCAATGACAACACGCCATGTGTCCCCTACTTTTGCTCATTGACCCCACCCCATCCAACTGACACTTACAAGTTATAATTCCTACCCATTTTTCCACATCCTACATTCAAAGAACTCTACCTCCACCATCAATGGAGTTGTTGAGTTATTCTCTTCTATTCATCCTACCCTTTCTCTTCCTCATCTTACTCAAACACTAATACTCATCTCACCACAAAACCAACTCTCCCCCATTTCCACCATAAAAAAATTGGATCAATAATATTATATTATAATTGTTACTCCCTCCGTATTTTTATAAGTTGCTCGTTGCTTTTGGGCACACGAATTAAGGTAAAAGTGAAAAAGTATAAGTGATGTGATGGAAAAAGTGAAAAAGTATAAGTGATGTGATAGAAAAAGTGAAAAAGTAAAAGTGATGTGATGGAGAAAAGTGAAAAAGTAATGAAAATAGTGTAAAAAGTATTGAAAATAATAATAAAGAAGTGAATAGTAATTTCCAAAAAAGGTAAAAAAACAATGAACAACTTATAGAAAGACGGACGAAAATGGCAACATGAGCAACTTATAGAAAGACGGAGGGAGTATATATTTTAAGAAAAATAGAGTTTGTGTGTGAAATCCACGAATTTCAAATCCACTCATCCAAATGGAGCATAAGTTACTCAATTTTGCTATAACATTTTCTTTTGAACCCTCTACTGCATTCTCCTCGTTCTAAGGTTTTTTGCTTAAAAAAATTCTCCTATAAAACTTATTTATAATATGAAATAAAAATTCTTCAAAATTAAACTCTAAGTTAAGTTCACCACAACCATCGTATCCCATACACTCATATATTTATATATTCTCATATTTCCATCTTGTCTTCCTAATAGAGAAAAAGAACGTGAAGAAGATATTGAATGAGCTGATTTTCGCACCATTGATTCAGTACGATTTTTTTAAAGATTTATCATTTTTTATTAGGCAAAATATAGAGAATATAGTTCATACAAGAACCATTAAATGATATGAGTTGTTTTACTAAAGACTATTAGTTACTTTTATTAAAAAGTATTAGTTCTGAAGAGAACAAATTATTAATAATAAAGAGTATTCATATACTATCAAGTAAAAGTATTACTTGTCAGTGCTAAGAGTATGAATGTTTTTATGTATTAAATAATTTTAGGTTTCGTTTGGATACATAAACTTAAAATCCGTAGATTTTACACACAAATAATTACTCTCCCAAGTAATACGATGGATTTCAAGTACTAATTTCAATCTCATAAAATATTTATATGTGATCCATTTTCAATTCTTAATCTAAAATTGGGCTGTGACTTCTCTTTGGGCTGCCAAAAATAAACAACTATCATTTGGCCAATTAATCTTAATTAAGTAATGCCACTGACTCGATGTATAAATTCAACTTGGTATGCATAATACAATGTTTTCAGGGATATTCTCAATTCCACCGCCCTCTTGGGATTAGTTAATACTACCTTCATCCCGGGTCTTTCTTCAAAAAGATCAGGGCACACATATTAAGTAAATGTTGAAGTATGTGAGTGTGAAGTTAAATAATAAAATATAAAAAGTATACTCTATTGACTTTTGTGAGTGTAAATTATTTCATTTTTAAGGTGTGAAGAAAGAGTTGAGACGTTTCGAAATGGAAAAACAGGAAGAAAAAGTTGGGACGGAGGGAGTATCAACTTGATTGGATCAAATGACCTCCTGTTCTCCTGTGATTAACTTTTTATTTCCTCTGTCACAACTTATATATATATATATTAATACATGATATTAAAAAACTTATGATGTACTATATCATTATAGCAAACAACTTTAACATATTAAAGTGTGTTATGTATCACCAAATCCTTCACACTTTATCCCTTCTTATCACACCAACCCTAAGAAATAAGTCCGATAAAATATACATATTTTGACGGAATACATTATTTTATTCATTAAACCTATATTATATACAAATGTATCCCATATATAATAATTAAAATCTTATTTTGTATGCATATCTTTAAAAAAGTAGTATTTTCACCCGTGCGATGCCCGATATTAAAATTATATTAATTTTTTGTAAGAATACCACAATATACCCATTTTTAACTTTTAAAAATTTAGGAAAAATTAACTTTTTTGTCCTTTAAGTTTCGTTGACCTTGATTTTAGTCTTCTTAAGTTTTGAATCTTGAATCCAGTACTTTAAGTTAAGAAAATTCCGGATCTTCGTCCTAAGACCTGATACAGACGGTCATTTTCTCGGTTTCATCATACGTGATATTTTTTTCCTTTTAAAAAAAAAATTCAGATTGGAGTGTTTACGCCTCACTTGTATTGAGAAAATGTGGGATGCGATTAAATTAGAGTTCTTCTTCTCCAAATCACAATTCACGGTCTTTTTTTCTTTAAAAAACCCCAAATCACAACCTATTTCTAAGAAAATTCTCAAATCATAGCCTCACTCTATTGAATTGAACAGAGTACATCTAATATGTTTCAAATGTGTATGTCCTACCTACTTTAACAATTGACCAACTTTCCTACATACTTTATGCAATAAAAGCTGTAAATGTCCCACCTCATACCAGTGACCAGACACAAATATTGAAAATATACCAACTATTTATACCATTCCTAATATTGAATCATCTATCTCATCTATCAAAGCATTTACATAAACTTGCCATATTGAGGCGGAGGATCTCCATATTGTGTAGGATCCCTAAGTCTCGTCTTTAAGCATGCGGGAATCCCTTTATGAGAGGAAATTATTGCAACATGAGGTTGTGTGATTTAGACGGAGTGATATATTACTGTGATTTGAGATTTTTTTTTTTATGATGAAGGTTGTAAGTTGTATTTGGGGAAGAAACCCTAATTAATCCCGTAAAGATGATGCACGTGAGGCGCACGAGGGGCTAAACCCTCAAATCCAAATAAAAAAGAATAAGAAAAAATGCACGTATGATGAAACTGGGAACATGACTGGCTGTATCAGGTTACAGGACGAAGATCAAGAATTTTTATAACTTAGAAGACTGGATTCAAGATTCAAAACTTAAGAGGACAAAAAGTTAACATTTCCAAAAATTTATGTTACTCACATCTACTTAAAAAAAAAATCTTTTATACCCCAATTCATAATATATGACATACATATCCTTATAAAATGGGTATAAAAAGTTAATTACTTTGAATTGGCAATGATTTATATCAATTTACTTATTTGAATAACAATTTATTGATAGTACTTTCGTTCATGAAGGATTAGTACATTTTCTTTATTTTGAATGTCTCACATTAATTTACACACTATTATAGGAAGGAATATCCATTTGTATTTACCTATATATTAATATTTTATTTAAAAACATTTTTTTAAAAAAGAAAATTTAAGGATTCAATTTTTTATAAAATGGATAAAATAATATTATATTAATTATGTATACATAACAAAATTTTAAATTATGCATTGCACAAGAGAAATACTAGTATATCCTAATAACAATAATAATATTAATTAACAATACATACTTATTGGCGTAAATTTTATGTATGATAAAATCCAAATCAAGTACGTAAACCACTTTCCACTCTTACGAATAAAATAAATAATTAAAGATTTAGTAATAAATAAAATACTAACTGAATGAGCACGAATCTTTTGCCAAGAAAACAATAATACTGCAATCTCCAGGTTATAGTTTATTAAATGATAAAAATATTATAAAACTCAATAGACGAGACCATTTTTCAAATAATTTTCAAAAAGAAATAGATACAGAGCCCAAAAAATTCTCGAGTCTTTATTGCAAAATAATTGTATAAGTCAACTAGTAACTAAACCCATGTGTAACATAACGCCAAGGTTTTTTTTTTTTTAACCTCGGTAACAAAATGATTAGAATTCATGGAGAGGAAAAGAAGAACAAAGAGTAACCCCTTAAACATAGAGAACGAGAGAGAAAAATAATAATTGTTGCTATTTTGAGAGAGACAAATGAGATGCTCCAAAAGTTATGATTTAGAAAAAAAATTAAGAGTAATTATTATTGTTTTGAGGTAGATAAATGAGATGTCCCAAAAGTTCTCATTTAGAAAAAGAAAAAAAGAAAAAGAGAGAGTAATTACTATTGAGAGAGACAAATGAGATATCCAGAAGTTTTTATTTTAAGAAAAAAAATAATTGTTATTGTTTTGAGAGTGATAAATGAGATGTTCCAAAAGTTTTGATTTAGATAAAAAAAAGTAATTATTATTGTTTTTTGAGAGAAGTGTGATGTATCAAAAGTTTTATTTTAGATTTAGATATTTTGATTTGGTTAGATTATAGGTGGTGAAATTTCTAATTGAAGCTGATGTGACAGAATTGATCCATCTAATGGCAGGGTTTTAGAGCATTTCCAACGGTGACGCAAATGTGAATGCAAACCGTTAATTGCCACCAAAGCTGCCTCCAAGGCTAGGTTTTAAAAAACCGGTCGGACCGCTAACAGGATATAGTAACGTACGGTTCAAAAGCGTTCGACCGGCCATCTATTAAAGCGCTTGAGAACCGGTCAAAAGCAGTTTTAATCGGGTTGAACCGGTCCGGGTCGAACCAGTTGCTATAAAGATTTTTATAAAATAAAATAAATTAAGAGTTATTTTGCAATTTAAGAAATTTCTTGATGCCCTAATGTATTTATTGAAAAAATATAAAAAAGACGAAGAGCATGGTGCCTAAATTCATTGACGTTGAATCCATCTCCGGGGGTGTGATGAGTGTTGCAACAACTTTAAGCGGTGCAACGTCTTCATCCAGTGTTTTCATTATATATTTAATACAAATGATTAAATTATATAATATTATAATTTATATATTATATAATTATGACATCATACCGGCTCAACCGCTTTATTAACGGTCTGACCGATCGGACCCGATTCGACCAAGAAACCTAAGGTGTCCGGTTCAATGTCCGCTTCCGCTTTTTAAAACATAGCTCCAAGGGTGACACAAATTGAGATGTAAATTTCCATTGATTTAATAATTTATCTATAATATGCATATATTTATTTAATAATTTATTATGTGATTTATTATTTAGGTAAATATAATACTATGTAGTAATATTAGGTATTGATGTTAAATTTATTTATAATATTTTATGATTTAAAAATTAAAAATTAAATATAAATAATTATTGTATTTAAATAAAAAAATTAAAATTGTAATTAGCAAATTTTGCTTACATTCAATTTTATTTCTCATTGCCCGGAGACATAATTCAACGGTTAAAAATGTTGAGAAAGCTAGAATTGATTAGAGAAAGAGAAAGTAAGAGATAAATACCACCTCATCAAATTCGAGAATGGATCCTGCAAAATATAAATATTTATCAAAATCTCTGCTTTTAAAATATTCATCAAATAATATGTATTTTATTGAATACATATTTAATAAAAATCACTCAGATGCACAAAATTCTCTCTCTTATATATTCCTTTTTGAAATCCAAAATCATGGAGAATTATTATGTGTTTCTTCTAGTGCTACCCTTTGTTTTGTTCATCATATTCAAACTCAGACACAACTCCTCTGTCCCTAATCTCCCACCAAGTCTTCATCTCATCAAGCATCCCCTGCATCTATCACTCACCTCTTTATCATCCCGTTATGGTCCCATATTTCACCTCCGATTAGGCTGCAAATCATTCGCTTCACCAAAAACGACATAGGTTTCGCCAACCGCCTCTCCTACAACTATGTCGCGTCGCCTTCATGGGGTTACCTTACGGCGGCCTCTGGAGGACAATCCGGCGACTATCTGCTGTGGAGATGTTTTCTTCACTCAGATATACACCAAGAAGAGATACTCAAAATTGCTCGTGCGCTGCACAGGAACGAAGCAGGGCAGAGAGTTGATCTGAATAATTTGATCTCCACCTAACGAGAGCTGTCGCCGGAAAATCGTGCGTTGTTGAGGAAGATATCGGCAGTGAAGTGGGAAAGGAAACTATAAGACGAATGAAGGAGACTTTTGGTCCTGCCGTGCCAGATCAATAGGGCTTTGTGATTATTTTCCACTTCTGAGATGGATTGGATACAAAGGGTTGGAAAAGAAATTGATTTCTTTGCATAACAAGAGGGATGAGTTTGGTTGAATAGATGAGAGAGAAAAGGAAGACAAATTTGATTGCTACTCTGCTCTCTTTTCAATCATCAGATCCCGAATTCTATACCGAGACACTATCATCAAAAGTATCTCAGTGGTAAATTTCTTTTTTCTTTTTTATCTTTTTCAAGTTTTTTTTTTTTTAATTTAAACATAGGAAGTACATCCTATTGCAATTATTTTGTCAATCATTTGCCAATATAAACAGAAAAATTTCTCAAAAAATATTTTATGATACAGAAATGTCATTGGCTGTGTTTGGTTATGTGTATAATAAATTAAAATTGGAGTAATAAGGGTAATATGTTTAGGTTCAAATTGAAAAAAAAAAAAAAAAAAAAAACTTCCTAAAAATGGGCCATTTTGTGCATTTGCAAGTTAATTTTATAAGGCAATAGGGGAGGATTTGTATTTTTATTTCATGTTCTGAAATGTCGCGCGCAACTCCAAAATGTTTCCATGGCTTAGGCAATGATTGCAGCCGGAACGGGATACCTCTGCGTTGACAGTGGAATGGGCCGTGTCGCTTTTGCTTTCTCACCCGGCGGAGGCTGAGACAAGAGATTGACGAAAAAGTTGGGCATGATCATTTGTTCTGATTCCCTACGTACATTGAATGCATAGTAAACGAGACTTTGAGATTGTATCCTCCTTCTACCTCCAAAGATTGTGTGGTGAGCGAATACAACATTCCAAAGCTAATAATCTATTGTAATTATTTTTACCAAAATACTCCTCTTATGTTGAAAAATAAATCAGTTTGACAAACAATTTATGATATATATTGTTAATTGTATATGTTTTTATTATTAATTTATAGTACAAACATTCGAGATAAAGTTATTTTACATTATTAATTTTCTAACAATTTCTAAATTATAATTGTAATTCAAATTAAATTCATGCAATTTCATCATTAAATTAAAAGAAGAGGTTCAGATTTTATTGAAATTTGTAGAGATTGAATATTTCTACCTATTTCATTTCATTAAATTTAAGGCTGGCTGAGCTTTCCGATTTCCGGCAAAGGAATTTGCTTCAACAAAGTAGGTTGCCTTTGTGTTTAATTGTGGACCAAAACCAAGCCACATTTCTCCTCTTCCTACTCAAATTACAAACACAGCATGGGCTCCACCTCTCCCCTAGTACACATGCTATGCTACTGCTTTGTTTTTCCAATTAAACAAACAAATGGAATTCCATGCTTTCTTCAATTTGGGCCGCTGGGATTTAATTGATGGGCTTTCGATTTAAGCTTCCAATTCTAACAAGGGCATAGATTTTCTCCCCTCATTTTTAATTACTTCACCCCATATTTAATTTTTCCATTTTAAAATATATTTTAAAGATCAAAATACCTTTTTGTTATGTTTTTCTAATTTACAAATGGATCAATTCACCCTCATGTTCTTCAAATGAAAATCCTATTCATAATTTTTGGGTTTTTTTTTTTGAAAAATTAAAGGGGGTGAACTGAGAATTTAGGATGATGAAGTGAAAAAGAGTGTAAAGTAATTAAATATGAGGGGAAAATATTTGTGCCCTTCTAACAAACAAATGGGCCTTTCGGTCAATTGAATAAATGGGTCACTGATTGTTAAAATTAGTCAACTTATTTTCCTTTCCACTATCAAACCTTCTAAACTCATTCTTTCATTCTTTTTCACCAATTATTTGAAGATATATCTCACTCCCAATACTCCAATTTTCTACAAAATAGCATAATAATACATTTCGTGACAATTAATTAGTTAATTTTAGTATAAAAAATGCACGAAATACTATTGAATTAATCAAATAAAATATATGAATTTTTAACAATTTTTACATTAATCAAGAATTATGATATGATTAAATCCGTTCAGTTGATTAGATCCGTTCAGTTGATTAGATCCGTTCAATTTCAGTGTCACACGCAAGAATTTATCTGAAAATAGTAAAGAAAATACCCATTCCACCATCTTTCCTCTCTTTCATTGTTTTGGGCAAACAAAACTTTATAGTGTTGGTGGTTTGATTAGTATAATGTTTGTTAGTAATTGACGTTATGTTATTGTACAATTGATTGGAATTGCATGAATTATTTAAACAAAATTGACAAATTTAAAATGGAGAATACCATCTTTCATTTGTTTAAAATAATGACAATTTTTTAAAGTGTAACACGTGTGAATCATTTGATAAAGCTAAGAAATATATCTTGCTAGAAGAGGGCAGAGCAAGATAAAACGATCAAGAGGAAAAAAATAAAAAGAAGAGAAATTGAACATGTAACATTTCAACAATTTTTGTGTGTTGATATATATTATGTAAGATCTTTGATCTTTCTTTTGACCTTCGTTAATGTATACGGTAATCATAATGATCTTTTAATGATAGAATATAAATAGAATAGTTTGGATGCAATTTCTTTTTTATTAGGTAAATGGTGTCTCGAACTCATGACCTTTCGATTATAGATAATCGGACTTCAACCACTTCGTCATAACAAAATATATCCTCATTTCAAATTGAAATAATTTCAAGAGAGAATAATTTTTTTCATTATTTATCTTCACTCGCTATGATTTTGATCCTTTTGATTTATGGAAATTTGAAATTTCCATTATTTTTTTAAGAAAAAAATTAATTATAATCCTATGCCTTGCTACAACAGTCATCCAACCGGTTACCATATATGTAGATTTTTTTAATTTTATATTAATACATATATATTTAAATTATCCTTAGAATAATAATATTTAAAATAAAATTATTAATATTTTTAAATACAATTATATAATCTTCAATATTTTATAAAAAAATTAATTTAAAATTAATATATAATATTTTTTAATCCGCGTATTTGCAGGGTTATGTACTTAGTATATATATATATTTGAACAAGAAATTAGTTTAGTGAAAAACACTTCAATATAAAAATAATTGAGTGTGACACCCACGACGAGCCAACCAAAGAATAAACCATAGAAGTAGCACCGAAACAATGAACAGACCTACTCTGCAGCCGTATTGTAATACATCCGCCGGCTGGCACGACGGCCGCGGTTGAGCATCACGCGCCGATGCTGGTGGCAACACCGCGTTCATCTCCTGCTCGAATTCCTCTGCTTCTGACGTACACCAATTTAAGGGGCTGAGATCCGTTAAGAGTGTCATCACCCTTTCATGCCACCGCGACCGCACCTCATCACCGCCGCCTGATTGCACGGCGGCTTACAGCTCCTTCATTCTTTGAGTTTCTTAGCAAAGGACGACGGGGTAATGGCGCAGCGGCGGGCATCCCTTCCTCCGTCTCCGAAGGAGATTTGGAATTTGTGCTCCTCGAAAAGAGTTTCGATTCGATATATTACTCGCCCAATTCCGATATTGAGTGAATGAGAAATTAAACTTTTAAGTTTGTTGTAACAAATGAGAAATGTAGGGAACCTTTGTCCCACATTGGAAAATTGATGTTTGAGGATGGGAAAGAAGGGATATAATAGACTCTTGTCCTGAGCCTGAGTCATCCTGAGCCCGGGTCCTCCTGACCTGAATCCGGGTCAGCCTGACTTGAGCATGAGTCATCTTGTCCTGAGCCGGGGTTGTCCTGACCTGAGCTTGGGTTGTCCTGACCTGAGTCCGGGTCAGCTTGACCTGAGCCTGAACCTGAGTATAAATTTTCCGAGTCAGCCTGAACTTGTCCTGACCTGAGTTCGGGTTGTGCTGACCTGACTCTTGTCCTGACCTGAGTTCGGGTCGTGTTGACCTGACTCTTGTCCTGACCTGAGTTCAGGTTGTGCTGACCTGAGTCCGGGTCATGCTGACATGACTCCCATCCTGTCCTGAGCTAAGTCTGTTCAGCTTGAGCTGCTGAGCTGA
>JAPKLY010000027.1:2178248-2208719 GCA_026898435.1 Prunella vulgaris
GAGTTGAGTCCGGATCAGCCTGACCTGACTAAGTCATCCTGACCTGAGTCCGGGTCAGCCTGAGCTGAGTCCGGATCAGCCTGACCTGAGCTGAGTCAGGGTCAGCCTGAGTCATCCTGAAGCATTTTTTCAGGCCAGCTGAGATTTAAAAATCTCTACAGTTACAACACGTTTTGAAACTAAAAAATAAAAAACCTGTTTTAATGCAATTAATTCAGACGTTTTGTCGGTTACGGTCAAGACCAATTGTGGGTCTTTATGGCCATACTCCAACAGTCACTTTTTGAATACTATAAATAATATTCTTATGTGTTGCAAGAAACACAAGAATATCAAAATATACAATATTTGAGTGGAAAAATACCCAGATATTTTCCGGCAACCTGCCAATTATTTTGTCCAAATATTCCACTAAAATCTCGTTCTTACTCCGGTGATTTACGAACATCTTCTCAGTTCGTTTAAGCAAAATATTGTGCTATATTGTTGCTTATTATCGTTGTATCCTGGGAAACAAGTGTCCCATAAATTCACTAGCACCTAGAGAGTGAGGGGCATAATTTGTTTTAAGGAAACCGTGTTCCTCATGAGCCTCGATTTTCCTTTTATTTTTTTTTATTATTTTCAGTCATCCTACACTTTATCCCTACAGGAGAGTCGGGCGGTGGAGCAGCGGGCACCTCCTCCCTTTAATTCCCGATGCAGGGTCGGGTGGTGGAATGGCGGCGGAGATAATCTCCTCCCCTTGGACCCTTTCCAAAGAAGGGTCAGGTGACGAAATTTCAAACATATAATTGTGTTTAAAAAATAATATATGAATTAAAACATGTAGCGTTTTATTTTTAATTTTTTTTTTACATAGATGTAACTAGTTTTTATCTTATGCATCTCTTAATCTGGGAAAATGTATGTGGATCCTAACAAATTTTAGTTAGTTAATTCGGTTAGCTATTTTCTTGATTTATTTTAAATTAACAAAAGATTTTAGAATTTTTTAAGGACCGGTTCATCTATATAATTCTTGTTATAAAAATTATAATAATTACTAATTAGTGAGAATAGAAATTAAAGCACAACACTTAACATAATCACTACAACATACATTCACCATAAGGGCAAAAACAAAAAATATATAATTTAATTTATTTCCATTATCATTGAAAATTTTAAAACAAATGTCTCTAAAATATTTTTTAAAAAATGGTTCACATATATAATTTTTAAAAAATACAATTATTTGATTTAATAAATTACATAAGAATAAGATAGAACATGTTTTATAAGAAAATAGCCCACGATATAAACTATTTTTTTTATTTTTGGTCAAATATTTAATATTTTTATTAAAAATTTAGAGATTAAGATATATATATGATTTAGATTTTAAAATTAAATATAGGGTAAGATTATAAAAAAATTTATATAATTTAGTTTGTCACGTTCAGGGGCGGACGCATGATTTTTATCCAGCTAAGACACAAATTTAAAAATTTTGTATATTCTCTATACATACCATAAGAATGCTAAAGTAATTTTACAGGTCATTATAGATGAATATTTTGTTAAAATTTAGTTTTAAATGTAATGAATATAATAACATTGAAATTCTTCATATTATAAAGGTAAAAATATGAAATGGACTCAGCATGAGTTTTCATAAACAGAAGTCATGTGAAACAAGAATTATATAAGGATTTTAAAATAGAAAATAATTTCTTAAATAACTTAGAAGTTTTTAGAAACAAAAATTAATACTTTAAAGGACCTTTTACTACATTATGTCTTTAGAAAATAATTGATAGTTAATATAATATTCTAAACCTTAATAATATATATTGATTATTGAGTTTGTTAGATTTTGAATTGTGAGTAATTTCGTTAACAATATAATTTATAAATAAAAAATTATCTAGAAAATTTGTTGACTAAATCCTAATTTAAAAGGTCCAACAAACAAAAGTATGTACATGATGATTAATATATTTAATTTTTTATAATTAAATACATAATATTTAGAAATATAATAAAAAAAAATTTGAGGCAGGACATTTGTCATGTCTTGCCTCCATGTAAATCCACCCCTGGTCACGTTTAAACATAATCAAAAAGAGATTTATTCTATTCCACGGGTAGGATGACTTATTATTATATAAGTAAGTTTAAAGAAAATAAAAAACATAATGTTTTATTAGATCATTTTGTTAAGATTTTAAAAAATCTAAAAATATATTATTATAAAAATAAAAAATATAATATTTTATAAGATTTATTTTTTTAATCATAAAAAAATAAAAGAAATAATATAATAAAATTTAATCACTCTTTCAATGTTAATAACAAAAGAGATTAAGATAAATAAAATATAATATTACATAAGATTTATTTTGATATTATTAAAAAAATAAAAAATAATAAGATTTAGATAGTCACTTATGATAATAACAAAAGATAATTAGATCTACAAATAATTTATGAAAAACAATCATCTCCTATTATTATAATTTGCTTATACTACGATCTTTCGTATATTCTATAAATTAACTTTTTTTTACATATAACAATATTATACCGTTGATCTACAATAAATTAATTAAGTAATTAAAAACTATATACACATGCACAACGTATGTACAATATTATGCGCTAGAATATTTTTTTAGAATTGCAAATAATTTATGATATAAAATAGTTTATAGTGTATACGTCACATACACAATGATCATAATACGAACCTGAAAAAAAAAGTCGAACATAAAAAGATAAATAAACAATTCAAACATTAGAATATTAAAAATATGCCAAAAAAAAAAAACATTAAAAGTCGAATAAATAATTCAAATATTAAAACCTTAACTTACAGTGGATACGACGCATACAAAATACTTTTGAGTAAATAAATTATGATCAATACAAAGCATACACAATATGTAAAATAATTTACGGTGTAAAAAATTGAATTTGATAATTGTAATGGTGTGTGGATTTTGATTTAAGGATTTATATAAAGTTGAGAATCAATAAATCTTAATTTCTTGAATTTAACATATATGTGTATCAATGATTTATATATATATATATTTATATAGATATATAAATTTATAATGTATATGATATATATATATATATATATTTATTTAATAATATAAATCTATACATATATAATTTGAGGCTATCTTATTTATACAATATTTAAAATATGAATATGCTAACATCTACTGATCTACATAAGTATGTAATATTTGAATTATAAAATTTTATTATTGTATAAGTATATTAAAAGAAAGTTAAGAACATATCAAAATATATTTATTAAAAAAATCAAGAACACAATATTTTATAAGATTTATTTTGTTACGATTCTTGAATATAACATATACATGTATCAATGATTTACACATGCACAACACATAATAATATTGTGGTAAATAAATTACGTAATTAAAAAATATGTACACATGTACATCGCATACAAAATATTATGCTCTAACATATTTTTTTTCTAAAATTATGAATAACTTACAACGTAAAATAACTTATGGTGTGTATGACGCAGACACAATAATTTTAATACGAACCTGTAATTAAAATAGAACATAAAATAAATAAATAAACAATATCAGAATATTAAGAACATAAAAAATAAATATTAAAAAAACAAATAAATAATTCAAATATAAAAAATTTAAAATCAATCAAATCTATAATTGTAACAATTAAGCATTACAAAAAAAAAAAAAACCTACAAAAATTGTGTAACAATAGAAACTGTTGTCCATCGAAATCGATAAGGAGAAGAATTTTGATTTTCTGTAGTTTCAATTAAAACTATTGTCAATGACATTTTAGATAGTTACTTCCGGTGAATATTTTCACATAGGTAACCTTGTTGCCACCGTCCCCCGATGGCCGCTGCAAGTGCCACCACTACACGTAGTCCACAACCCACACATCTAACGTTCTTATTATAGCCGTAACAACCAAAACACCGCTAGTTTCCGGTGACCGTCCATCGAAATCACCACAATTCACCACCACTTACAATACTACTGATAACCACCTAATCACCACTCCTCTATTGTACACCACCACCGGTCTCCACCGTCCATCCACTAACATCACCCATTACAAAATATCAGAGCCAGTCGAATCTCACACTTGCCACTAACATGGCTCATGTAGTAGAGCAGCCACGTATGATAGCAAGCACACGGTCCAGATTCCGTCCCAAGTCGATTTCAGCCGCCTTGGGCCCCTACACCCTCCGGTATGCAGCTTAGTCAATCTGTGTCGCCTTTCCACCAATAAATCACAACCCAACACCAATACCTGACGCCACAATCGATTGGAAATATTGATAGACGCTCAATCACTGTTCGCCCACCGCCACGCCACATCTTCGCACCATGGTGGTCGCCCAATCCTCCTCTTGCCGTGCGACAAGCTCTTTGACTGTGATCCCAAATGCCTATGACCTTGCCACGACTTCCCCCTCTGAATTTGATTGTGGCTGCGTATAAGAGGCCCACAAAATTGAGAGCATGCTGCCCTAATTCCGCACAATAGGTTGGACCGTTCAAATTGGTCATTGGGCTTTTTCTCTCAGATTGGGTCGCTCAAATTGACTACTGATGGACTTTTTAAATTGGACATTCTAATTGATTTGGATTTTAATAAGGCCAAGTTGTATCCACCCACGTATGATAGTTGTACACACATACTAAACTACTCTCTCCGTCCATTAAAAGCGTGCACCTTTTTTTGCACGCGATTTAATGTAATTTATCGGAGGATATTTTAGAGTATTGTAAGATTCGTTTATGAATAAAGTGAATATATTTTTGGAAGTACATTTTATGCCTCCGAAGCCCTTTCGTTGCCGTCAATCTCAGCGACAGAGCCCTTTCTCGTTCCATGGTGCCATGTCTTCAACTTTGTGCCTTGTTTTCTTTTTTGTTCGATCTAAGAGACTTAGAGTCAGAGCTCATAAGGTTTTTTTTTCCGAGTAGGTATTTGATATGTCGTATGCGTGAATGTTTGTTTGATTTTGTCTATCTTTTGGTGGTGTGCATTTTGTGTGCAGTTGATGCATAATATTTGATATGTATTGTTATATATTTCAGGGCCACAATTAATAGGTTTATTAAATATATCTGGTGTGAGTATTGAGATCATAAGCAAAATTAATATGTGTTGTCACTTTTAAGAACTTTTTTAGTTATTGTCTCGTTCTTATAGATATGTAGAAGTAGAATTTAAAAGTTTAAAATTTGAACTAATATGTGTTATCTTTTACTTTTTTTTAAATTATTAATTTATTGGATTTTGAGATTCATGGTTATTATTATAACTTATAAGTTTAATTTTTAAAGATGGTGATGTTAAGTTTGTTATTATTTTATACATAATGTATTATTAATTTATTAAATAATTAATTATATTTACCATTTAGGTGTTTCCGACTAATCCCTCTAGTCGCTAGACCCTAGTGGACCGACCGATTAGCGACTAGAGACGTTTTGTACACTGGTAAATTATCGTAGGATGGGGGTAATATCATCTTATTGCAAAACTACACTAATTAGAATTTTATAGGATATAATAAAAATCATAAGCCCAAATATAAATAAAAAAATCATTACAATACCAAATAAATTTAGAAAATAACTGATTACATGTCCAATGGTGTTGATAGGCTACTAAAAAATGGAGACTGCCGGAAAACTACAGAGGAGAAGAAGGAGGTGAAGCGTTTGTGAAGAGGAAATGACTCTGCATATATAAGTTGCAAATGATTTGATAACAAGTACCGCCATTGATACAATAGATTTGAAATATTTGGGGAGCGGGGCGAATTGAAATGGAGGTTTTTTTTCTGTTTGAATTTGATTTCAAGATGGGTGTTCTTTTAGCTTTGAAAAAAGAATAGCGTCTAAAATGTTTTGAAATCAAGCAAAATTTCACTATATTTGTGCACTTGTTTATGATATTTTTAAAAAATGATTAGGGTTTTTCTTTTAGCGGAATATAGAAAATGATTAGTAACAATTATTTCATTTTAGGAATTTTTACTTTTCAAAATTTGTTTAATACTTTTTTTGCGATGGACACACATATTATGATAACTATTAATTGGAAATGTATAAGAAACTTGAGAACGATTAAGTCCATTTGATAATGCATTTGTACGACATAAAAATATTTTTATTATTTTTGAAGTATAACAATACATCTATTATTAGTAATTATTTACAATTTGGTATTAAATAACTTTTTAATCATATATATATATATAGTTTATTATCAAATTATTTATTTATTATATATATATACATAGTTTTTATATTATTTACTATCAATTTAAATTATCTAAAAAATTATCCATTATCAAGTTTATTTCTTTTTTTAAATTACTTATACTAGTATATCACTCGTGCATCTGCACGATTTGTAAATATAAAATATATATAATATTCATTTTTATTATAGTTATTTTTACATAAAAATGTGTATTCTTTTGTTGTTGAATAAAGTGTAAAAAATATTATCCACACTTTTAATTTATTTATTACAACTTGTGTGTTGCTGTTGATTTTAGTTTTTTAAGTTTTTGTACATGCATATTTTATGCACAATCTGTACATGCACTTTTTGTGCACGATTCGTATATGCACATTTTGTATACGACTCGTATTTGGACATTTTGTGTACGATTCGTACATGCACATTTCATGAATGATCAATATGTAAATTTCTCGTGACAGATCTGAATGTTCACATTTTGTAAACAATTCATATATGTGCATTCAATACAAATTTCTTGAATGATCCCCATGTGTGCACCTTTCTTGACATTTAGCTTGTTCAGGTACACGATCACAGAATTTCAATTATTAGACCGAGAAGATGCAAAAAATCCAATAATATATCATAAAACTATTTTAAAACTATTTTTTGGCTATCTCAAAACTCGTCTTTAATTGAATTTCTCTTTTAATATGCATTTATTCTCTTTATCTACATTTTGTGGAGAAACTCAATTGTTAGTTTTTTTTAAATCAAAGTATTATGTGAATGATACGCACAATAAATTTTATGGTGAACAACAATTTATTCAAGTATTGCACCCGTGCAATGCACGATAAATTTTTTTTTAATATCGTATTAAAATACCCAGATAAAAACATATATATGAATAGACTTATACATGAAATAAATTTTTATCAGTCTAGCTACTTGTATTGTACTTTAATTTATAACATAATTAGATAGAAACTCAATAAACACATAAATCATAATAATAAAGGATATATATAATATGTATCATATATAATATCATCTTATACAAATTTTTATCTTTTTTGTTTATTTATAGCTAAGTCGTCATTTTGTAAATGTTATTTTTATATTTCTAGATTTAAAAAATGTAAAGATTTAAATATTTTATTAAAAATTTATGCTCTTAAAATCATCTATATTCTTAAACACCTCTAATAATACATAGTAGTCGAATACTTTTATAACTTAATTTGTAGCAGATGCATTGCAGAAAGTAAACATTTAAGAGCCAATAGATAATTTTTCCTTGGAACATAAATTATAAAACATAGCTGTTTGTTTAAGCTCATTTTGGAACTTTTGAAACTTATAAACTTTCATCATATCCAACTATCATTGAAAATTATCTCTATACCTAGACATATCGCTTCTTCATTAAATAAACATCTATTTGGACCACTCTTTATTGGATGAATCAGTGAATAAGAATATAATCAAATAAAAATGTGACCCAATCGGAAATGTCGTCGAATTATAGAGGATGAACTCGAGAATATCAAAACCAATGAAAAAATACTTTTAAAATAATAGAATTCATATTTTAGATTTGAATTTTATTTTATATATGAAATGTGAATATGAATTAAAAAAAAACAATTAATTTGAATAATGGAAGAATTGCAACAATTGAATTGAATAAGAGTTTAAACCTTCAATGTGCTCCTTATTGCATAAACATACAAATTTTTGAATTTACATGTATTTGAAAAATATGGTAGAATAAAGTACAATATTATATAATTAAATTAAAAGCAAAAATTGAGGTGCGTAGTATATATAAATAGTGGAGTAATATGTTACATGCTAATAGTTGGAGCACAATATTAAATGATTTATTGTTTTATGCATTTTGGCAGGAACTTGTAGAGTAAGTTAATATTGTATCTATCTATCTATCTATATAGATATATTAACAAAGTTTCACATATTTGGTAACCGGTTGGATGATCTGTTGTAGCAGGTCACATGATTAAAATGGGTGTAGAATCATTTCATATGTATATACAATGACGGAGCCAGAAATTTTAGACAGGGGGGCCCGATTAATATTTTTACAAAGATGAAATAATGTTATAATCATAAAAAAATTATTATCAATTTATCAAAACATCTAATTTTTTTAATTTAAATTGAACAAGTTAAGTTTTGTTAAGATTTTGAAAAAAAAAAATTTGTTTCGATTATACAAAAGAGGTAAGATGATGTTGAAATTGCTAAAATATTAATATCATTAAAAAATTTCTTTCTTTCTTTAGTTAGAACGTAATCATAATATCCATCAAAATTTTAACTTCTAATTATCCTAATAATTTGGAAGATAAATATTTTTAAAATTTATTAAAATGTTATTAAGCATATATTTTAAATAATATAGTACTCGAAAATTTTTAATATTAAAATGCGCAATTTTATTAATGATTTTTTTTTGTGATAGAAAAAAATAGATAATAATATTAAATATTTTAATCATCAAACTTAATTAAAATAATGCAAAAAAAAAAATGCATGAAACAAGAAAAGAAAAACAAGTTAGATTGTAGGAATTGAACCATCGTCTTTTCTGGAAGAAAGAATTTATACTTATACTTCAAAACCAATCCAACACATCTATTAAATTATAGTTAGAAAAAATTATATATATATATTAAAAAAATTTACGGAGGAGATTCAAGATAGGATCAAATGGGTCTTCTTCTATTTGATCAATCAATGAGGATAGTGTTTTGCTACATCCGACCAATTTTCATTTCACACGTAAGATTGTATTTAAATAGAAACCCATTTGCTCTTAATCAACTCCAACACCATTACACATCGTCCTCTGTTGAATTGAAGACGACAGACAATCTGAGCTATTAATTATCTCTTGTCCTTTATTTTCCTCATCATATTGAAACTCAGATACCATTTCAAATTTGGTGTAAAATCAATTCAAGAGGAGATAGGCCCTTTCCTATTAGGCATGTTTGGTTAGATCTATCCAATATCAGTCCCAAACGGAAGAAATAGTCTAAAAAGAGAAAAAGAAAAACCCCATTTATTTGACATGCCCTCTGTTTTTCTTCATCAAGTCCTCTGTTGAAGATGATGAGCTATTATGTCTTTCTAGTGCTGCTACCCTTTGTTTTGTTCATCATATTCAAACTCAGACACAACTCCTCTGTTTCTAATCTCCCACCAAGTCCACCAGCTCTTCCACTCATAGGCCATCTTCATCTCATCAAGCATCCTCAGCATCTATCACTTGCATCTCTATCATCCCATTATGGTCCCACAATTTACGTCCGATTAGGCTGCAAATCCTTCGTCGTCGTTTCCTCTCCATCCACCGTTGCAGAATGCTTCACCAAGAACGACATAGTTTTCGCCAACCGCCCCAAATCAATGGTCACCGACCTCCTCTCTTACAACTACGCCGCCTATCATTTTTTACCTTACGGCTATCTCTGGAGGACCTTAAGGCGATTATCTGTCGTCGAGATGTTCTCTTCACTCAGCCTGCAAAACTCTGCCAAAATACGCGAAGAAGAGATGCTTAAACTTGCCCGTGTACTGCACAGAAATGAAGGGCAGAAAATTGATTTGAATAATTTGATCTCCACCTACACTTTTAATATCATAATGAGAGCTCTCGCCGGAAAAGCGTGTGTGGTTGAGGGAGATATCGGCAGTGAAGTGGGGAAGGAAACTATAAAACGAATGAAGGAGACTCTTGGTCCTGTCGTAACATTAGGGATCTGTGATTATTTACCAATTTTGAGGTGGATTGGATACAAAGGGCTGGAAAAGAATTTGATTTCTATGCAAAACAAGAGGGATGAGTTTGTGCAGAGTTTGATTGATGAGATGAGAGAGAAAAGTGAAGTTTTTGATGGGAAAAGGAAGACAAATTTTATTGCTACTCTGTTGTCTCTTCAAGAATCAGAACCCGAATTCTACACCGACCGTATCATCAAAAGTATTTTAGTGGTAAATTTTCTGATTTTCTACAAAGATTGTGTTGAATATAGTAAATTTACATTGTTTATGCTAAATTTTACATAAAATGCATGTATTATAGTCAATCATTTATGTGTCTAAATTTGAGCATTTCAACAAATATTTTCATTTTTATGGAGATTCCTCTGCATATACATATCTTGCATAGTACAATGTATCTTCAAGCTTCAGAACCCGAAATCTACAACGACCGTCTCATCAAGTCAAAAGTATTTTAATGGTAAATTTTCTACGAAATATGTGGTTGGTATAGGTTTGTTTATGTAGTGTCACATTTTTCTCTATAAAGTTACTATAATCATAATAAATCTATAACACATATGTGGTTGGTATTGGTGTTGGTTTGTTTTCAAATAAACTATAGTTGAATTTTTTTTATATGAGTGTCTGTCTTTGTTCTTTTGACCAATTCATGTTGTAAAAGAAATTCCAGCTTTCAATTCACTATCTTGGAATTCTTACAAAAGTTGGGCTGCTTAGTTAATGATTGCAGCTGGAACGGACACTTCAGCATTGACAGTAGAATGGGCGATGTCGCTTCTGCTATCTCACCCCGAGGAGCTGCAGAAAGTGAGGCAAGAGATCGATGAAAATGTAGGGCATGATCATTTGCTAAATGATTCTGATCTCGTGAAGCTGCCTTATCTAACTTGCATTGTTAACGAAACTCTGAGGCTGCATCCTGCAGTGCCGCTCCTCTTGCCTCATTATTCATCACAAGATTGTGTGGTGAGTGGATACAACATCCCGAAAGGCACAATCCTGTTGGTGAACGCTTGGGCGATGCACCGTGATCCTGAGGTCTGGGATGAGCCGGAGAAGTTCAATCCGGAGAGATTTGAGGGTGTGAATACGGAAGGCCATAAATTCGTGCCCTTTGGAATAGGCCGAAGGGCTTGCCCTGGAGCTGCTATGGCTATGAGAACAGTTTGTTTGGCATTAGCTGTATTTGTTCAGTGTTTTGAGTGGCAGAAACCGTTGGAGGGCGTCGAGATGGACTCTAATGTTAACGAGCGATTCACGTTGCGGAAGGCCAAGCCTCTGGAGGCTGTGTGCATTCTCCGGAGTCAAGCAACTCATCTTTTATCACAACTTTGATGTATTCAGCATATATATGTTTGCTGCAAGAATAAGGTCTTGTGGTTGGTTATGTGTGAATAAGTAAAAAGAGTGGTTTGAATATGTTACCAATTTCAGATGATTTGATGATGCCATATGTAACATATACTCATATGTTGTCATGGTTTTTTTAATTTTATAGACATCTTCATTTCTTGTCCATAAAGAATTTGTCTATTGGAATTTTCATAGACAAATTATTTATTGTTAAATTTTTATAGAGAAATTGGTTATGTATAATTAATTATCTATGATTTTATTTTATTGGCAAATTGGTTGTAGGTTAAGGAAAGAATATATACCTACATGATTAAAAAAAAAAGAAAAATACACTTTTTTATCCTTTAAGTTTGGTTGACTTTGATTTTCGTCTTCTTATCTTTCAAATTTTGAATTTTGTCCTGTAACTTACAAAAAATTATTTTTTTTGTCCTGTGACCTGCAGCTACAGGTCACATAACAAATTTTATGATGACGAGTCAGTTTTATTATATTTTATTATGATAAAGTCATACTTGTTAGTTTATGATTGGTGGACACTAATATTTGAAATTTTAAATTTGATTAAATTGAAAATAAATTAAAGAATAAAACTCTTTCCATTAATAATATTTAATATTTAATGAGAATTCAAATTGACTCTCCTATTAAAAAAATCTAATTTCAAATCTCACCCACAAGAAAATAAAAAAAATTAAAAATATCATAATTTTTTATATTAATTAAATAAATCTAAATAAAAATCTAAAAAAATATTAAATATAATTTTAAATATAAGTAAAACTTCCAAAAATACATAATTATGAAAGACTAATTTAAAATAATGAATAATACTACAAATTTTATAAATCAAAATTTTATTAAAAAAAAAGATATTGTATATTATTTCACATGAGTGAAAATGAATTAAAATAAAGAATTTAATTTGATATATCAAATTTTTAAAAGAAGATATTGTATATTACGTGAGTGAAAATGGATTAAAATAAAAAAATTAATTTGATATATCAATTTTTTTAAAAAGAAGATATTGTATATTACGTGGGTGAAAATGGATTAAAATAAAGAATGTAATTTGATATTAGACTAATTTTGTATAAAAAAATTAATTAATATAAATATTGCACGGTAGATTTTTTTCTTTCAAATATGTAGTTGTTTACAATATTGATATAATGATTATAAAAATTTAAAAGATTCAATTTGACCTTATCATAAGTATTTTTAAATATTTTTATTTATACTCAGAGTTAAATTCATCTGGGTTATGTAAATTAATTATTTTTTAATTTTTACTTATTTTTAATTTAGTCTTTTATAATTATTTATTTTTTGAATTCTTACTTATTTCTAAAATTAGATTTAATTAATTTATTTAGATTTTTTTAATTAATATAAAAATTTATTTTAAATTTTTTTTTCTTGTGGGTGAGATTTGAAATTAGATTTTTATAAAAGGAGAGTCAATTTGAATTCCCATAAAATATTAAAAATTATTAATGGAAAGAGTTTTATTCTAACCGTATTAGCAGGGTCCACTAACCATTTTTTTTGGAGGGACCTTGACTTCGGGCAACAAAGTTACCGTCACAGGGTGGAGTATGTTCCTTGTGGATGCTCTTGTTGTCCAAAGGTCACTCGTGTACGACACAAATGTGTCTTCTTGTAGCTCGCCCGACTCAATGAAAGCGAACAGCATTGTGTCTCACATAACGTTCATCTCGCAGATCACAATGTTGTTCGCTTTCATTGAGTCGGGCGAACTACAAGAAGACACATTTGTGTCGTACACGAGTGACCTTTGGACAACAAGAGCATCCACAAGGAACATACTCCACCCTGTGACGGTAACTTTGTTGCCCGAAGTCAAGGTCCCTCCAAAAAAAATGGTTAGTGGACCCTGCTAATGCGGTTAGCACCAAAGGTATCCCATTGTGCAAACTTCCAATTGCTGGACTGTTTCCTGCCGAGGCGGAGACGTACACTCTCTTCTCCATTGCTCCAAAGGAAGCTATAGCAACAGGGTCTTTGTACAGGGAACAACTTCAAATCCCATGGATAGTGAAATGATGTCAATCCCGTCCGCCACCGCTTGATCAATTCCAGCTAGAACATCCTTCGCATAGCGTCCTTCATTCCAAACGTTCTTGTACATGGCAACGTGTGCTCTAGCCATACCACGTGTAGTGCCTGGAGTGTACCCAAAAAATTAATGTATCCTTGACATAATTCCCCGCTGCATTAGAGGAAGTGTGAGTGCCATGACCATCAATATCCTCCCTGAATTCATTCTTAACTTTGTACTCGGGTTCGTACTATTAAAATACCTCACTACAATCAATTTTCTGTTGCCCATGGAAGTAGTGAATTCTTCCCCAACTTCACAGGTGTCTTTCATCTGAGAGTAACTTCACTCATGCCGGTATACTTGAAGCTAAGTGTCTCCAGCAAGATGCCCGTGTCTAAAACACTAATTATAACACTTTTTCCATAATTAGCAGAAGGGTTATTTTTCCATAATTAGCAGAAGGCCATAGCCCTATTGAATGGTTGATATTGAGGAATTTGAAGGTGTGGGTGGTGTCCAACGTGACATTTCTGTTAATGTACGCAGTGACAAAGCCAGGCGTCTTCTCCAAGGCTTCAAGTTCAGCTACAGACAGCCTTGCGCGAAGTCCATGAAATGCATTGTCATAGGTGTAGAGTAAATTTGGCAGCTCTTCTGAAGGTATCTCGTTTAAAGGCTTGAAGGTATTTATTGCGGACGCATACCAGTGGTTGTGGTTTTTGATGAATTTGGGCATGAATTTTGTTCATATGAACTATATATGTTGATCTCAGTCCAAGAACAATTGGACAATTAAGATTAAAAAATAGGGTGAAGAGGAACAATTCCACTAGCATCACCATTGTTTCAAAATCTTTAGTGTAATGTGTTACTTGTTATTAGTCTGGTTTGTAATGTGTTAATAGTTAGTAGTCTGGTTTCTATTTATACGCCCAATTCGGTGGCAATCACCATCAATTACACATAAATTAAAAGAATCTTTAAATAAAAATTTAAAAAGAACTTCTCCATACAAGGTAAACGTAAAGATTATAAAAAAAAATGTATTAGAACCGCTCTAAAACATTTTTTTGGGACGAGAATAAAAGAGTCAAAGCGGTCAAAAATCACTTTCTGTGAAAGCGGTTTACAATTCTTGGACAATGAAGATGTAAGATCTGAGTGAAGAGGACAATTCGACTAGCATCACCATTTTTTTCAAAATAAGATTTTTACACTTTAATTTGATCTCGCAAGACATTAGACATGTATTATTTTAGAATTGGTATCAAACATTTTATCATTGGGCCCATACAATTTTTTTTCTTATACTTATAATCTCAAACGTTATAAAATTTGCAGATTTGGTCTCATTGGTCCCAAAATTTTGGGGATCACATCTGCAAATTTTGGGAGAAAAACTACAAAATTTGTAACGTTTGATATTACAAGTGTAAGAAAAAATCGTATGAGACTAATAGTAAAATATTTGGAACCAATTCTAAAATAATACATATTTTGTGGAACCAAAAGTGTTTTTTTTTTCAAAATCTTTACTGTAATGTGTACTAATTGTTAGTAGTCTGGTTTAAATGTATTAATTGTCAGTAGTGTGGTCTCTGTTTAAACGTCAACTCGGTGGCAATCACCATCAATCACACCAAAATTAAGAGAATCTTTAAATCTATACTATATAAAAAGAGGCTAATCCATGAGAAACATTTTTGGACTCTTTTGCCCATCTCATTTTCTTCCTTATGCAGTTTCATCCTTGGCTTCTTGAACCTCATCCTTTACAAACCCCCACCCCTACCTAATCCTCTCTATCCATGACTCCCTTTCTCTTCATCTTCGTTCCACCCTTACATTCGGCTTCAACAGCTTTCACGGGGCTTCGGCATTAGACATGCTTGGAGGTACTTTTTCTAATATTGCTATGATTTTTCTTAATCAAGTTTACTGAACCTTCTATGGATGAAGCCCTATTTGGTGTTCTTCTGACATAAGTTCTTTTGTGAATCTACTTACTGTTTTCATCCTTTACCTTCTATGTGTTTATGGTCAATTCAGAGTGGAAAATGATTTGTTCAATCCTTTCTTGCTTTTCCATTGCTTGCAGATTCTACTGGTTTATTTATTGATTTTGCAATAAGACTTGTCTTTTCCTCCATCCCGTAGGTGTCGATGGAGGAGAGGAGGACAGCTTTGTTAAGAGCTTGCAAACATGCATTAATAAGGGGTGTTACAACAATTGTTGATTTTGGGCGATATTTTCCTGGCGGCAAACCAGAGCTTCCATGGGAAGATTTGTCAGGTTATACATACAATTGGTGAAGGATTTCTATTGTAGTAGAACTGTTTTGTCTTCTACAAAATACTTTAGAATTTCAAAACTCAAACATGAATGATGCCTGCCTTCTTTCCTTTCTGATCCTTTTTTACCCTTTTAAATATTTCAAATGCACTGAAATTATATCAACAATTTATAAACACATAATGTCATTTTAAATAGTTCCATTTCTTGGTACTTGCAGACTTCTACAGATGGACTGATTTACCATAAGGGTATGTTTGTTTCGGGACTAGCACGGATGGATGTAGGACTTTGCGATCACACTCTACACAAGTTTGGGATGTAACATCCGAATTTCACATCCCAAACTCAATCCACAACTAAAAATACCCATTAAACTTATTATTACTCTTTCCAACACCACACTCATAAAATACCTATTATTATGCCTATAAAATCAATCATTATCACACTTTGATTTAACATAAAGTAACATCCTACCCTACTAAAATCTCAAAATAAACACACACTTTTACTATTCATCAAGGTTTTCACATCTCAGTATTTCAAATTCATGACTTGCTACGACCCCTTAAATCCCAAAGCAAACATACCCTAAAAGATGATAATTGGGTTTGCTTGGACTTTCCAATGGAGTCATGGACACGGTTACATGTAATTCAGTGTTCATCAATGTATTTTACTTCACCTGCATATATGACAATCATAAATCCTAATGATAAAAAGTGGAAGTGTAGAAATATAATCATACAGAACTTAGAATTTTGTGCTACTTCAAAATGGAGTTCTTTGGCTCAGGATGTAATTAACTCTGGCCCACAATTGAACTCATCTTTTTATGATCTTTTCTTTAAAACGAGTAATTTTCGTAATGTATTGAATTGTACCATGGTTATCCTCCTTATATTGGTTTAGTTCGTACATTGGCATTGAACGAAGAGAAAAATTTGCATCTAGGTGTGAATTGGCTTTATCGTTCATCTGACATGAAGCTCGAAAAAGAGCCTCTGATGGACAGTGCTCTAACCAAGATCTTCTATTCCTTTCACAAGGACAAAATTCCCGCTGAATCTCTACCCCATCCTTGAAAAGTTGCATTTCTTCCTAGAGGTGTAGAAGTTCAAAACAGGACATCCTCATTTATTTGACAACGTGCCTACGACATTGCAAACCAGTGTTTATGGTGGCTTACAGGGAGATTATATTAATGTTTCGTCTTTTTTTCTCTTCTCCTGTTATGTTTCCTGATTATTGTTGGTGATTCACTTTCCGTTCCTTTTCTTCTCCCTATCTCATTGGGAGGGGTTGTATGGTATGAAAATGGGGAAGTGGTTAATATTTTACTGTTTAAAGCTAATTATTACTTTGCTTAATTTCTTGATTTTCATGTATAATATATTATATATGTGGTTTCAGGAGCAGCAACAGGAAGTAGATCAGCTTTAATACAAAACTAGGACAGAAATGCATGTGATATTGCAGCCTGGTGGTTGTTCTCCAAAGGAAGCTAATGGTTCAACTTCATCTTCACAACTAAAAACTACTTCTGATAATGGTCAAAATAGTGGTTCTTCAGTTCCTTCTCAAACTAAGGGCAAGAAAAAGGAAAGAAACGATCACAGTACAGATTCTGTCAAACAAGAACATTCGTCATCAAGGACTGATAATGGTGATTCTGTTTAGTGCAAAACTGAAACTAATTTAAAAAGTGTGATTGCCCGAATAACAGAAAAAGGTGGAGTTGGGGATCCTGAAGAGGTTGAGAAGCTTATCAAGTTGATGCAACTAGATAGAAAAAGTAATTTGTTAAGCCGCACCATACTTGCCAACTATAATGGCTTTGACCGATAAGATTGATTACTCAATCGGTTGTGTAGCTTAGAGGTTCGTCTATATTCGATGGATAGCTTCAGGATATTCATAAATGGGAGTTTGTCGATGTTGGTAATCTGAAGTCAGGTGATAAATCTATAGAGGTATTTTTTTTTAGTTTTTCTTCGTGCATTAGATAAACTTATGTAAGCTGATAGCCCTTGAATTAAGCCTTTGTTAGGAAATTCCAAAATTAAAATTAATGCATATATATGTCAAAATAAATATTAGTTGTATTCTGGAGATATTTTTCATTTTAGATGCATAGCTGGCATTGGATAATCTAATAGTTCGTCTGAATGTCATGAATTACTATTGCTAAATATTTAAATGCATAATTGCATATAAAAATTTCGTACAAGATCTAATTGATCTCCTTCACACAGGCTAGCAGTGAGTGTTATGTGTGTTTTGCTGTACCTGAACAGGAAGTAAGAGCTGTTGCTGCAGCTTTGGAGTCTTAGATTTCGGCAGGCCTTGGTGCTAGTCATCTTTTTCAAGTAGTTAAATTTTTTCACAAGTGTAGGGATCACTATGTACTGCATTAGTGAATATCCAGAGCCCAATTTTTGTACATTTGTTCAAGTCATGGGCTCATTCATCTGCTAGCATATAATTATGCAGATTCAAGTTTAACTCTCTGTTTATTTTTTTATGCTTTAGACCAGCCTGAAAATTGAAGAAACTGCTCCAGGAGTGGCAACTGGGATGATCTTGTCTCTTCGTGAAAGGTATCGATCTTAATTGTGAACTTTTATTCTTTGAAATGATGGAGTATGGACACACTAGACTTGTTATAAACTACTGTATAAGCCATAGTTTGTATCTATAAAGATAAATCGACCAATTTTGAACTATTTTACCTGGACAGCTAGACTGCATAAGACTTATTGGCACATTTCTCTTGCTCTTCTTTTTTGTCTCAAGAACTGTCAAGAGAACTTTCAAGATGCTAGGTATAAATCACTTCCAGCCTTATTTATTTTCTCTTCTCTCTCTCTATGTCTACGGTAGTCCATCTGTTGGTTGGTGGTAACTTTAGTCAAAGTATTCCTTCTGCATCTTCATCCTTCGGTATGACTCTGTTTAAAATTTTATTTTCTGCAAGGACTATGACAGAGAACTCTTTTGTACATAATTGGTACTTACTACCTCCATCCCTCAAAAGCTTGTGGTACATTTTGGTTACAATAATTAAGTTTTAATAAGTAGAGTGTGTAGGGTGGAGATTGTGAAATAAAGATTGAGGGTGGAGATTTAACGAATATTTCTATTTTGGGGTGTGCACACTTTTGTGACGAACTAATAAGGTAAGTAAACAAAAATTTTCAAAGATGGAGGTAGCATAAGATTTGCGATTTGCAATGAGGATATTTTTTAGCTGCTATATATATGATCTTGTTTTTTGAACTTCATGAAAAACTTGAAGATTCTAAATCTGAAATTCGACAGTGGCATTCATCTTTCCAGAATGATATTTTTATACCACAAGGCACAACTCCCGGTTTATTCTTGTGGGCTTATGCTATTTTTCTCCTGTAAATTAATTGGTCTATAATTTTTTAAAGATTCAACCAGTAATTGATTATTTTTGTTTACGGAGTGGCGTTTTCCTGTTTCTTGCTCAGGAACAAAATTAGTGATCAACTACCTTCAGACTCTGAGGTCCTCTGAGGAATCTCTGCAGAGCATATTAAGCACCATATGTTGAGCAAATTTTTACTTGATGAACTACTTGGTTATGTTTTATCCTTTTAACTTTTGTTATTAGCTTGATAAAGCAAAGAAGAAAGAGCAGCATTCATTGTGACATTTATAAAACGAGAGCAGGAGATAGCTGAGTTGAAGGTGAGGAGTTAATAGTTATTCTTGCATCTGCGATTAAACATGCATTTCATCTCGCTTAAGATGGAATTCAAGTGCTAAATTATTTGCAGGTTAAGACTTAAGAAGAATAAAAGCATCAAGACATCCCCCATTATCTAAGGCCGAATGACAATAATCTTAGTTGTAATTGGTTATGTAGTGAATATGATGAATATTGTCAGGTCATTTCATAAAATACCTTTTCTTTATTGTTTATATTTTCAATTAGCCTTTACATCGATGTTCATGACTTCGATTATTTCTATTAATGTTATCATCATGTCCTTTGTTATTATATTTTATTATCGATGTAATTTGCCAAGAACTTGAATCACATAAGTGCATAAAGGATGAATTCATCTCTAGGACCTTTGGTAGCATTGTCCAAAGTTACTAAAAGAGTTAAAGTATATAATCTCTTCGAATGGATTTGTTGACGATCTTGTACAAAAAACTGGCTAGAGCACCAAAGTCAAATTCTTTTGTTATATAATGTGTAAATCCGGGTAGTGAAAACATAGTGAAAATAATGTGTAAACCCGGGTTGATTCACCTGGCCACCGGGCTCCTCACTTGAGTGAGTGACCCGGGTTCGATTCCCTTTAGGAACGAATAGGAGGGAGATATAAGGTTGGTTTGGAGATATGAGTGTATGGAGACTTGATATACTAACTTCTAACCACTAACATTTACCGATAAAAAAAAAAAAAAAACTCCATCCATATTCGACTATGGTTAATATGTAGCTCTAATCTCACTTATTTAGGATGATGATGGTGACAATGCTTTCAATATAGTAGATATAAGTGCAAAGATAATATGTGAAAATTTGGAGTGGATCCTTATTATGCTTATTAAATATCCTAATGTTGCAGTTGATGTAAAAAATATAAAGAACAAAAATACTTATCATTCATTAGTAAAAAATATTGAATGCACATTTTCAATACTATAAGCTATCAATAACAGTGAGAAGCACGTGTAGACCAACTAGTAAAGATTTAAAAAGAACTTCTCCATATAAGGCAAAAAGTAATTAATGTATTTTCTTATAAATGAGACAAACCACATCACTGCTGGATTTTTTAGGGATATCTTCCAACCATATGATTTCATTTGTATATTTTCAATAAGAAAAATGTTATTATTTAAACAAAAAAAGAATTCTGCATGAGGTAAAAATAATTAATGTCTTTACTTTTAATCGGGACTAACTACATGTCTACAGTATTATTTCGGAAATATCTTTCAACCATATAATATCATTTGTATAATTTAATAGTGTGTGGTTCTTATTTACATGCATTTAATTGTAATTGAAACAAACACATGTCTACAATATTATTTTGGAGATAGCTTTCAACTAGAGCTGTTATACGAGCCGAGTGAACCCGAATAGTGCCAGGTTCGGCTTGGCTCGTTAAGCTTATCGAGTCGAGTAGAGCCCTTAACATATCGAGTCGAGTCGAGTCGAGCCGAGCTCACAAGCAGCTCGTTTATTTTAACAACAATAAAGCTAAAACTATAATCAATTCATCAATATGCGTGCTTTGAGAATATGAGTTGTATTATTATGTTAAATATTATAATTTTATACCCTAAATTATATAATATTTATAAAATAGCCTCTATTTTTTGAGCCTACCGAAAAGCTCGCGAGCCTACCAAGTCGAGCCGAGCTCGTTAAGCAAACGAGTATGTTTTTGAGCTCGGCTCTGCTCGTTTAACACATCGAGTCGAGTCGAGCCGAGCTCACGAGTAGCTCGTTTAATTTAACAGCTCTACTTTCAACCATGTGATATATCATTATATAATTTTATTTAGAGAAATCTTATCTAAAGGGTGTCAAGTAAAATAGATGTACAACGAATGTAAAACATTGTAAATTGATTTTTTATCTGTTAAATAGAGACATAATTAATATTCCAACCAGACACCAAATTATCTGAACAGAAATCTCATCTTTATAAAGAGGTTAGATAAAATAAAACTAATTAGTTCTTACAAATAAAGAGCATTAAAAATAACATGTCCAAATTATATGAGTACTCTTGTTGATCAACTAAAAGAACTCCAGCACAATGAACGGTCATGGTTTTATGGCAACATTTAGTGTTAGGCCACAGTACTTGGACATTAATTTGTCGGTCTTTTCTTGATAACAATTAATTTTCATTACTAAAATTTCGCCTAATTTGGTTGGTAAGATAAGCTAAGATAAATTATCTTTACTAATCACAAATGGGACAAGGTTTTTGTTATGTGTGCAAAGAAAGTGAAATTAAGACCAGATGAGTAAGTACTGCTGATTAACTGAACATTATACTATCAGCTGAGGAAGTCAGCTGATAGGTCTGCTGATGGTTAGTCATCTGATAAGGTCAGCTGAGATTGTTTGAGAAATCTACTGAAAGTCATCTGGGATATCAGCGGAGTCAGTTGAGGAGGTCAGCTGAGGGGGTCAGCTGATGGTAGTAAGCTGAGGAGATCAGGATGATGGTCAGTCAGGATGGTATGGTCAGGTCAGCTGGTCAGATCAGGACAAAAGGTCTACTGATGATATCAGGATGAAGGTCTACTGATGATATCAGCTGAGTACTCAGACTCAGCTGAGGATGTATCACATCAGCAGACAAGACAAGAAAGGAGCATACTGACTCCAAAGTCAGGAATTAACTCAAGATCAGTTACGAAGCGGTTTAAACTTCCAAATTGGACAACGGACGATCAATTTAACAGAATCAAAACTGAAGATCGTTGGGCTCTGACAGTTACTCATTTTCGGTTGCAACTGTAGCAGTTTTCTTGTTAGGTGGTTACGATCACTAGCATTAATTAGGGATTTCATACTCCTATATATATACGCACATATGTATAGAGAGAGATAGGACGATCATATACTTAGTGAGATCAAAATACTTGTATGTATCATCTTCCATTGATTAGTGAGAGAGGTGCCCTCATCCGTGGACGTAGATCATTTCTGATCGAACCACGTAAATCTTGGTGTTCTTCAATTTTCTTTATTCTAATTGATTTCAAACAATCATTGTTGACTCAACAATTGGCGTCGTCTGTGGGAAGAAGAGAAGATTGTTGGTGAAATCAACTTCTATGGCTTCTACGAAGATGGAATTTGAGAAATTCACAGGGGCGAATGATTTTGGTTTGTGGAAGGTGAAGATGAAAGCTCTCCTCACACACCATGGATTATCAAATGCTCTGAAACCAGCGAATCAGTGACCATCATCATCCGCATCAGAACCTGCAAAGAAGCAGGAGATTCTAGACAAGGCTCATAGCACAATCATTTTGTGCTTGGGAGACAAACCTCTGAGGGAGGTGTATAAGGAGAAGACTGTCATTGATGTGTGGAACAAGTTGGAACAAGTGTATCAAACGAAATCGGTTACCAATAAGCTGTTCATGAAGCAGAGGCTTCATTCATTCAAGATGACTGAAGATAGGGATCTTGTTGAACAACTTGAAGAATTCAATAAAGCAGTGGATGATTTGGAGAATCTTGAAGTCAAGATTGAAGATGAGGATAAAGTCCTGATGTTACTGAACTCTCTACCAAAATCCTTGGAGAATTTCAAGGATGCTCTGTTATTTGGAAGGCAAGAGAAGGTGTCCCCTGATGATATTCAGAATGCATTGAAAACTAAGGCGCTTCAAATGCAATCTGAAAGGAAGAACACAAATCAAGGTGAAGGGATGAATATCAAGTTCAAGAAAGGGAAGAAACCGTTTCAGGGAAAGAAGAAGAAGAAGAAGAATGGTAAAGGCCCTGAATCTGGAAAATTTGTGGAAAGGAGAAAATGTTTCTCATGTCAGAAAGTGGGACATCTCAAGAAGAATTGTCCTGACAAATCCAGGAAGCAAGAAGAGGATCAGAAGGCAGATGTCACAATTGCTGCTCAGGAAGGATATGATAGTGCTGAGATCTTGGCTGTTACTGATGTCAAGCTGAGTGAAGATTGTGTGTTGGATTCTGGGTGCTCATTTCATATGTGTCCCAATGAAAATTTATTCAGGGATCTCAAGAAATTTGATGGTGGATCAGTTCTTTTGGGAAATGATCAGATGTGCAAGGTCAGAGGGTCTGGCTCAATAAAGTTGAGCCTGCATGATGGTGCTGAGAGGATACTACAAGATGTCAGGTTTGTACCTGAGCTGAAGAGAAATCTTATTTCTCTTGGATCACTTAATGTTTTGTGATATGAATTCAATACAAGGAATGGATTCATATTGATAACCAAGGATAACAACATTGTGATGAAGGGCAAGAAGGTAAATGGCTTGTACATTCTGATGGGTAACTCAGCTACCGGATCAGTGAATGCAGTTATGGGCAGTTCTGATGCTATCTTGTGGCACAAGAGGTTAGGACACATTGGTGAAAGAGGACTGAATGAACTCTCCAAGCAGAAGGCATTTGGAGATTCAAGAACAATCAAATTGGATTTCTGTGATCACTGTGTGTTGGGAAAATCCAAGAAACACTCTTATGCAAAGGGGAAACATCATACTGATGCTCCTTTGTACTATGTACACTCTGACATCTGGGGGCCATCAAGAACTGAGACTCATGGAGGTGGAAAGTACTTCATGACCATCATTGATGATTTCAGCAGGAAGGTCTGGGTGATCATCCTGAAGCAGAAGAGTGAAGCTTTTGGAAAGTTCAGGGAATGGCTACTTGAACAAGAAAACAAAAGGGGCAGATCCATAAAGCATCTCAGAACTGACAATGGACTTGAGTATGTGTCAGAAGAATTTGAAAATTTCTGCAAGAAAAAAGGCATAACAAGACACAAGACTGTTCCAGCAAACCCTTAACAAAATTGACTTGTTGAGAGGATGAACATGACTATTTTGGAGAAGGTCAGATGCATGCTGTCAGATGCTAAACTACCTAAAGTGTTCTGGGGAGAGGCAGTTAATACTGCTTGTTATTTGATAAACAAATAACCCTCATCTGCTATTGACGTCAAAACCCTATATGAGCTTTGGTATGGTAGGTTGTCAGATTACAATAATCTGAAGGTATTTGGTTGCTTAGCCTTTGCACACATAAGGCAGGATAAGTTGGAACCAAGGGCTCTGAGGTGCATCTTCCTGGGATATCCAAAAGGTGTCAAAGGATATAGATTGTGGTGCCTTGAATCAGGACACAAGAAGTGTATTGTCAGCAGAGATGTGACTTTCAATGAGAAAGTCATGGGATATGATACATCTGAAAGTTCTCAGGATGCTGAGGACAACCCCATAATCAGACATACACCAGTTCAGGTGGAGCATACAACCAGGATTCAAAATGAAGACCAGGCTCAAGAAAACTCTGATATCAGGAATCCACAAAAAGATCAGCTGAGTGCATCGGCAGACAGTGATTCTGAAGATCAAACTGAAAATTCAGATGAGGAGGGTCAAGATTTGAGAAACTACAGTCTGGCTAGAGATAGACATATGAGAAGCATTCATCCACCAATCAGGTTTGGGCAGGCTGACATGATCTCATATGCCTTATCAGTAGCAGAAGAAGTAGAGTATCAAGAACCTGAAACTTATGCTGATGCAGTGACAAGGAAAGATAAAGATCAGTGGATTTCAGCTATGAAAGAGGAGTTAAATTCACTTGAGAAGAACCACACATGTGTTCTTGTGAATAGAACAAAAGGGTAGAAGGTTGTTAGCTCAAGATGGATATTCAAGAAAAAGTCTGAAATTGGGTCAGATGGACAGGAGCTGATCAGATATAAGGCAAGGTTAGTTGCAAGGGGATTTACTCAGAGGGAATGAATAGACTCCAATGAAGTGTTCTCACCAGTTGTGAAGCACTGCTCAATAAGGATCTTATTGTCTAAGGTGAATCAGGATGGACTGGAGTTACAACAGCTGGATGTTAAAACTGTATTTCTACATGGAGAGCTTGAAGAAACCATTTATATGCAGCAGGCTGAAGGGTTCATACTATCAGAAAATGAAGGAAAGGTATGTTTGCTGAAGAAGTCTTTGTATGGACTTAAGCAAAGCCCAATGCAGTGGTATAAAAGGTTTGATAGCTTCATGGTGTCTATAGGCTTCAGCAGATGCAAGTATGATAGCTGTGTGTACTTGGAAAAGCAAGGCTCTGAGGTACTGACATATCTATTACTTTATGTGAATGATATGTTAATTGCCAGCAAAAGTCTTGCAAGAATTCAGAAACTGAAGGATAAGCTCAGTTCAACCTTTGACATGAAAGACCTTGGAAGTGCAAAGAGAATTCTGGGTATGGATATTATCAAGAACAAGTCAGCTGGAAGGATGTTCTTGACTCAGCAGGATTACATACTGAAAATCTTGAGAAGATTCAATATGCATGAGTCAAGATCAGTCTCTACTCCTCTTGGACAACATTTCAAATTGTCAGCTGATCAATGTCCCAAGAGTGAACAAGATAAGTCTCAGATGAACAAGATACCTTATTCAAATGGAGTTGGAAGCATAATGTATGCCATGGTTTGTAGCAGACCTGATATTGCTCATGCAATGAGCTTGGTCAGCAGGTTTATGGCTAATCCTGGAAAGGCATATTGGGAAGCTTTCAAGTGGATAATGAGATATCTGAAATGTTCAGCACATCTGGGATTATTATTTGAGAGGACTCAGGAGGACAAGCAACCTCTACAAGGTTTTGTAGATTCTGACTATGCTGGAAGCATAGATACAAGAAAATCTCTGACTGGATATGTGTTTACACTATATGGCACTGCCATCAGTTGGAGGGCTGCATTACAGTCAATGGTTACATTGTCAACCACTGAAGCTGAGTACATCGCAGTGACAGAAGCAGTAAAGGAGGCTATGTGGTTTAAGGGCATTATCAGGGAATCTGGGATCAGGCAAGATGAAGTTACTGTGCAATGTGATAATCAGAGTGTCATTCACTTAGTCAAGCATCAAGTCTTTCATGAAAGATCTAAACATATTGATGTGAGGCTTCACTTTGTGAGGGATGTGGTGGAAAAGAAGGTGATCACAATACAGAAAGTTTCTACTGATGACAATGCTGCTGATATGCTGACTAAAGTCATACCAAGTTCTAAATTCAACTACTATTTGGAGCTGGTTAAGGTACAGTCATGGGATGTGCCTTAATACTACTGTGATGTGAAGGTTAGGTGGAGCCATCTCACTTACTTTGAGGTGGAGAATTGTTATAGGTGCAAAGAAAGTGAAATTAAGATCAGATGAGCAAGTACTGCTGATTAACTGAACATTATACTATCAGCTGAGGAAGTCAGCTGATAGGTCTGCTGATGGTTAGTCATCTGATAAGGTCAGCTGAGATTGTTTGAGAAATCTACTGAAAGTCATCTGGGATATCAGCGGAGTCAGCTGAGGAGGTCAGCTGATGGTAGTCAGCTGAGGAGGTCAGCTAATGGTGGTCAGCTGAGGAGATCAGGATGATGGTCAGTCAGGATGGTATGGTCAGGTCAGCTGGTCAGATCAGGACAAAAGGTCTACTGATGATATCAGGATGAAGGTCTACTGATGATATCAGCAGAGTACTCAGACTCAGCTGAGGACGTATCACATCAGTAGACAAGACAAGAAATGAGCATACTGACTCCAAATTCAGGAATTAACTCAGGATCAGTTATGAAGCGGTTTAAACTTCCAAATTGGACAACGGACGATCAGTTTAACAGAATCAAAACTGAAGATCGTTGGGCTCTGACAGTTACTCATTTTCGGTTGCAACTGTAGCAGTTTTCTTGTTAGGTGGTTACGATCACTAACATTAATTAGGGATTCCATACTCCTATATATATACACACATATGTATAGAGATAGATAGGACGATCATATACTTAGTGAGATCAAAATACTTGTAATCTGTATCATATTCCATTGATTAGTGAGAGAGGTGCCCTCATCCGTGGACGTAGATCATTTCTGATCGAACCACGTAAATCTTGGTGTTCTTCAATTTTCTTTATTCTAATTGATTTCAAACAATCATTGTTGACTCAATAGTTTTCCTACTGAATCTTTTCCACAGTTGGTGATGCATGTCAATGCTACTTTGCAAGCCGGAGGCGCAGCGCCTGCATTTGGTTAGAATTTAATTAAAACAACAAATTATATGTGGAAAAAATTGTATATACGGTCACAGAAGTGCAACAATTAAATTATAGATATACATGCAGAAATTTAGGAACAAATATTCCACAAGTTAAATAATGCGTAAAATAAAATTAGTGATTAATACAATATTTTTCCGCAGTGATTTTTAAATGCATGCATTCAAAATTCAAATTTCTAACTCATGATGCTTTTTCAGTACGTATATTCAGCAAATATATACGGATATAATAAAATTTTAATTTGATGGACACCTGCCCTTGAGATCTAAGTCTCCAGTCTAAGTAATAACATCAAAATCCTTATACTACTACTAATAATAATAGATGTACATATATTTATTTAATGCATAACACTAAGTCAGTTATCATCAATTCATTAATAATTATTTCACTGCTAAACTTGTACTGGAGTGTGACAAAATGTGAACCTAGCTAGCTTTCATACTCCAACAGTCGCACAAAATGCCCAACCCCACCGCCGCCGCCGTATCCTCCACCAGCCTTTCCTCCCACTAGACTCCCCTTTCTTTCCATCCCACACCTGATCCCCCGCTAACATCAGGGTGGTTTATACTGCCATCGAAGTATGCGAGGGCGGAGGATGGATGAGATACGGGAGGAGAAGTGAGGTTTAGTGGGGGTGGCGCGTGAAGATGTGATGGAGAAGGTGTACGGAGGAGTTCAAAATCAGAAATAATACATATATATATATGCAATGGTAATGCCTTTTTTTTTTTTTTATAAATACTGTAATTTTTATTTGTATTTACGGTGATTGTTCTTTTTCAATTATAAAGTAGCTATGATTTAATATATAAAATAATAAATGAATTTATTCAAAATACTATTTATAATATTCGAAGAACAACTTATAATTTATTATACTCGAGAAATAATTATTAATTTTCTTAAGTTTTTTCTTCAAATATACTCCCTCCGTCCCGGAGCAACTTGCAAGGGGTGGAGGACACACAAATTAAGGAAAAAAAGGAAAAAAGTAAAAAAAGTAGTGTTTTGAGGGTTAATTTGGTAAAATTTTATGTAAAAAGTAAAGAAGTTAGTTGGATTGAGTGTAATGTGGGCCCAAAAAGTAAAAAAGTAGTGGCATTTTGTGTAAATATGTAGATATTGTGAGGGTGAAGTTTATAAAAGGGTTTCCATTTTAGGCCTTGCAAGTTCCTCTGGGACGTCCCGAAAAGGAAAACCTGCAAGTTCCTCTGGGACGGAGGGAGTATATAATAGTGACTCCACAGCCATAATATGAAATTTAAATCTAAAAAATATAAGTTAAAAAAAATATTAAAATATAATTACCAGATATTGAAGCCACGGCAGATGCTAGAAGAACCAAAAGGAGCACAACTTTGGCCATTATAATTTTCTTACAGTGGAGGAATTAATTCAGAAATTGTTGGGTTTATAGGGCAGTGGAGTTTTTTCTTTTTTGTTTGTCAAAAAAAACTTGGTGATGATCATATGCATAAAAATGAGAAATAGAGTGGCTTTTATAGTGATCTCTTTACTATTAGTAATCGGGCCACCGCAAGGGAGGGAAACCAAAATTAATTCATGGTGGGGTATAGAAAAACAAATATAAAATAATTAATCAAAAAAAAATTCTACATAAAAATCCAATTTTATTATAATTAAAATCTATAGATATTTATTGAGTGACATATTAGGAGATTAAAGTTTTTGCGATTCTATAATTTGTGATATTTTTTTGATTTAGTCAACATAATTTACACATTTTAATATTGATAGTGTAAATTTAAAAATATTTTAATTTTAGTCATTTTACAACATACATGATCAATATCAAATATAATATTAGCACTGTAAAATTGTAAAAAGATCAAAATTAAAATAATTTTAAAACCTTAATCTCTGATATGTGCACAGTAAAATATACTCTCTCTGTTCTCTTATAAGTTGTTCACAAATTTAGGCACTAATATTAAGAAGAGTATAAAAATATTGATATAGTACATGTGATATGATGGAAAAAAAGTGACTAGTGTAAAAAGTATTAAATAAATAATAAATAAGTGAATAGTTTTTTTTATAAAGATATATATAAATGAAAATAAATAACATATAGTGGATGGATAAAAATGATAAAATAAGCAATTTATAATGGGACGGATAGAATATTATATTTTCGAAAAAACTAAATTACAAAAATTAAAGATAAAACTAGACTTTGTTTTCGAATTCCAAATGCGATTTAGTAAAATCTCAAATCAATCAAAACCGTAATGGCTAGTTTGGTGAGATAGAATATTTTGTTTGGGAAAATGAGATAAAACAATTGAGAAAAAGAAAGTCTTCTCTGAAATAGAGTTCACATAAAATATAATTTTCAAGCATCATTATCATATGGAATAATTTTTAAATTAATATATTTTAAAGTATTATTTTTAAATCGGTAAAAATTTTTGTAGAATAGAGTAAATATGAATTGAATAATCAAAGTGTTCTTTTGGCATATTGTATTAATTTAAAAACAATACTTTAAAATATATCATTTTATAACTGCTCTTTTGTTTTATATATATATATATATATATATTACTGTTATAAAAATATATTATCAAATTAATTAAATAAAACATACAAGTTTCTAACAATTTTCTCACTAATAAAAAGTCATGGTATCCGTCCAATTTCAGTGTCACACGCAAGAATATATCTGAAAATAGTAAATAAAATACCCCATTCCGCGAACTTTCCTCTCTTTCATTGTTTGGGGCAAACAAAACTTGTCCGTCTTTTTTTTT
>JAPKLY010000027.1:2208729-2236733 GCA_026898435.1 Prunella vulgaris
TTGTATGTTTTTCTTGATTAAGTTAATAGAATTTCATGTATTTTTTATACTAATTTGATTAATTGAACTAAATTGTCAGAAATATATTATTTTACTATTTTGTAGGAATATGTGTCTATTGAGAATTTAATTAATTGAGGTTAATTATTATAAAGATATTATTTATTACTCACTAATTTTAATACTTAGTGGCTCATTTAATTGATGAAATTGTGGCTCAAAGTATGCATCAAAGAGCCCGTTATCTGTAGCCCATTTGGATTAAAATGAATAGGCAGCAGCAGGTTCAAGGAAAAATCGGAAAAGCAGCTTAAAAGAGGCCCAGCTTAACACATGTTGACATTGATGCTGTAAATTTTAAAATATTTTAATTTTGATCCTTTTATAGAATTGATCATGTTTATAAAAATAAAAATATTTTTAAACTTACATGATCGACCCGGATGATTATAATACAAAAATACCTTATATATTGAAGTTGGGGAAAAATGGATTAAAAATTAAGTTTAGTTGTTTAAGTGTCAAATTTTAACAGTTTTTTATATATTAATGCAAAAACATATAGTTTGGTAAAATCGCTAAAAAAAATGGTGGGTTTAATGCAATTAGGCTATATATGGTCTATGAAGACTCTATGATATGAGCTAGATTTGGGTTTAGTTTAGAGGAAATACGTACAAATATGTTATAGGTAAGAGAAATTAATTTGAGCCATATGAGTACCAAGTTACAGATCAAATAACCTGAAATAAAGAAGTCAAATATAAAGAAGTTATTCTCACAGCACAACAAACATATATAGATGCTGCATTTCACTAAAGCTGTGACAAAATATGAGTTGCTTCATTCCGGGGAATGCACAAAGCCTCCAGAGGCTTTGCCTTATGCAACGTCACTCGTGAATCAGCATCAAAGTTTATCTCCGCATCCTCTAAAGGCTTCTTCCACTCAAAGCACTGAAGAAACACACCCAATGCCAGAGAAACTGTCCGCAAAGCCATAGCAGCTCCAGGACAGGCCCTTCTGCCTATGCCAAACGGCGCGAATTTATGGCCTTCTGTTTCCATGTCCGCGCCATGAAACCTCTCCGGATTGAACTTATCCGGCTCGTCCCACAGCTTAGGATCCCTGTGCATCGCCCATGCGTTCACCAACAGGATCGTCCCCTTTGGAATGTTGTAGCCGCTCACCACACAATCTTCTGATGAATAGTGAGGCAAAAGGAGGGGGGCTGCTGGATGCAATCTCAGAGTTTCGTTCACAACATGCCCAAGATAGGGAAGCTTCACAAGATCAGAATCATTTAACAAATGATCATGGCCTACATTTTTGTCGATCTCTTGTCTCACTTTCAGCAGTTCCTGTGGGTGAGCAAGCAGAAGCGACATGGCCCATTCGACTGTCAATGCAGAGGTATCCGTTCCAGCTGTCATCATTACCTGAGCCACCCCATTTTCAATTCAGCTTCACTATTTATTTCATTGAAAATTGCAGTTAACGATTACAAACAACAAATCACTATTGCTTTGTTGCTATGGATTTCAAACCATTGCATATGTTTGTAAGGATAAATATGTGTATAATTATATAAATATGCATGGAAATTAATATTTTCTTCCAAATAAGGAAGTGTACTAAGACTATGAGCGTATAATTTGTAAATAGGGTAATTATGATCGATAAACTGAAAATTTACCAGTAGAATACTTTTGATGACACTATCGCTGTAGAATTCTGGTTCTGATGCTTGAAGAGATAACAGAGTCTCAATCAAATTCGTCTTCCTTTTTCCATCAAACACTTGGTTTTTCTCTCTCACCTCATCCATCAAACTCTGCAAATACTCATCCTTCTTCTCAAAATTGGACATCATTTTTTTCTCCAGTCCTTTGTACCCAATCCACCTCAATACTGGGAAAAAATCACAAAGCCCTAATCCAAAACCTGGTATAAAAGTCTCCTTCACTCGTTTTACCGTTTCCCTCCCCTCTTCACCGCCGAGATCTTCCTCGCCGACGCACGGTTTTCCGGCGAGAGCTCTCATCATGATATTAAAGCTGTACGTCGAGATCCAGTTATTCAGATCGACTTTCCGCCCTTCGCTCCGGCAAACTCTGTTCAGTGCGCGAGCAATTTTGAAAATCTCTTCTTCGCGTATTTTGGCAGATTTTTGAAGGATGTGTGAAGAGAACATCTCTACAACGCATAATCGCCGGAGCGTCCTCCAGGGTTCGCCGTAAGGTTGCACCACAAAGGAGGCGTAGTTGTATGTGAGGCAGTCGGCGGCCATTGATTTAGGTCTGTTGGCGAAAACGATGTCGTTTTTGGTGAGGCAATCGGCCACGGCAGATGGGGAGGAAACGACAAGGAAGGATTTGCAGCCCAATCGGAGGTAAAATACGGGACCATAACGGGATGATAAAGAGGCTAGTGATAGATGCAGGGGATCCTTGATGAGATGGAGATGGCCTATGAGTGGAAGACGCAGTGGAGTTGGGGGGAGATTAGAGGCAGAGGAGGAGTAGTGCTTGAATATGATGAACAAAACAAAGGGCAGCAGTAGCACAAGATAGTAGCAGAGATCATCCATGATCAGAATCTGTGTGTTGGATTGGAGTTCATAAACAGCAAATCATACAAATGAAATTTTCTACGAAAACGAAAGGAAGGGACTCGTTTGACCCTAATCTTGTTTTATGTTATTTTTTCTCCCATACCTCTTGCAGTGGTATAAATTTATTATGCCTCAGCGTGTATATTTTAAATAATTTTATCATTAATTATTATAAAATTACAAATATTATTATTAAAAAAATATAATTTTTTAATAATATTTTATTTATTTTTTAATAATACATTTGCACTTGAGATACAAAAAACTTGTTAATTTAAAATTGAGTCAATAAAGTCTTATGTGGGTCATGTATTCAATTATTTTGTGCGGTCATCCCACCATGCAAGACCACATCTTAAATTGAACTTATTTTATTGACCAATCAATTGGTCTTTCTTAACTTTTGAATAATATATTTTATTAATATATATTTTATAGAAATGCTTATATATATACTTAGTTATATTATGAAATTTAATTGTATTTTTAAATTATATAAATATATAATTGGAAAACTATTCCTCTGATATTACATTAAAGAAACTCCATAGAATATATAAAAATTATTCTTTTCATCAGATGCATTATATCCCATTATTTAATTAAAATAAATATTTTCTCAATCTCTCTTATATTACCTCTGTCTAACCCAATTTTAATTTTCAAGCTCCTCTTTCTCTCAATCTATCTCTCTCTCTAAATTATTAATTACAATTCAAATCTCACTTATAAGTATGTACGAGCGTAGAAGATCTAATCTACTATGAAAAAAATCTTAGACAAGTGAAAAATCAGTTCAAACAAAATATATTTCCACCGACGGTATCAAATTATATCTCAAGTAACTCTAACATGATGACTTGGTATAAAGATCTGATCTACTATTCAATCCATGATGAAGCAAAAAAAGAAACAATTAATGACACATGCATAAAATTATATCTCAAATAACTCTAATGTGATGGCTTAGTATAAATAATATTTGGACAAAAATACATTATATCTTGTGAAAATATCACAAAATACCCATTTTGAACTTCTAAAAATTTATTTTATCCACGTCTAACTTAATTTTTTTTTATACCCACCTTATAGTATAAGACATATATACTCTTATAAAATGGGTATAAAAAAGTTGATAACTTTAAATTGGGGTCCACTTTATCTTTATAACCATACTATCCTATAGATGTTAGGTTTGACTTTGTATTATAAATATTAGAGTACAAGTTATTCAATATATAATTGAACTTTATTTATCTATAATTATATAATTTTATCAATTAATATTTAATTAATTTGTGCACATGAATAAGTAGAAGAACCAATATGGAATCAAGTAACCATTTTGTTTATTACTCCATCATTCATATGTTATTTTAATCTATTTAATATTTTGTGTTTTTTAATTAGTATTTTTGTATAAAAAATTTATTAATTAATTACTGATTCGATATGCTGCTGATAAAAATTAAAGTTTATAATTAAATTTTTTTTAAGACAATTCAGTAGAGATTTAAATTTTGATCCAATTTTGATGTGAATAATGCTCTCGTGTTAATTAAATTTTAATAGATATATTTTCAAACATCACAAATTAAATATTTTTATATAATTTAAAAAACTATAGTATTCATTAATTTGCATTAAAATTTAACTTTTGTATTATAATATTCATTAATATGCACTATACATTAAAATAGTCTAAATAAAAAATTCAAATAATCACATATATATGATAAAAATATTATAATTAGTTAATATGATAAAAATATTATAATTATTTAATTTATTAAGATTATATGTTTTACAACTTCATTGTTATTTATTATTATATAATATTTAATAATGTTAAATAATATAAATATCAAATAGGGTGTGGTAGGGTTATAGGGCAGGATATGGTGGAGTGAGGTGTAATAACTAGATGATGATGCTTGTGGGTCATATGGGTAAAAAAGATTGTTTGAAATTAAAAATGGATAGAAAAAGTTATTTATATTTGAAGTAGGTAAAATAATTTTTTTGAAGTTGAAAATGAGTATTTTGAATTGTCTCCCTCATATCTTCTATTTCTGAATCTTATAAGGTCATTAAAAGTAAGGACAAAACATCTTGATGTGATGCTTACTATTCATATCTGACGGTTACTGTACGCGCTAATTTGACTACTTTTTTTACTATTCGCAGTTGTTCATGAAAATTTACCAATCAAATTGTTTTTCGACGAGACACGATAATACTATTGAATTATTTAAAATACCATTGAATTACTTTCAATATTATTGTATTTGTGACTGCACTATGTATTCCGATAGACATATTTTCGATGAGTCATATCTACATTTTTTAATTTCTTATAATATTATACTTATTGTTTTTGCACTGTTGAAAAAATATATCTGCACTTTAGTGTATTTTTACAATACTATACCAAATTGTGATTGTACTTATGAACCTTTTTATAATACTTTTAATGCTGAAAAAAATACAATTTGGTAATTCTAAGCCTACACCACATAGAAAAAATACAAAACGTAATGCAAAATAAAAAATTCATTACACAAAAACTATTACATTTCAAGAATCATTACAGAATCAACACCAAAAAAATTCACACAAATTCAAACACCACTAAATCTAGTATTCTTTCTCAATAAATACACAAAAAAATATTTATCGAAATTCACTAATAAAATCTTGAAATAACCTCCTATCTTGCTTGTAAAATTGGACGAGCCGTCGAATTTTGGGGGATTTATTAGCTCGTTTGCCAGGGCGAGTCTCGGCTGCCGCACTCTGGCATCGACGTGTTAACAAGCACACAACTTTGGCTTCTAAAATTGTCGTGCACCCCTTTTGTCGTCTGTGGAAAACATGGCCGCTGTTTGTGAAAACCACTAGAATCTCCGATTGTGGAAAACCCTCAAAATCCATCACACCCCTTTCCGTCGTCTGTGAAAACCACAGTCGCACCCCCTTCAGTCGTCGTGCCTCCCTCCCCACTGAAGTCGTCTCTCGAGAAAGAGTGAGAGAATCTCTTTCTACTCCCCACTTTCGCTATCGCTCACCCCTTCACCACAGCCTCCGCCCCAAGAGATCTATGTTGTCGCGCTCAATCTCCCTAAAATACATCATTGGATCCATTGATGTTCAAGGCAGAGCACAACCAACATCGCTCTGATGTGAGCGTGGAGAGAGAGTAGAGATGGTGTGCGTGTGTGTAAAAATAAAACTATGTGTAGAGAGAAGTTAGCGAGAGAGAATAGATGGTGTAATGTGAATTATGTTTGTGCGTATACAGAGAGAGACATGTGTGTAAAAAAATTTAATTAAAGTGAGATGTGAAGTGTGTTGTAGCTCTGATTTGGTAAGAATAATAAGTTGTAAATAATGTGAAGTTAGTGTCGCTAGTTGTTTTGAGTTTTGCCCTCATTTGTAACTAATTTTAAAATGTGTTCTACTTTGTGTATTGGTGTTTATTAAAGTCCCTATTTGTAATAAATTCTATATTACATTATGTATTATATTGTAAATTATTATACACTAGACAATATTTAAATAATTTATTATCAATATATGTGCTTTAAATATAGCCATTTTATTGAGATTTTAAATTGTATATATGCATAATAGCGTTCGATAATAATATGTAAAATTTCAAGTAAAATTTCTAAAGATTTTAATAAAATTTCTATTGTTTTTCTAATTATTTTTGCAATATCAATATGTGATATCAATATATCCATCGATATTTTCATAAATTTAAAATTGTGATATATTTTGTAGTAGCGATATTTTCATCTTTGCTCCTGGTTCTCTCTCGATCCCAGTTTGTTTATTGATTGTGGCTCCAACTTTTGAACCTTATAACTTCTAGTTAATTATTAAGAGTGTTTGATTTAACGAATAAAATTATTTATCTATATTTAGTAGGATATATAACTTTATTCTTTAAAACAAACACATCAATTGATCTTGACTAATTTAACTTAAGTAGTTTGTATTGCGCAAAACCTGAGTATAAGATAAAAACTTATACAAACTCAAATTCACGTTAACACGATTTTGTCACATATGTTGTACATTATGAATATACATTATTATTTTGTATAAAGTGTTTTTGAAACATTTCAATAAAAAAGCATCAATTTCACTGTCCCAAACTAATCCAGGCCATATCATGTAGAATTGAATGAGCAAAGTCAGAACTCTACCTTATTATTTATTTCGAAACTTGGACATTAAATATGCCTTACAATTAAATCACACATGCAAAACGAAAATACTGATCATATATATTATTTCCCTAATTACCACACCCTTTATTTTTCCCTAACCAAATAAAAAGTACCTTATTCTATCCAAAATTAACTGAATAACATCCTGAAACTCAACCCGCAAGTGGCGGCGGCGCCACCGAGTCGCCGGTCTCCTCGTCATCGGAATCTTTCTTGGGCCACCACGGGCAGGGAAACGGAGACTTCGCAAACACCCACGGCTTCGGAGGAAGATCGACCGGCCAATGCTTATACGGCCACTTGTTACGTGGCCAATCGAAGCTGGGCATTGGCGGGTGCACAAACGGCCACCCACGGTGGAGCCACCACTCCTCTTGTATAACCGCGGTCGGGCCGGAAGATATCTTGTCGAAAATGGCCGTGCCGGAGCCATTTTTGAGATTGATAGGGCGGCTGAAGCAGTGGCAGATGAAGGTGGAAAGGCACAAGAGGAGGAGGAAAGTGGTTAACTTTGACATATCTAGATGCTTGGAATTAACTAAAAAGCTTTACTTTTGTGCACAAAATGAATGGGAAGAGGGATTAATTTATAGTGCTCAATGAGGGATTCAACTGTTGTTAAAAATCAAGAATTTACGGGGATAATCATAAAATGAGATAAAAAAAAAAATTTGGTCCCATAATTTATTGAGTGTTCGATTTTGGTCCCAAAAAATTTAATTTTTCAATTTTGGTCCCATAATTCTTGGTGTTTGTCCAATTTTGATCCCATTTTTACTGAGAATGTAAATACTGTTGAATTTGAAATTTTTCAGCACTTTTGCTGACGTGGGTGCCAAATAATTAATTTTTTTACTTATTTTTTCAATATTATTGAAACACTTATAAAAATAATAAAATATCAGCAAGGATGATGGAAAATTTCAAATTCAATTACCATGTGCACCGTACATGGCAAAAAAAATTTATTTTCACTTTTTCGGTAAAAATGAGACCAAAATTGGACAAACTCTAAGAGTTACGGGACCAAAATTGAAAAGTTAAAATTTTTTGGACCAAAATCGGACACTCAATAAGTTATGGGACTAAAAAACTTTTTTTCTCATTATAAAATGGTTAACAAAATTGTCTCTAATTATAAATTAATTTTGTGCAGAAAAAATATGTATTGTTGTATAAATATTGTAAATCAATTTGTAAATATTATCACTTTTTTTAATCAATATGTAAATGCCTCAAAATTATATATAGGTTAAATCGCCATTTTTAATTAATTCTTAATTGATTTGGTCATATTTAAAGGGTTTTGTAGGTGCAGCTGCTGAAGTAGTCCTTAGTCCATTTTAGGAGTGGTGAGTGAAGTCAAAGCTTTGTAATAAAGATGATGAAGGTGTGGACCAGAAATATGTTGTTGCATGCATTCATGTACTTATTATATAAACGCGGCTACTTGTGTACTAGCATGTGTAGATGTCACCAAAATAATCTAATTATATATTTTTGTAATTTTAATTTTTTTTAATATGAGTTGGTATTGCATGAATCAATTTTTCCCTAAATTGATTTACATCTAATATCTTTTAGTGAAACAATTAATATTCTTTGACGAAAAGAATTAATATTTTACAAAATTAATGTTCACTTTGATAAGAGTATGTTAACCTGTTTCATTTGTCCGTAGTCAAAGCATGTTTGTTCTAACAAATAATCCTTTATTTAAAACGGACATCAATACCTAAGTAGTTTATCTACCATACTTTACACAGTATTTTGGGCAAATTTTGGTCATTGATTTTTTAGTTTCGTTATTTATGACAAATTAGCTCGAGAACACTCAATTTTGGGTTGATAATCACGCATAGTGAACGTGACTGGTATTACTCTGATCTTTATATAAGTTAAAAATTTATCATTGAAAAAGAAAGAAAGTAAAAGTTATAAACGAAAACTGATTGAAGAGTATGTATATATAGTGTGAAAAACTAATTTGCAATAATTTTTAAGAGAAAAACTCATATTTTTTATTATGAACTAATTAATACTCTTTAATGATTACAATAATATCTTCCGTATATTTCAACTCATACACTTTACCTAGTAAAAAAAACTAATATATTTTAGTGAAACAACTAATTAATATCCATCTTATCTTTTCTTGTATGAATAATTTTTTACTCTATGTTTTGCCTAGCTTGAAATATAAAAATAAAAATAAAATTTAAATCTTCAATATTTAATTTTTTTACATCACATAATATTTATAAAATTTTATTAAATAAAAAAAGCTAAAATATTTGCATTGTTTAATAATTTGTCCAGAATTGTCTTAAAACAATTAAATAAAGTGTATTTTAATAATAAAAATGATAATACAATTGATTCGAATAATGCAATAATAAAATGACCTTTAATTTTCTTACTATACATAATACAATTCAAATACTACATAAAAATAAAATCAGATTTTAACTAAATGTAGTATTCAGATTTTATTTAAAGACACATCAGATTGTTATGTAATATTTAGAAATTCACTGGTTTAACTTTTTAGGTATGTACACGTTATTCAAAATGTTAATGTTATTTTTAAATTAAAAAAAATATTATACAGAATATTATATTTTTATAATATATCCCAAAATTTTCAATACAGAACACCATAATTTATTAAAATGTTTTTTAATTTTTAATTTTATATTTTTAAATTAAAACTATTTCATAAGTATTTTCATTTCTTTTATTTCAATATTTACTTTAATTTTTATGTTATAAAATAATTTACTGACAAATTATTGAAAATTCATTTGCTTTTTTAATTTTCAGGTTTTCAGTAGATAACAACTGGTTTAAAATTTTGATACTGAATATTTTAATTTTATTTAATATATAATTATTTTTATTATTCTATCTGTCTTGTAGAAATTTGAATAATTTTTTTATATGGACGTTCCACATAAATTTATATACTATTTAAAAAAGTACTATCAATTTTGTGTGTACTCATAAATCAATATATATTTATCTATATATTATTATTTTATTAAAAAATACTTAATTTAAAAAAAAAAAAAAAAACTGAAATAGAATGGACCACGTGCGTCAGTATTAACGGGAAATTGGTGTTTTGGGCCCAATTATCCAAAACAAGCTAGGTAAAAGATTTAATGGTAAAAAATTTCACCCAAAAATAGTATCTTATCACCTTTTATAGCTGGTATCCTAAAAAATAAATAAAATAATTTACAATAATCCAAAAAATTACTTCAGCAATCTTCATGGATATAGATTTTATTTTGAATCAATTCGGATTTCAAAACATCCAATTGGCCTTTTTTTTCCTTTTAAAAGATAATGTTATTTAAAAAAAATCAGATAATAAAAAAAGAATTGTTTTAATTATTTCCCAATAAATTTCATTTGAAATCACTAAATCTTAGTCAGTTAGTCAGCATTGACTGCCAAAAAAAAACCTAAGAAAATGACCAGTTAAAAATGTTGCTTTTAACAATCTTCACAACAAAATGCACAAAGATGATATTTACAAGTTTTAATCATCTTATAAGTAGTGAAACATCTTAATTTTATCAAATATAGTGCATATATTTACAAGTTTTAACCATTTTATGAACTGTTTTAAAAAGTTTATAAGTTCTATTAAAAGTCTTTTGATAACCCTAGGTGACTCCGTATATGTGTAAATAGATGATATTTTAATTTGAATAGGACTATATGTTAAAGTTTTCTTCAATTTCTAATAAATAAGAGTAGGACTTCTATATAATTTATTCATGGTATAAAATTTAAATTAGCAGTTGTACTTATTGATACTATTAAATATATTTATATTATTACATTTTTACACTGTGATTTCATTTATACCTCTAATAGTATCAGTAAGTGCATCTAATTTTATCAATAAATACTTCTAATAGCATTAATTTTATACTACTCCCTCCGTCCCAAAGGTGTTTTCACCTTTGGGGTGACACAATTTTTAAGAAAAGTAGAGTGTTGTGTAAAGTTATATTATTAAAATAATAATATTAGTTGGATTGTGAGGATAAAGTTAAAGTAATAGTTTCCATTTATAGGGTGTGAAAACAATTGTGGGACGGACGAAAAAGGAAAGTATGAAAACAATTATGGGACGAAGGGAGTATAAAACTTGTTTATAAGAGATTTTGTGAATAATTAATTACTTTACGAAAAGCATACCCTCTTAAAAATTTTATATTATTTTTTATTAAAACACAGTATTGATTATGACATCAAATCATACTTTCTCTGCCCAACTCATTTTCATAGGGAAAAGAGCTCACATTTTAAGAAAATAATAGAGTATATGAGTGTAAAATTAAATAATAATATAATATAAAAGCGTATTTTATTAATTTTATGAGTATAAATTATTTCTTTTTAAAATAAGAAAAAAGAATTTAAATATCTCAAATAAAATGTGTAAAAATTATCTTGGATGGACGGACTACTCTTTATTCAAAGGACCCGAATGCATTATTAAATAATTTGTACAATACTTCCAAGATATCCTCAAGTTGTCTGAGATTTAGTTTTCTTTTAATTTGAGATTCATTAAATTGGTTTAGCCTCAAAAGTACATTAAACGAGACATTGCCATCCGTACACGTTTACTTCCATTTGTTAATATTTGAAATTGAGATATAGAGTTTGGACCTCATATCCTCTTACTTACAATTATGATAGACATTGAAGCCATGCCAAACTGTGAGTAGATGGTTAATTGATTAATTACCTTTAAATTTTGTATCAAACATCATATCTTATTATCACACATTAGTCACGTATGATGTTATTATTGTTTATAGAAAAAGTATGGAGTTAAAATAGTTGATACATGAACCATTCTAAGAGGCATTAGTTGTTTCACTAGTCAAAGTGTATTAGTTCTAAAAAGTACAAGTTATTTTCATTAAAGATTATGAGTTGAAGAGTATTAAGAGTATTAGTTGATATCTGAGTTTTTTTATTTAAAATGTATTCTAAAATTTTATATTACATAGATTCGTTAGATATCTCATTTGTTGCTCCACAATCCACCATGTAGATCCGTTACTTGCTTAAGTAGGACTCTGGATCCATCTTTCCCTCATAGAGAGGTGCTTATTATGGGTTGGTGGCGTCTGAGAGCTTCATCATGGGCTTTGATTTGGGTCACTATCTTGTCTAGTTTTTTTTGTTTTTGTATTTTGACCAAAAAATAATCGTTGCTTCCCTTTTCTTGTGGAGGAGCACTAGCTGAGCTCAATCAATCTTGGGCGAGAATCATAATCTTACTATACCCTAGAAGAGCACTTCGATTATAACTGAGCTTCCAACAAGCAACATTCACTGGTATAGTCTCGTACAACACAGTGGGATAATGGAAGGACTCATTGTATGTCTCAATCTTCATTTCGAACACCTTTGGCAATCAATTTGGTTGCCAAGTGGTTTTGTCTGCCAAGGGCGTTGAAAATTGAGTTTCCATATCGTAAGTGGCTTGTGTAGCACTTTAATAGTGAGGTTGAGTAGTTTCATCCTCTTGCTCGCGCGCCACCACTTTTCCTCTAGCTTCTCTAGGTGGATTTCTTTTGTGGTGGCAGTGGCACTTCAAGCTCCCGAGCCCGCTTGCATAACTGGGTCATTGCTAAGTGAACTTGCTCCAGCATCTCGAAGTTTTGAATAAGGATAAACAAGATATTTCTAATCTGGCAGACTGGAGTGGTTTAAACTGGTACCTTGAATAATTTCGAAGTAGACGCATGCAAATTTTGACTTTTCCATAGTGTACTTTTAAGAGAGAACTGAGCTTGGATGAAGATCTAAAGATTTTTCTTGAAGAACAATGAACGCTCTTCAAACTATTTTTGAATGGATATAGGTAAGATTTTCCCTTTCTCTAGTGCCAATGTGACAGTAGTTTCAATAATCTTAGAAGAATGAGATCTAGTGTGGCTTTTTGGAACTACCGACCCAATGGGAGACTGCTAAAAAAGCTCTGGTATTATATTTTCCTCGTATAATGTATGATTCTATACCTAATTTGATATAATAGTCTACAGTTGTTATTAATGTGGCTGATCTTTCCCTCTTTGGAACATGATCTCGAAACACACACTAATTCTTCATGATTGTGAATGACTCTTGGTCATCTTCCTTCCGTCATCGTGAAGTCGCTCGATGCTTTTTGGCCGATGGATGGTTACACATGTGTCGCAACTCCATGTCCTAAGGTCGCCTGTTTGGAGCATTGATGCAAATGGCGGCCGCCTAGGCGCTTGGCGGCACCCGGCCGCCGACGCCTAGGCCTCGGCGGTGAAAAAAGGAGGTCAGGGCTCTTGGCGGCGCCTAGGCGGCCTCTGCGGCGCCACGCAAATGGCGGGTTACGGCGGATTTTGGCGGGTTACGGCGGATTTTGGCGGATTTTTATTTTTTTTTTTTATTTTTTTTGTTATGTTATGTTACTTATGTACTGTTTAGTAAATTTTAATTTTTAAATTTAAATAATTAATAAATTAATAATTAAAGTAATACTAATATAGTAATAATGTAATATCTAATAACTAATAAGTAATAAAACTAATAATAAGTAATTAATATCTAATTATTTTTGTGTTTTGTTTAGAAGATGAACAATGTCATTTTATGATGGTTTTTAGTATTTTATGGACTTGTTGTATTTTGTGAAAAATGCATTTGGGTATTAAACTATTAATTATGTTTTAAGTTTATAATTTATTGTGAAATATACATTTTTATTTGAAAAAATTTAAAATTAGTAGAATTTTATTAAAAATAATTAAAAATATATTAAAAACCTTGGCGCCGCCTAGGCGGTCTTGGCGCTTGAAGGTGGTCGACCGCCCGCCGACCGCCAAGCGTCATTTACACCCTTGGTTTGGAGACGTTGTAGCAATATTTTCCTTCTTATCTTGGGCCGATCTTAAAATAAAATTGTAGTGTGGGCGTACTTTTTATATACGTTGGTGCATATAACCTGGGCCTTACATAAATTTATGGCCCAAACTATTTCTCAGCGTTAAACCTGGATACAGGCCTCGCTACAACCGTTACATAGAAACTGCTCTTTCGTATTCCAAAATTTACTGCCAGTGAAACCGCATTTTTCTTTTTTACTCAACAAGAATAGCTTAAAAACATGTCCGACATTGAATCCCAAAATCAAAATCCCCAAGCACAAGTTCCTCTGCCCTCAGCCACCGCCATGGCAGAAACCGAACAATCGCCGCCGCAATCCCAGGCCTCAGCCACCCCCGCCGCCTCCGAGAAATATAACTCCCACATTTCCTTCAGCATTTGGCCACCAACGGAGCGTACTCGCGATGCCGTGAGGAACCGCCTGATTGAAACCCTCTCTTCCCCGTCCATCCTTTCCAAGCGGTACGGCACCGTTTCCCGCGAGGAAGCTGTTGAGGCCGCCAAGGTCATCGAGCAGGAGGCATTCGAGGAGGCGGGGAAGGCGGCGACCTCCGACGACGATGGGATCGAGATTTTGCAGGTTTATTCAAAGGAAATAAGTAAGCGGATGCTGGAAACCGTGAAGGCTAGATCTGGGGAGGCGAATGTTGCTCCGGCGACGCCGCCCGTGAATGGGGAGACGCATAAGGCGGAGGAGGAGGAGGATGTAGGTTCCACGGCGCCGCCGCAGAGTGAGAAAACCGAATCCGTTGCTGATGATGAATGAGTAATTGAATATTATTACCCTTATCTTCTTTTAAATTGTAATCTTGCTAGTGCGTATCTCTTGGATGTTTTTACTTTGTTGAGATCTGCTTGATATTACTGTTATGTGGATTGCTTATGCTAATATGAGGTAGTTTCATAGATCTTATCACATTTCCCTCTTTAAAACGTATATCTTTTATTGAACTGAAATTCCCATAGTTCTGTAAATTTTGGTTGCTGTTCATGATAAATATTTTCTTGATTGATATTTGCTGCTTCGTTGTATTGAACCTTGTGCTAATGAAGTTCTGCAATGGATTAAGAATGATATCTACATTTAGGTGTAGACATAACCCTAGCTGTAAAGGACTTCCATGGTCTTGACTTGTAGGGTAGGCCATTGCATTAGCTTTTCTGAGCCTGCCTGCCACTAGTGCGTTTTCTCAAATGAATGCACAAAATGGGTTGAATGATGGCAATGATGTAGATAGACATACTGTGCTGAATTGCCCATCTAATAATTTTCACCTAGTTATGACATGTAGGTATTGTGTACAAGTTGATTATTGCATCTAATTTACTATGTAGTGTGATCTTTGCATTTGACTGGTCTATCTTCAGTTTGATTATTGGACTTTTGTTATTGTTTACCAGAGTAGCTTTATAATCAAGCAAAATGTATATATGTCTGAATGATATTTGCTGGTTTTGAGAAAGAAGATGTGCTGCAGCACATTGATTCCATTCATTTAGGTCAGTTTGCTGAGGTGCTAAGAATTTTGCTTTAATATTTAGGGACTTGTTTATTATCTGTTTAAGAAGAGTGTTGAATACTTCGGGCTAGTTTGTATTTAATGGATAGGATTGATAAATAATAATTCCTTCTTCATGGGATAAGTGGTTCGATTTCCATGTGACAATAATGGGTCGTTGTCACATGAACCAAATGTAGACTAAATGAGATAAAAATTTCAATCTCTTCTAATTCAACAAAGCAAGCTAGACCGGATGGTTCTAAAATTAGAACGTGCTTAGCCTAGACGAGTGAAACTGAGATGGTCAATCTTCTTAAAACGTTGGTTGCTCATAATAGGAAAAGAAGAGTAGAACTGAAATGCAGGATGAAGTAGTGGATGTTGTTGAGGCCAGGAGTGAACAAATCACCATACCTTCTGAAGAAATCGAGTGCATTTTATTAGGAGTAATGTTGGAACATAAAGCAACAGACATGCGATTTAATTGTCTGAGAAGTGAGAACATTGACATTCCAGATTAGTGTAGATTAGGGTATAGACTATACGTAATAGGTGCATTGCAGATTTTATGATAGGGTACCATTAATTTCTTTCTTCCTGTTATTACTTATTAGATTACTAAATATACCATTATTTTTTAATTGTAAAAGCAGTCCAGCAAAACTTAATTTTAACTATTTTTCTGCTTAGTATATTTAGACCCTAATTGTGTTTGTTTTGAGATTCACCTGGACTTTCCAGTGCCTGTGCCACTCGAATTAGAGATTTAAAATTTAGTTTTCACATTTATTAGTCAATTAACACCTAAAATACCTATAGCTGCAGTAATCCTCTTCCCTGCAAAAATCGCTTCTACTCATTCATTGAGGCCTAAAATTGGATTGAAAAGAGTGCTAATAGATTTATGGGTATTTTAGATATGAATTGAATATAATATTAGGGAATGGGATTTTATTGAGAAAAGTAATACTTACTCTGTCCACAATATTTTCACTATTTTTTTATTCGTCCACAAAATTTTCTCACCTTCCTTACTTGGAAATAATCTACAACTCATAAATAAAAGTTTGAGCCTCATAATATTCGTACTTTTTTTAACTTTATATATCATTTCAATATAATATCAATTTTTATTACATTCTGTACTAATTCTGAAAGGAAAAATAATTTGGTGGATGGTGAGAGTAATAGATTTATAAGTGTTATAAGTGTGGATTGAGTATGATATACTCCCTCCGTCCACGAAATTTATGCTCACATTTTTGCACGTGGTTTAATGCAATATGTCGGAAGGTATTATGGGATATTGTGAGTTCCGTTTTGAGTAAGGAAAGTATTTATGAAAAGTACATATGATATACTTTTCATAAATATTCTCTTTATTCAAAACGGACCTCACAATATCCCGTAATACCCTCAGACATATTGCATTAAACCACGTGCAAAAATGTGAGCATAAATTTCGTGGACGGATGTAGTATATAGAAATTGTATTTTAAATGACAGTGATTGGAAAATCCTAATTTCAGATGTGTGAATCTCAAAACAAATTTTTTACATGCAAGGATTTTATATTCATTACTTATTATGCACTATTGAATGCTGGCAAAAACATAGTCTTTCACTATTTTGCAATATCCTAATGTGCCCTTTTGGTTCTCATTGGATTTGATAGTGATGAGTGATACCTTAGAAGGCACTTCTCTACTACAGGGTATATTTCGAGTAATAAATCATCCTCCGACCATGGACTTAGCGTAGATCAGAATTTACTTTTCTTTTTCATCACAGGTGAGGTGAATAGTTAGTTTATGAGAATGATATGCACAATAAATTTTGTGGTGAATAATATTTTTTTGTAAGTATTTTAAAATTTGATTGTTATAGAGATAAATAATATAAAATTATGTATATAAACTAATAACACAAGATAAATGTACTGGCACTATAATATACTCCCTCCATCCGCAAAAATTGGACTACCTTGACAATTCACGGTTATTAAGAAGAGTTGATGTTGATGTGTAAAAGTGAGTATATTAGTATAAAAAAAATTTAATTATTAAAAAAGTATTTGATGTGATGTGTAAAAGTGAGTATATGTATATAAAAAATGAAAATAATGATTGTATGTTTTCCATTTTAGGTAAGTAGACCATTTATTGTGGACGACCATTTAAGGTAACGTGGACCATTTATCGTGGACGGAGGGAGTATATGAATTGATATTACATGTAGCATGTCACAGTCAATAATCTAAAATTACATTATATTTAAATTAATATTACATACCGAAATATGTGTTACTGTGTGAAATAAAATATATTGTGCACAATATAGCATGTCACAGTAAATAATCTAAAATTATATTATATATAAATTAATATTACACAGCATATGATATAGCATTACACATCAAAATATGTAATATTGTGTGAAATAAAATATATTGTGTATAAAATTATTATTGTGAGGATTATTTACATAATATTCATTTCTAGTTTGTAGAGCAGCCCAATGTAGGTACGCATTTATTGGGAATTGTTGCCTATGTTATCCCCACAGCCAATCCTACCAAAAGCAACCATTCATCTTTATTCATTAAGAAAGGATGTGAAATAATGGTTGAGCATGTCCGTGCTACCGTCAAAACTCATCTTAATTCGCTTGCTCCTAAGGATGTCAAATGGAGCCGTTCGGGACGGATACTAGAAGATCCAAATCCGCTCCACTCTATGTACGGATTAGATCGGATCGATCCGTTATGGATCACGGAATGAGACAGATCGATCCATTCTAAATTAAAATTTTATAATATATAATATATACTTACATATTTAAAGTAAATTTAAGGTCTTAATTAAAAAAATAAATTTATAATATTAAAAATATAGTATACGAATTTATTTTTATCTTTAAATATGTTGATATCAATTAAAATTTATAGTTAAAACATCATAATATATTTCATATTATGTTTTGTTAGTATATATTGATCTAAAATATATTTGTTAAATTAATTTATTCTTATTTATACTATATATATACTAATAAATAATAATATTTTTTAATAAATACCATATATATTCAATTTTTAATAATATAAACGGGTCAAAATGGTGCGGGACAGGGCGATAATGATATCCATACCCGCTCTGCCCCGCTGCAGATTACGGGGCGGGGCGATCCGGGTTCAGGTCGGGGCAAACCAAATTGCGCCCTTCAAAATTTTGTCTGATGAAGCAGCTGATTGTTAACATCTTCTAAACATATTGTTTAGGAAGCAATCTTACGTCAGAAGTTGGTAATATTAATATCAGTTCAAAACTCTCACAGGAAAATTGAAGATGATGAATTATATTTTTGTGCTGCTCTCATCACATGGACTATCAAGTGTTTGGATATATGTAGGTAGGTAACAATCTACTTAAAATTATCTTTTCTCGAAGAAGTAACTAGCACTAAGACTAAGTTATTTTATGTCATTTTCACACATAAAAAGACATAATAAATTTATCCAGGTGAATTGAAATCAATATATATATATATATTATATATAAAGGCTCAAGAATAAATACATACTATATCTTATTGTGGAACAGATTTAAGAACAATAATATGCCAAAAAACAATAAACCCCGTAATTATTAGTATAACTAAAAATATGGAATAGATGATTTCACATTTACTTTCTTGATATTTGACCAAATACAGAAACTTTAAACATTTTACTTGAGAGGAATAAAAATATCATTGATCAGTGCCTTCGATTAATGGGGCCTATGTAAAGCAAAGAGTTGAGATTAAATCATTTAAAGTTAGAAACAATTACATCAATTCATGTTGTCTCTCAATAAATTAAAGGAGTTTCAGTTAGATAGATGCACAAAAAATAGCAGTAGGTAATGATACATGCAGTGTGAGTTAAGACAGCTGAAGGAATAGTTGTTTGAGCATTTCTACCATGAAGTTGTTTCTTAATGGTACCACTTCCAAATTTCTGATTAGCCCCCATAAAATGAGTTTTGAGAAAAGGAGACATCATTGCAAATGGGTTCCGATTCTGTACAGAGATCAGCTATTAAAGTAAACAATTTCTGTGTTCTTTTATGACCTCTATTTCTCTTACCGAGACTTCATAAAACAGGGCATTATTTATCAATGTAAAAATAAATAAGAGATGTATAAGCCAACTGAGGTTTTGACTGGAGCGCATAAAACAGAGTAAGACATTTATCCTTGGAGAACATAATCTTTTGCATAACATTCTAATTATCTAAAATGGAATTCATATCAAGGAAAACTGCAGGTTTTTCATTTTTAGAATGGATGACTGAGAAATATGGAACCCGGTTTTACCTTTCTCTTTCACCATTATTTGTAGAGAATCAAGGGTAGTTATTCCAGCAGTCAAGGGAAGTACTTCAAGCTGGACACTTGTAGTAGATTGAGAAGGGATGCATCTGGCACAAAGAGAGAAATTTTAAGTGTCTCAGTAACATTAGAGAAACAAATGTGATGATCAGGCAAAAATATACTTTGTAACCATAAATGGGTGCATCCCAGATCACTGTATATAGCCACACTGGATAGATGCACAGTTTGCTCATTAACAAAAATTGACAGCGGACCACTTTCCACTTTCTGTCCTTGATTGGTTCCTCGCTTATCACTCATCCCTCCGTCTACTGATTCTCCAGAAGCAGAAAATGGACTCAAAGACGACGAAGATGAAACATCAAGGTTATTACAGAAGGAGGAGAAGTAAATGAAGCTGGTTCAAGAACAATTAATGTCAGATCCTCCGATGTCATATTTGATGCTTGAAATGTTAAAACTTGAAAATATGAACACTTACATGAAACTGCAATTCAATTTAAAAGAAAAAAAGAAAAAAATAATGTGATTACTTGAATTCATGCAGAACCTGAATGGGTAGCTGGGTCCATCAGATCTGCGAGTTTGCTGGGACATTTCAGATGCCACAGAAATAATAAGATCTCTTGAAATACGAGTCTGCCAACTTGTTGGCTGCTTAAAAAACAACTTCGATTCTACAACATGCAGCCAGAAACAACAAACAATAAGGTTCTCCTCACTAGGTATCATTGAACTTAAGTAAACTAGGATTACACATCAGTGTAACTGCAGCGACATGAGACAAGAACATCATATTGATCGGCAGGTGATCCACTATGTGTCGGTTCACTATACAGTTGATGCCAGACTGATGTAGCATTTCGGTTTGTTGTTTGTGGTACGTGTGGGTTAATATCAATGTGACCTTTTGAATGCTTCGAAAAAGCAGTTGCTGGTTTCAGAATAAAAGAATGTTCTTCACCTCTCCTGCCAATACATAAGCTTCTATGTCAAATGTTTGAGATCAAGGAACATCAATGGACCAACCGCAAAGAGCAAGGAGACAAGTTGGAGCAGAAGAATGAAGATATATCACAATAAATCAATACAATTTTCAGAATAAATGAATGTTCATCACTCTTGCCAATTACATTAGTTTTGACATCAATTGTTTGAGATCAAGGAACAACAATAAAGCAATAGCAAAGAACAAAGAAACAAGTTGGAGCAGAAGAATGAGAAATATCACCATAAATCAATACAATGAATACAAATGTTTACCTGTAAAAGCACCGACATCTTTCCAAACAAGAAAGTGAAATTCAAATTAATAGTAACACATACATCCAACATTGCTAAAGAGGCAAATATATATATCTGGATGAGACAAAGTAATTCATGTAAGACCCAGAGCACTGAAGGTCTACAGTATCATTAGAATTAGAAAAGGCACTGAAATTGGAAAGTTTATACTTTGCACCTAATTTGGGAAAGTTATTTTTACCATGCTTTTGAAAAGGACATATGACAAAGAAATCCATGATCCCAAAATCATGCACGTAAATTAAAGTGAGTTAAGGGGCTAATATAAAGAATTCAAACATAAATTTTTACAGCTATCAACTGTGGTAGCTGCTACTGCAGCTTGATGAACTTATGATGAATCCTAAAACGGAAGAGTGACTTTTCCAATAACCATAAAAGCTAGTTGAATCGATAGAGTACCAACTTAGGTTCAAATTTATCCCATCAATTACACAGATCTTCGATAAATACTAAATCTACACCGTTATTCGCATCCGGAAGTACATATATCAACTGTATCGAATCTATTAAAAACCTAAATCATTTCACCGCTAGAATTAACAAATTAATATATAAATTTAACTAAAATTTAGAATCAGAGCTCTTACAAGTCTATAAGAATATCCTCATTTCTTCGCGGTAGTAAAGCCAACTTCCTGGAGTTTGACGATAGGAGCAATTTGTGAAAACGTAGGCTACTTACTGTAGTTCCACAACGTCTCCCTCAATCCCATGTTATACTGTTCATCAAGAATGTTATACTGTTCATCAAGAACAGCAGCGCTTTCTTATTCTACTCCTTGACTTTCAAGCATCGTCACAACTCTTTATCAGAATCCACATAACGGGCCGTTTCTTGATCCCTTGATGAACGCTACGACTTCACTCCCTCCGAAAGCATTGTCACTTGCAGGTTGCAGCATAGAACTCAAACGAAATCAACTTTGATTAGATTGAAATTGGGGGATGGAATTAGGTTTCTTCCGTTTTGAGTACAAAAAATATTTTAATGTTAATTATAATTTTTGTACGAATATTCATGGATATAGATTTTAATTAGATTTAAAAATATTGAGATATCATAAATTTTTAATTAAAAGGGTAAATTAGTAATTTTATATTTATTTAATAATATTAATTTAATTTATTGATAGGACGATATATTGCGATTGCATTAGTGCAGAGTGCAATCACTTAAAAATCATTGTTGATGGGCAAGCCACTCGAGGTAATTCGAAGAATCAAGAGGTCGCCCCTGTAGTGATAGAGCTCGCCCAGGGCTCACCCCATACCATCATGGAGGTCTCGCCAGAGTTCATCATCACGCAACACTCACAGACCACGCAAGGCAGTAGAGCTCGCCTATGAGATCGCCCGACTCGTCTAAGAGCTCGCCCATGAGCTCGCCCTTAATCTATAGGACCCCGATGGCGCACTCTTTTTCCCTCCGTCCGGTTTATCCACAAGGGTGGTTTACGGCGAGGTTTTTAATGAGGCCCATCTAGTCTAAGGCATTGTAGTAGAACAAGGCACTAGATAGGAAGCAGTGTGGGGAGATCAAGACGAGGGTAAGGAGCCCTCGTCAACACCGGAGGCCATATAGGCTCGTAAGGTGCCGTCTCACACTCGCACACCTATAAATAAGACCCTCTTGTACTATTCAGACAATTCTCACAATTCTGAAAATAAATACAACTCCCATTACAATATTTCTCTCTCTACTCTCCCTCCTCATATTACATCCAAGAACACAAAATCTTGGATTATTGTTTGATAGAATTAATATGTTGAAAAGCCACATAAACAAACACCGTTAATAAATTCTGTCAACAATCATATTTTATGTTGGATTATTAATCCAATGGTATTCAAGAAATTTACTGACGTTAGGAAGAGCGAAACAATCCTGACCATAGAAAGACCTTAATAAGTTTATTATTAAAAATATTTCAAAGTATCAAGTAATTGATTAAGAGTATAATTTTTTTTATTAGGGGTATAAAAAAATAGAATCATTGATATTATATTTCAATTGTTTATCCACAATTTTAATACTCCTAATAAATTTTTTTAGGGAATGTCTCATATGCAACTGGTGTACGGTGCACTCACTTTAGCAGTTAAAGTTGTTTATATTGAAAAGTTGCGGATTAATATATTGAAAAGTTTACACTGTTGTCGATTATTTAGTGTAAACTTTTTAATAACAACCTGCAACTTTTTAATTTAATTCACTTTTCAATATAAAATGTTTCAACTGTTAAATGAGTGCACCGTGCACCGTGCACCTGATGCACAAGAGACTTGCTCATTTTTTTTATACTTATGATAAAATATTTAATATTTTAAATTAATTTTATAATAAACATATTAGGAATATCGTATAAAATCTATTCTATAATTCTCAAACTCACTAGCAAATTCTGAAATTGTTTTTAGTTGATGGTTGTAATTTCTTTGTATTTGGGTATGCTATTTTACTGAAAAAAGAACAACTTTTTTTTTTTTTTTGGTATAAATTCACTTATAGTATTTGAATCAATACTTTTAACTTATTAGTTTCATATATTATCTTTATTTTAAAAAATAAAAATTTTGACAAAATATTGTTGAACTTTTATTGGAGTTGCAACATAAAAAAATCAATAGATGTATAAAAAGATCAACTAGTATTTTATATTTTACCCCAGTCATCAATAGATAATATGAAAATCTTCGAAATCCATCTTGAAAGCAAGTAATGCAAATCACTGTGATTTTTTTGCAAAAAAGAAAAAGAAAGGTTTTTCCAAAAGAAAGATCTAGCTTGTTGCCCAAAGTACATTGGTTCTTTCAAATGTATTGCACTAATATCATACAGTGGTTCTAAAGTGAGAGAAAATCTAACCAAGGAGGGCAGAATAGGTCCTCTCATAATGTTTCTCAAAAACCTTGGTACACCACCAGATGAAGACTATGGAATACTCAGTGACTAGATTAGAGATTTAGGAAAGAGAAAAAAAAAAAAAAAAAGGCCACACAAGTGTGCAAAAATTATAAAAATTACACACCAAAAAACACACTCAGAATAAGCGTGCAAATATTCTAAAAATTACACATGTATTCCTTTTTTGTAATAAACCTAAAAAAAAATACCCTCTTTGTAGCGGCCCCTTTAGGAACTTGGTTTCTCTTGGTTTTCTTTAATGAAACATCATTGGAGAAATTCCAAATATCCAAATATATCCTTAAATTGATTTAGCAATCAACATAGAATTAAAGATTCTAATATAATGTCAAGTGCTAAGATACAAATTGAGAGCACATCATAAAATAAAAATTAAGTTATGCTAAAATGAATGTTGCAACACTCAAAGCCACGCTAAGGGTGTGTTTGCAAACTCTAAAAGAGCGTAGAATCACTTATTTTTTTAAAAGTTGGGGCTTATCAACTTCAAAAAAAAAGTGATTCTACATTATTTTTTTTAGAGCTTTCAAACAAAACCTAAAGCTAATAGAGAAACATTTCAATTCACTAGTTGACATTAAAGCCAAGTTTAGTGGCAACTTGGTTAAGGGGCTGTGAGGTAAAGGATAAAAATTAAAAATAATAGAAAAAAAAAAAACAATCATCCATGAGGGTGTCGACGTCGGATGGAGATCCTCTCCTGTACAGGAGGGTCTGTATAAGAGGGGAACTGTCGGATCACACACATCTGTGCAGAAGTGTGCGTGTATATGTGAGATCTGACGGTTCCCCTCTGCACAGGACCCTCCTGTACATGAGGGGATACAGATCCGTCGACGCCCCATTCTTTGCCACAACCATCTTCTTCGCTCTTGGGTGGCCAACTAGGTGTTGACACTTGTAAGCTGCTAGTTGGTTACCCATATTTTTTAGATAATGTATTTTATCTCAATTATTACTTATTCAAAAAATTTATCAAAATTCGTATTTTTTTTATTCTTTATAAATAGAAATCACTCTTGATATATATTTTGAGGCACATTAAAAATCACTCTTTTTTTCTATAATTTCTCTTCATCTTCAATGACATATCCAAATAATTCATATTTTTCACATTCTAAGAGCATTCCCAACCCTATAACTCAAATTTAAACTCAAATACACTTATTTGCCACTAAATTTGCCACCAACAGTAAAATCACCTCCAATCATAAAACTCAAATCTTAACTCAACAGGAATATTCTTTTAGAATATTCTTACTTTAATACAATTTATTTTTTATTTTATCATTATTTACATATAATTAATTTTATAATTTGATATTCATATTTAAATTTTTAAAAATTAAATCAATAAAAATATAATATATTTAATAAAAATAATTAAATAACAATGACTTAGTGATATAAGAAAATTCAATAACATAATTCATCACATTAGATATTAATATAGAAAAATTACACATCTAATAAAACATAATGCAAATTTTAAAAAAATTACAAGATAATACAAATAATATAAATTACATCTTGGCAATTATTTATATTTTAATATTTAATTTTTATATCACATAATGTTATAAATAAATTTAATTCAATACATAATAGTAGTACATAAGTATTACATTTACCTAATTAATAGATCATATAAAAAATTATAAAATTGATAAAAAATTAAAAAAAGAAAAAGAAAAAGTTTGCGTTTAATGAACAGTGTGTGGCAAATTTGTCACACACTGTTCAACAATGGCAAGTTGAGTTGTTGTTTGCGTTCGCATTGGGACGGTTGGAAGCCGCAATTTTGAGTTTGAGTTGCAAAAAGGGTCCACGTTGGGAATGCCCTAAAGAGTATTCCAACTCTTAAAATTATCCAAACATTCAAATTATTCCAATTTCCAAAATTTTCTAGATTTGAACGCTATTCAAATTCCCAATTTTCTCTAAATCTCAATCAATTTCCTGCATCTACAAACGTCCAAAGTTTCTATAATATCTCTCCAAATTTATTTGTAATTGAATCAAGTTTGTAATTTTCATCTTATGTATTTGTAATTTTATTTTCATCACATGTTCCCAATGGATTAAGTTGTAATTTTAATTTTGTGTGATAATTTTTTTTCATGTTAATTAGAAATTAGTAGTACTAAATATTTTTGTTAATTTGTTTTTAAATAAGAAATAATTATTGGTAATATATAATAAATTAAATAAAATAATAATAAAATGATATAATATTAGTTAATATAGGTTGGAGGAGTTACTGATAAAAATAAGAAAAATAGATGTATAGTGAGTTGTATAGGTAAATGAGAGAAAAATAATATTCAATTGGGTGACCTGAATTGGAAGAAATATTATAGTCATGTGGTTTGTCTCAACTCTCAATTACAAGAAAATACATTAATTACATTTACCTTATACGAATGAATTTTTATTTAAATCTTTATTTAAAGATTTGTTTTTCTAATTTCGTATGATTGAGATTGATTTCCACTATTAAAATTGATGCAAGTTGGCAGTACATGAATACAAATAGGAGGAGGAACATTTGCGTAAAATATTCCACCTTATAATTATTTATTTGTGAAAATTTAATTGGTCTAAATCTGATCGGATTTGGATTAAAAAAAAAAAAAAAAACTCACGCAAGATGCAAAATTCAGGTTTCCACTCTCATTTTATGTTAAAATATAGGCAAATGCGTATTACTATTAGGCAAAATCTGTATTACTAGTTCTTAAAAAAAAATTACTTTTCAAATAACTAAGGAAAATATGTATTTTTGCATAAATAAATATGTATTATTTAATTTATTTTTGCAAAAATAGTATTTTGTTAATGTACTGATACATATTTTAGTACCTTGCATACAATATATATTTTCTAAGGATAAATAAATGTTTGCATATACAGTAACACATTTTCATCTTATAGTAACACACATTTGCTCTAATAGTAACACACATTTGCTCCCCAAGTTTGTGTTACTATATGGGCAAATGCATATTATTGTAAGGATAAATGTGTGTTACTATAAGAATAAATATGTATTTTTTTTAATTTAATTATCATCCTTTTAACTTTAAATATATTAAATTATGTAGTAACACATTTTTTAATTGTTTTATATGTGTTATTATATGAAAAATATTTATTTCAGTAAGAATAAATAAATATTATGTGAAAAATTATTTATTCTATAAAAACAAATGAATATATATAAAATAACAACATTTCATAAGATAGTAACATATATTTTTGCTCTAATTGTAACACGTATTTGCTCTCAAGTGTGTATTTTTACCCAAAATGTACATAATACATTCTTTATACTCCATTCGTTCCAAAAGATATTGCATACTTTCTAATTTGGTCTATCCCACGAAAAGTTTACATGTCTAAAAGTGGAAATTATATATTAAACTTCACTCTCACAATATACATATAATATTCATAAAAAAATATTTATTATACTATTTTTTAAAACTGCGAGCCTAAAAAACACTATAATGTCTTTTGGGTGGAAGAAATATATAATTAGCGAATACATATAATCATAAATAGACCCGTAAAAATGCGTTGAGCCCGTTGGGCCAGCCCTATAAAATGAGGGTTGGGTCAAGCATTCTTAAGCCCGCATGAAGGCGGGCCTAGGCGGGCTGGCCCGTTTGGGTCGCGGGTTAGGCGGGGCGGGCCAGCCCGCCAATTTTAATTTATTATATATGTATATTATATAAGTGTGTATATATATTAATACACGTATTATATATGATATATTTTTAATTAATTCTCAAATTTAAAATTTTTATTATTTATTTTCAACAGAATAATAAATTGTCAATTCTCTGACCAAAAGAAAAAAAAATACCTAGTAGCTAAACCTAAAACCGCTGGCGCAGTAATTAATAACGCTGTCACTTTACGCAGTCCTCCGGCTCTCTGTCGTAGTCAATCATTACCGCTAAGATGATTTTAATAATATAATGGTTGATGAATTTTGAGAGATTTTGTGGTTTGTGCAAAGTTTTATCTCCAAATTATTAAATTATTTTGTGAATTTTATTTTATTAAATTTGTGA
>JAPKLY010000027.1:2236743-2312656 GCA_026898435.1 Prunella vulgaris
TGAAAATGAATATAATCAAGAGAAAATGTATATTAAAATGTCCAATTTCAAGTGCTGAAAATATTTTTTTCTCAGGTTGACTAAAATAACCTAAATATAGTTGGAAACATGTCGAAATACAATTGAAAAAAATTTGGAAGAGTGGGTGAATATAGGTGATAGAATTATAGCGTACAGAAAGAATATTTTTATTATAAGAGTTTAAATTACAAAATATTCCATAATTATCTGATAAAATAAATTTAGTTCTAAATTAACTCTTTATCAGATTTAGTCCCAAATTGTTGAGTTTGAATAAAAAATTATATCATAACTTTTATGCAAAATAAGATTTAGATCCAAAAATAATTTTTATTAGATTTAGTCTTAATTTTTTTAAATATGATTCATTTTAGTCTCAAATCAATTGTAAACAGCGACACAATATTATTTTAAAGTTCAAAATTAGTGATTTTTAAGTAGGGGTGTTGATGTGGAGTATCTATATGCTAATTATATTTGATATTTGTTTTTGCAATTTTATATTGCGCAGTATTCAAAAATCTCAAAAGAAAAATAAAAGGAAAATATAATTAGATTTCATTGACATTTCATAGTATAAAGTTGTCAGAAATTACCAATTTAGATTTTCAAAACAATTAATGTTATTTCAATTTTTACCTTTAAATTATGATTAAAATTGGACCTTATCAGAAAATTTAAAACTAAATTTTATTAAAAGTTAATTTTGGAACACAAATTGTACCTTATCAAAAAATTTATGAATATCTCTATAAAAAGTTAATATTAAAACTAAATCTATTTTATTTATTAGACAATTTGTGATTTAACCTTTATTTTTATACATTTGGAAAAAAAAAAAAGATACCGGTGACACCCAAGATTGGGAAAAAAAAAAAAAAAGATAAACAAATTTTTGTAAATTCTTTGCGCACTTTACATGATATGATGAGTATATTGCATCCTAAAAGTTACAAGATTTAGACCCTAATCATGATCTCTGAACACATGACCTAATTAATGACCCGGTCCTCTCTTACTCGGCCCGGATGCCAAAACGAATGCCAACCCTCTTACTGAAAGACGTGAGCTTCTCCCACCGGAAGAAACTGCAAGCCCCGTTGTCTCGGCGGCTCCTCCATCAGCCACCGCCGGCTGAAGGGTGCGGCAGTCGGCCTGTAAGCCCAAAACCAATACCATGATCACCAAAATCAACTGAAAAGACGTCAACAACTTTGTTGCCATGTGTGTGTTAATTGTTGGAAAATTGAGTAGTTGATGAAGTAATGTGCAATGGTACATTATATATATATATATATAGGAGGTTTGGGAGGGGGTCGGTGGGGGTGTTTTTTGAAGTGGGGCCCAGCATGAGGACAAAATGGATTTTGACTCGGCGGACAATTAATTAAATGGTCGAATTTACTATGGGAATGTCTTTGGTATGAGGTTTGATCTTTGACTTTGGTTATACACGTACTAATGATCTCACCTATGCATTCGTTTAATTTGAGATGTAGTATGCAATATTCTTTAATTAGTTAAATAATATAAATTAATTTGAATTTATTGATACTAGTAAAATATATAATTCCACTGTGCAACTCTCATGTGATATTAATTGTTTTGTTCAATTATTAGTTTCTTTAATGCTGTTAAAATTTATACATATAACTAGTTCAAAGTGCCTTAAGAGTTAAAAAATATCCCAATTCGATCGTGTTTTAGAACGTCTAACAAGAAAATGTTTTTATTATGTTTAATACCTAGATTGTGGTGATTGAATTGAGGCACAAATGTATAAGTTGGAAGCTTTTAAGTATTTTAAAATTTCGACTTTTTCTTATTTTACATTTTAGACGGCTACTTCAAGTAAATATTTTACTTGATTTGAAATTTATCCGATAAGAAATAAGTTGCGCCACGAAATTTTCATTTACCTATTAAACGTCTTTGGAACTTTTTGGAAACTTACTCAAATAATAATAATAACAATAAGGGTGATTTACATAAGGTTCAAAATAGTCATTATATTTACAAATAGGTGCTGTGCGGAAAAAAAATGTGCTTTTGTGCAAATATTTTGAACCTATTTATAAATATAGTAACTTTTTTGAACCTCTATGTAAATCATCCTAATAATAATAATAATACTTCGTAAATGTATATTGGTGCGTATAAATGCATCATGCAACTCAAATACATTTTTGAAAAGTTATTCTTATTAAAGTTATTATATTTGTGAACTATTTTGTAATATTTTTATTTTTTTATTAATAGCGAATGCATCTTTTCCGTAATAATAAAGGTACCTTTTAAATAATTAATTTGAATTTTCACGGTGTACAAGAGCCATACTCTAATGCATAATGTACTAGGTTAAAGTGTTAGCTTAAGATTTGTAGCGAAGACGTCCTATAATCGAACACGGAAGAATCAGAATAGCAAGGAGTCGGTTTTTACTTTTTAACTATATTGCACGGGTGCGGATACGCAGATGCGAGTGCGATACGATACGAGTTTTTTTTAAAATTAGGGTGTTATTCGTTAAGGATACGTCTATTTATTTATATTTTATTATATATAGTATCTAAAAAATATATTTTTTATAAAAAAATTATAAATCAATTATATATTGTTTATATTTTTTATCACCTAAAATATGAGTATATTCAATAATATATAATATAATTATGTAAAAAAAATTATCAATTCGAGTTACAATAGTTCAATACATAAATCATAGTAGTAAATTAAATCTAAAACGAGTGTCACACTGATCAATTTATAAATTATACGAAATAATAAAATTAAATTTAAATAATATATTTAATGCTTATAAATAGGATTTGTGCAGTGGATTCGAGAATCCGTTAGCTGGATTCGCCACGTGGAGAATTCGACAGGAGAATTCAAGAATCTTACCCCTTTTATGGTGCTGGTGCAAATGCGATACTGCATTATAACATTTTTAGAAGAATACATGTATTATAGCTTTTTAGTGAGAGTTAGATTTGTAGAACCTTTCACACGTACTGTTTTACAACCTCTCGTTATAGACGGTTATGCATGTTGTAGGGTTTTGTAGGATGCCAGCCAGCCTTGCTAACCTAAAGGAGCTTTCACACCATCGTACAAACCGCGTACGTGCTTCACATATATTTGTTCATGCGACGTCGTTAGCTGTCCATCTTTCTTTCTTTCTTTCTCTATTTTCTTATATGTCTTGTCACAAATAATAAGCTGCGAAAGACGGTACGTAGGGAATAAAATGTCCTCACATAAACAAACATTTAATACGTATCACTAGCAACAACAAATTAAATAAAGAAAAGTATCTATAAAAGTACTTTATTACTATGAAATTTCTAACGAAAATAATTCCGAACTCGATCGAATTGTGGGAATTGTCTATAATATATTCTAACGACGTAGACGTATTCATTTCTCAAACTCACATACAACAATTTGCCTGCATTCTTTTAATCGTGCTAAATTTTATAGGCAAATTCTGTAACTAGTTTTTGAAACAAATTCAGTAAATAATTTATTTGTTGGTAATTAGTATGTAATATTTTTATTTTCTTGTGTATAAATATTTTTAAAATTGATTCTTTTTTAATATCTTACGGTTAGACAGAATCGATCTCATTGGGCATATATATGCATTTCTTGGAAGTTGGAAAAGGACATCTTTTGAGGTGTATGATCAAGTTTCTAGTTTTCCAGCACAAGCGGCCATGAAGTCAAAGGATTCGACAATTGCCTCCCACACCGACAATATTTTAATCACTTTTTTTTTAGACCCTTCTATATAAGAAATCACTTACTTGGAATAGTGATTAATAGGTTCATTTTGCTCAACATTTTTATTCTAAAGCTATATATATTAATGCACAATATTAAACACCATAAGATTCAAACTAACTGCAATTTATTTGGATGACGTGCATTGTAAAAGGCAAGTCACTCTTATAAGTTGCACTTCATTTTTTTACGTTGCAGAAATAGTTGGTTATTAGAGCAAAAATAGTCCACATTTTGGACGTTAGGGTAATTAATCGTCAAATTTTACAGCCACCAATAAGTACATGCATTTTGCTTTGCATTTTTGTTCTATAGTCAAATGCATACCAATAATTATCATAATGTTCAAATAGAGTGTAACTTATGAGGGTGACATGCATTATAAAATACATGTCACCCTCATAAGTTACACTCCATTAATTTAAAAAAAACCATCCTACTTAATACTAAAAAGAAAATAAATTTAAAATTTTCTAGATTTTAAAATCACTAGTTTACAACGTTGTTGATAATTGGGATCAAAATGACATAAAAATTTATTAATGGGACCAAAATGAAAATTATTGGGATCAAAACTGTGAGGTCTCGTGATCTATTGGATTAAAATTGTATTTTTCTCCCAAAGTCTTTTACATATTAGATATATTGTATAATTCAAATTTATTTTTAAATAATTAGAATTATTTTTCTTGAGCAGTTAAAATTAATTGCACTAAATAATTATGATTATACTGTAGTAACTATTCAATTTAAACAATCCTAACAAATAAAAAAAATCAATTATATTGCACCTTGTACCTAACATACTAAAAATTTAGGGTAAAAATTTTTTGTTGATGATTATATTTTAATTTTATAATAAAAACAATTTATCATATTAATAATAATAAAGTGAAGGTGTACCAAAAAACATGTATTAATTACAAGAAATTAACTCCCTTGGGGGTGTTTGGTTTTCAACATCACAATGATTAAGCTTCTAATCCCAAGTAATATCATGTTTGGTTTCTAGGATCCAAGCTCCGGATTAAATTATGGCTCAAGATTCGAATCCTAGCTAGTCCCACAAGAAGTTATTATTTGATCCCACTTAATTATTTCATTAGATTATTTAATCTCAAGGCTAAATTTATTAATTTACTTTAAATTATTGTGGTAATGCATGGAAATTATAGTTAATTGAAAGAGGTTAAAATTGAGAATTTAATATTTTTATCCTATTTATCCTTAAATCCAGACACAATTAATTGGTATTAATTTTAAGAATACAAAATAAATACCAAACACATAATATTTTAAAAATAGAAATATTACAATCAATACAATTCCTTGAAATCTTATCCTACTCTAGATGAAAGGAAAAACCCCCTTACAATAATTAATACTTCCAATGTATCAGGATTATTTATACTTATTTTTTTGTCATAAGTAGAATTATATTTATTATTTTTTATATATAATTAAATATGCTAATTACAGTGTTAATCTCCATCATTACAAACAGTATATTTTATATAAATAATAATAAGCATATTATATACATAATAGAATCCTTGTAATAATAAAAATGTATAAATAATTACGGGATGAATGGAATATCATGGCTGGTGTGTACTAAGTAGTCAATTTTGCTTGTGATAGACTTGGGAAACAGGCCCCATTAATTTTCAACCCTTTTGTTAAACTACTCTTTCTTCATCACATATATATAGGGGAAAAAAGGCCAATAAGCAAACTAATTATACGCAAATTTCAACGAATTCAATTGTCGGCATAGCATGCTGCTTCTTACAAAAATGAAACCAAACTAATAAGAAGACCAACAAATCCAGTTTTTATTCAAACATTTACCAATATTTCCTAACTGGGTCGTACATCACATGTTTTTGCTCCCAACTATTCACATTTTACAGCTGAAAATAAATCGTATTCTCACGAGTGGAAATTGATTAATAAAAGTTTTATCCAGTACTGCAAGGTAGGTTTTCTGCATCCAATTCCTTATCTACCCATTTCTTTGACAAATCTGATTTTAATTTCTTTTTTCTTGAAAGGAATTATTGTCAAATTGTCAACAAACAAAGAGTGTTGAATGATCTAAATTAAAGAAGGAGAATTTTTATATTATTTAAATAAAAAAATATTGTCTTTTGTGAAATTTGCTTGATGTAAATTCTTCAAAATAGAAAATAGGAATTATTATATGGTATCAGTATATATAACTAACGGTATCAATCAATACATTTAATAGTGCCTATAAGTTTTATACAAGAGACGAGTTTCACCGGAAACCTACTCAATAATCATTTTCATATAAAGTCTGCTTCAACTTTTTATTATGAAGAATACCTTAAAATATTTCATCTTTATCTATCACAAGTCAAATACTTGAGTAAGTCTCTTGTAAACCCAAGTTCATATGACTTGTATCACTGTTATATAAAATAATTATCACAGTTATTAACATATACTATCACTATGTATATATATATATGTATATATACATGATTTTTTTAACAGTGATAGTGTATATGCATAACAGTGATAGTATATATAGATAATAATGATAATTGACAAAATCGAGTTCACTGTGAACTTGAGTTCTACACATTTTTATCTAAATGCTTTATTTTCACGAGGCCAGAGCATTTGACTTTAAAATTGAAATGTAATGAAACTTCTTAATTAAATTAAACATCGCCCATTTTTCCGGTCAATCTCAAAGTAGTAAATCATACTGTGATGTCAAAATCATAGGTGATATTACCAAGTTGAAATCATAGGTGAAATTAATATATGGCTTCTAACTCAGTGCTTACCATTACTCTCAACCCAATTAACGAATCAAATGTCACCTCTCCACCATTATAATTATACTCCATCATCACAGAGTAACTCTGCTTCTCATATTTCTTACCAAATGTCAATGTGGTCAGATAAACGGTCATGGTTGACCCACATGGAGCTGTCACACAAACCTCATAAGATGTGGTTTCACCTCCAACATTCGTCACACTCTTTTCAAACTTCTTCAACAAAGTGTTGGTCATTTAGTTAGTGTACAAATGTGCACGTACTAATCATGCACCAATTTTGCAAGGAATGTGCATGTTCAAGTCTTGCACAAAATGTGCATTTAAAGTTCGTGCTAGTTAGGACTTCCGAATAATAAGACACTCCACACATGTGCAAGGAGCCAAGCGAGGGGAAAGTGTGGGTTCCATGACCCTTAGAGTCCTTTCCTAAGTTCATGCTCAGTGTTGTATTTAGATTCGTAGCTATAATGTCTTTGTTGAAATGCTAAACTACAATTAATTTTTTTATTACACAATGAAGAGTTGAATCCTCTGCCTACCTCACAAATGTCCTTCAATCTTGAAGGAATTTCAATCATGCCATCATCATTCTTAAAGTTGAAACTCTCCAGTTAAATATCGGTGTGTATAACATTTGTGATCACATTTATGATATAGTCAAAAGCAGGACATAGCCCCATGGAAGGGTTTAGGTTGAGAAATTGGACCCTGTTTGAACTCCATTGCTCAAAGTTAATGTCCGCCGAGAAAATGCTCAATGTAACTTATTGTCACAGTTGACGCCCTAAGGATTCTGTTAAACAAACTCCCAATGGAATGCTCGTTTCTTCCAAACTGCAAATGAGCACACCTTTCTTTATAGCTCCAAAGGAAGCTATGACGATCATGTCTTTATATAATTAATCACCATCAAATTCCATAAACAACAATGAGAGGACATCGTTCGAACTAGGTTCAACAAATAAAAGTTGCAGAAAGTACAATGAGACATACAAGTTAGTTGTAAGAGTAATAAGTCAAGAAAAGTGTTTTTATACTAGAAATGTGGATCATAGTCCATTATAATTTATGTAAGATATAAATTTATGCGCTCCGAATAAGGTCATTGAGTATGCAATTTAATAATAGAGAAAAATTAAGACAAAAAAAGTCATATGATTATTTTGATTATTTTATTATTAATCATATGCATTACGTGTTTTAATTCACGTTATATTATTTCACTTTCGGTTTAAAAAACTTTTAAAAAATATGCACGTAAGAATCATGCACCAACTTTGCACAAAATGTGCATGTGCAAAACTTACACAAAATATGCATTTAAGTTTTATGCCAGCTAGGATGTCCGAAACATAATATATCCCACCAATGTGCGGGGAGATATGCCACATGTAATACTCGTCCCATACCCGAAGAGAAGGCTCCCTCAACATAATTTCCAGTAGAAAAGGAGAAAATGTGGGTTCCGTAGCCCTCAATGTCCCTTCCTGAGGTCATGCTCATTGTTGTATTCGGGTTCACAGTTAAAATGCATTTATTAAAATATCGAACTCCAATTAATTTTTTCTCGTCCTTCTATAACACCCTCGATCAGTGATAGTGATAGTGAATATGCATCACATTGACAATTGACAAAATCGAGTTCATTGTGAACTCGAGTTCAAACAAGTTTTTATCCAAATACTTTATTTTCATGAGGCCAGAGCAGTTGACTTTAAAAATTCAAATGAAAGTAAACTTCTTAGTTAAATTAAACATTGGTCATTTTTTCGGCAAATTTCACAAACTTAGAGTAGTAAACCAAATACTATGTCGGAATCATAGGCAATATTACCAAGTCGGAATCATAGGCGAAATTACTATAGGGCTTCTAACCCAGTGCTTACTGTTACCCTCAACCCACAATATAGAACCAAATGTCACCTCTCCACCATTATTACTATACTCTATCATTACAGAGTAGCTCTGCTTCTCATAATTCTTGCCAAATGTCAATGTTGTCGGGTAAACAGTCACGATTGACCCACTTGGAGATGTCACACAAACCTCATAAGACGTCGCTTCACCTCCAACGTTCGTCACACTCTTTTCAAACTTCTTCAACAAAGTGTTGCTCATTTAGTTAGTGTACAAATGTGCACGTACTAATCATGCACCAATTTTGCAAGGAATGTGCATGCTCAAGTCTTGCACAAAATGTGCATTTAAAGTTCGTGCTAGTTAGGACTTCCGAAGAATAAGACACTCCACACATGTGCGAGGAGCCATGTGAGGGGAAGGTGTGGGTTCCATGGCCCTTAGAGTCCTTTCCTAAGTTCATGCTCAGTGTTGTATTTAGATTCGTAGCTATAATGTCTTTGTTGAAATACTGAACTACAATTAATTTTTTTATTACACAATGAAGAGTTGAATTCTCCTACCTCACAAATGTTCTTCCATCTAGAAGGAATTTCTATCATGCCATCATTCTTAAAGTTGGGATTCTCCAGTTAAATATCTGTGTGTATAACATTTGTGATCACATTTCTAGTATAGTCAAAAGCAGGACATAGCCCCATGGAAGGGTTTAGGTTGAGAAATTGGACCCTATTTGAACTCCATTGCTCAAAGTTAATGTCCGCCGAGAAAATGCTCAATGTAACTTATTGTAACAGTTGACGCCCTAAGGATTCTGTTAAGCAAACTCTCAAAGGAATGCTTGTTTCTTCAAAACTGCAAATGAGTGCACCTTTCTTTATAGCTCCAAAGAAAGTTATGGCGTCATGTCTTTATATGATTAATCACCATCAAACTCCATAAACAACAATGAGAGGACATCGTTCGAACTAGGTTTCAATAAATAAAAGTTGCAGAAAGTACAATGAGACATTCAAGTTATGTTGATATTATTTCACTTTCGGTTTAAAAAACTTTTAAAAAATATGCACGTAAGAATCATACACCAACTTTGCACAAAATGTGCATGTGCAAATCTTACACAAAATATGCATTTAAGGTTTATGTCAGCCAGGATGTTCGAAACATAATACATCCCACCCGTGTGCGAGGAGATATGCCACGTGTAATACTCGTCTCATATCCAAAGAGAAGGCTCTCTCAACATAATTTCCAATAGCAAAGGAGAAAATGTGGGTTCCGTAGCCTTCAGTGTCCCTTCCTGAGTTCATGCTCATTGTTGTATTCGGGTTCACAGCTAAAATGAATTTATTAAAATATCGAACTCCAATTAATTTTTTTTCATCCTTCTATAACACCCCCGATCAGTGATAGTGATAGTAAATATGCATAACAGTGATAATTGACAAAACCGAGTTCACTGTGAACTCGATTTAAACAATTTTTATCCAAATACCTTATTTTCATAAGGCCAGAGCAATTGACTTTAAAAATTCAAATGAAAGTAAACTTCTTAATTAAATTAAACATTTGCCATTTTTTCGGCAAATTTCACAAACTTAGAGTAGTAAACCAAATACTATGTTGGAATCATTGGCAATATTACCAAGTCGGAATCATAGGCGAAATTACTATAGGACTTCTAACCCAGTGCTTACCGTTACCCTCAACCCACATTATAGAACCAAATGTCACCTCTCCACCATTATTACTATACTCTATCATCACAGAGTAGCTCTGCTTCTCATATTTCTTGCCAAATGTCAATGTTGTCGGGTAAACAGTCACGATTGACCCACTTGGAGATGTCACACGAACATCATAAGACGTCGCTTCACCTCCAACGTTCGTCACAGTCCTTTCGAACTTCTTCACCAAAGTGTTGGTCGTTTGATTAGTGTACAATGCAATGAATGATGGGTAGTTCAAATCCTGCGATGAATGTATAGAGCACTTGTATTTCGATCTTGTAATAGTGTAAATCTGAGTCCCAGTGTAATTCATTGCACAGAGAAGATTCACGTAATCTTGGGAAGTAGCATCGTACACTAGGCCTGGATCGAGTGCCCGGTTCGGGTCAACCTGGCCCGCACCCATAGCAAGAGGCGTAGCTGCTTCAAATTTAAAGAACGAGTCTTTAATGTTGTTGCCTGTGTTGTCTAACGGGTTAGCCGTGGTGACCATGGCTGACCGGATGGCAGCCGGGCTCCATTCCGGATGTGCCCCTCTAAGAAGGGCAGCTACGCCCGAAGCATGCGGGCAGGCCATTGATGTCCCGGAAACAGCAACGAAATTGCTAGTTAACCCGATATTTGACCCAATGAAGGCCGTGGTTGTACTTGGTATCCATGATGCTAGTACCAATGAACCCGGGGCCATGATATCGGGTTTCAGCACGCTTGGAAAGCTCGGGGCAGGACCTCGTGAAGTGTATGAAGCAACAAATGGAGCGGGCTTAGCCCCAACCCACGTCTGTTGGAATTTGATGCTAGCAAATGGTTTATTCCATTTCATTGCATAGTCTATCACAATTTGTGCGTCCTTAGGATTGATGACGACGCCCACGATTGCAAAATCACTGAATTCGTACACACGTATGTCATCCGAAATGAATATTGCAGCAGCAATATTTGACTCAGCGACAATATCCATTTGTTCATAAAGAGAGCCGTTTTCACAAATTACTATCCCATTCCCCACTATCGTTTTCAATGCCTCAGATGAGCTACAAGACGACACACTTTTATTGTACACTAGGGGCATATCAAGGACAAGAGCATCTGCAGGGAACATACTCCAACCTGTGAGTGTAACTCCATTACCTAAAGTTAACATCCCGCCGAAAACACGGTCGATGGACCCTGCTGCAGTTGTTAACACCCATGGAATTCCATTATGTAATCTCCCAATGGATCGTTCATTTCCTGCAGACGAGGAAACGAGAATGCCCTTCTCCATAGCTCCAAAAGAAGCTATGGCGATCGGGTCCTGATATAATGGAATATCATCAAATCCCATAGAGATAGAAATTATGTCAACCCCATCAGCCACAGCTTGGTCCATACCAGCCAAGACGTCAGAAGCGTAACGTCCTTCGTCCCAAAGTACCTTATACATTGCCACACGTGCACGAGGGGCCATGCCACGTGCAGTACCCGACCCATATCCAAAGAACGAAGCTCCCTCCACGTAATTTCCAGCAGCAGTGGAGGAAGTGTGGGTCCCATGGCCCATAGTGTCCCTTCCTGAATTCATGCTCAATGTTGTATTCGGATTCGCAGCTATAACGCCCTTATTAAAATACTGAACTCCAATCAACTTTTTATTACACAAAGAAGAGTTGAATTCTTGCCCTGCCTCGCAAATGCCCTTCCATCTCGAAGGAATTTCAGTCATGCCATCGTCCTTAAAGCTGGGACTCTCCGGCCAAACGCCAGTATCTATAACACCCACGATCACATCCCTGCCGTAGTCAGAAGCAGGCCATAGCCCCGTGGAGGGGTTCAGGTTGAGGAATTGGAAAGTGTGAGTTGTGTCAAGTGTGACATTTCTGTCAACGTAAGCGGAGATGAAGCCGGACGAGCTCTTGAGGGTTTCGAGCTCATCTTCGGACAGCTTCGCGCTGAATCCATGGAATGCGTTGTCGTAAGTGTATACTAGTCGCGGTGGCTCTTGATGGCGGTCGGAAGATTTGGGAAGAGAGTTTATGGCAAAGGTGTACCAATGGTTGTGGTTTGCGAAGGCCTTGGGCATGAAGGATTTGTCCATGTGAACAATGTAAGTGGACCTCTGCCCCAAAATTATTTCACCATTGAGAAGAAATATTACTAGGGTGAAGAGAAGTAACAGAGGAAGCTGTTTGATCAACTCCATCTTTCAAAACCTTTGTTGTGGTGTTAATTTGAGAGTGTTATATGCTTTCTTATTTATAAGCATTATAATGAGAACCATGTTGCAAGCGTTCATAGTAATAATCAACATCAATACATCGTAATCATCGTCTCAATGATAGGTGTCAAAGTATACAAAATTATTTTTTCAATCATTGACGTCCTCTGATGGCGTATTCTTCTATTGGGATCAATATATAAGATAAATAACTCAAGATAGATTAGACAAGATTATAATCTAGAGATTATTATCTAAGAGTTAAATAGTATATTTGGATTGATGGATTAAGATAATTTCATTTTAAATGTTTGGATTGTAAGATTAATAATAAAAACATATGCAATTGACAATTTTGCCCTCTATATCATAAACAAAAATAAAGTGAATTATAGTTCTCATTTTCAATATAAGGGGAGCATTTTAGTAAAGATAAAAACAATGTATTATTATCATACCTCTCCCCTAAGATAATATTATCTTCCATTCATAAGATAATTGAATTTTAATTTTGGGTTTTTTATTAATCTTGAGCTTTTATTCATTAAATCAAACATCAAATTATATAAAATAATTTAATTTATCTTAGCTTATCTAACTAACCAAATTAGGTGTTACTTGATTTTATATATATTGTAACACATCTTTACGATTCAAGTCTCACAACTTCGATTATAATCCAACTTTACTTAATTAAAACTTATCTAAATAAAGGTATTTTTTTGTGAAATTTTTGAAAAGTGATTCTTAGTCATTTTGTTTCAAAAGATTACCCGGCTTATAAAAACTACTTCTTCAAAACTGGTGTTTAATTTGTTGCTAGTTATTACGATGGAAACAATGCTATATAGTTGAAGTCTTAAATGTTGTTGGCATGTCAATTCATTAATTTCTTAATTAATATTGAAAGCTGAAAGCATTCATTTGTCTATTTCTTTCTTACAAGTTTCCTAATCAAATTTACTAATGAATACATATAAGTTCAGACATGTTTTCTGTTTTTGTTTAGAGAGGGTGCTCCGAGAACAAGAGCCACATGTCTTCAACTGCGTAATAATGTACATATAAAAATAATCCTGATATCCTACAATTTACAAAATTTTCCAGACCTTAGAAGTGGCATTATGTGATTTACTTTTCTCGTATGATTAAATAAACTAGCATATCGCCCGTGCGATACACGATTTGATATTTATTAAATTGAAATTCATATTATTATAAGTTTTTTTATGCATAATTTTACATTTATACATATGTAATTTATTGTGATAAAGTTATGAATCCAATATTATGTATAACAATTATAACAATGGTTTGGTTTGAAGTACAATATTTTATTGAGTTAATTGCATTAAATATGTTTTTAAAAATTTCAAGTTTATTACATTATTTTGTGAAAATAACTATATAATTATTTATCCACAAATTATGATGATGTGGTTGTGAAAAATATTTGAAAATAGAGTAAGTCTGATGTGCACTTTTCAGTATAATAAACTCACACTTTTTAGTGTAAGCCTCAACTGTTGGGTGGGTACACCATACATCAGTTACTTATAAGACCTCTTTTTGTATATTACAAACAAATTCAAGATATTTTTTTATTTTTTAATTTAATAACAACTTTTTAACAATTTCATGCAAATTCAAAACCTGGAGAAAAATATTCATGTGATAGAACAATAGTATTTTAGAAAATTATGTGGAGTTATAAATTTTAAAAAACATTCATTGTATTTGAAAAATATATAAAAATATCGTATGTTGGAATATACATGTATTCTAGTGTAATTATCCTAAACATTATTTCATCCATTATATTATTCTTTAGCATTTATAATTAATGCTAAAGAAAGCTAAAGACTAATCTAAATCTTTAATTATCAATTTCTTGATTTATTTTAAAATAAATTTATTATATTGAAGAGATTAATATATCATGACCACCAAAAATATAAATAATGTACGTATATACAAATTCTTCGTTTTTTTAGAAGTCTTAGTCTTGTATGCACCAGGTGCAGCGTGTAACTCAAGTTCATTTTTAAAAAATTACACAAAATAATACTGAAAAGTTACACAAGTTATTACTGAAAAATATATATTTAATGGTGTAACTTTTCAGTAATAAATAATATAACTTTTTAAAAGTACACTTAAATTGCATGTTGCACAAGAGACTTACTTTTTTATAAATAAATAGTGTTACATTGCGATAGAACACAAAATCTAAAATCCTAATAATTTATGTTAATTTGGACAACTCTAATATATTTTACAACAAGCTTAGTGAATAACCTACTACTCCCTCCGTCCCAAAACTACTTTCACACTTTCCTTATTTGGACGTCCCAACTCTTCTTTCACACATCAAAAAAGGAAACTTTTTTCTCTCACAAAAGTCAACAAAATATACTTTTTCTTATTTTATTATTTAACTTTACACTCACATATTTATTTTTTCTTGGTTCGCGTGCCCGGAACTACTATGAAAGTAGTTCCGGGACGGAGGTAGTATTATTTATGTTGGATTGGGCTTTATTATTAATCTTTTCCACAAGAAAAGTAAGGCCCAGTTGGCTGTCAATATGTTGTGCTTTCATACATAAATTTACTCAACTATTAGTTCATCCCTTGTCGTCTTCCCTCTCTCGTGCGTCAATATTCAGCGCCACGAACTCACCATAAAAAGAGTAGGGTACACGCTGAAAAAATATGCATTCAGAAATGGACACAATTGTATATATTTTTTTAAATGATTTTCAAAATAACCACAATTCTGCAACCATTTCTTAAAATCACTATAAATAAATAAATAAATTAGCCCATTTAATTTGATTTTTTACTGAAAGCAATTACCATTGACTACGCTGTAAAGTCAAAAGGAAAAATTCTAGAGAGGATTTGAAGTAGATGAGGACCACAATCACAATGATGATCTTGTGCGTGACTAAATCTGTGTGGTGTGGGGCAATGTTCACTCAATCGACCAAACAGTACCCTGATACAACTTTTACTTCTCCCCCCTGTTGTACAGTTCAATCTTGAATGGTACGTGGTATGGTATCCCTCTCAATCTCATTTTTATTGAGAAATAAGAAAATTATTTATTAATATTCAAAAATATATTTAATTAATATATTTGTTTTTATAGTTTGTTTATGGAGAGGGGGTAAATTTTGTCGTTTAAGAGCTTATTTAGAAAAGTTGTGAGATGAAATGTAAATAATAATATTTGTTGGGGAGGTTATTTTGATCCATTTTATTTATGGAAAAGCCCAAAAAAAAAAAATCTTTCAAATTTTGAACAATCTAAAATCATACAGGAAAAATTATTATTATTATTATTATTATTCATTTTTAAACTTTGTAAAATAATTAGGCTGATTTAACAAGTTCATTGAAAATGTAGAATTCATGTATCTATATCCGAGCCCTCCTGACATTAATAATTAATTAATTATTATTCATCACAAAATTTCATGGAAAACTTATTTATAATATGTATGTTGATAGACAACGTACTTTCTTTTAATCAACACATCTTCAACTCTTAATCTTCTACTAACAATTATACTTAAATTTTGTTTGGTAATCTTAATTTATCAACCACTCAACACACTTGTAACAAAAGATTACCGATATTATAATTTATATTTTACATTCATTCAATAATATCATAATATTCATTTAATAATATTATTATACTTGTAAATTAATACTACAGCTTAAAAAGTACATGGGTTAGCAACAATAATATATTATTGAATGAATGATATACTCACTCCAACACGAATTTAACTGCATATTTTATTGGACACTTGTTTTTAAAAAAAAAAAAAATTATGATTTTTTGTTTTAGCAATGAATAATGATTATTTTAAAATAAAATAAATAATACAAAAATATTTTATTTCTATATTTAGGTGTGAAGTTTATTATATAGTAATATCCCGAAGGAAAAAGTATAAAATTTAAATTGGAACGGGAAGGGGTAGTGTTAATTTCATTTTATGAACTATTTCATAGTAGAACTACTCTATTCCTTTTCTCCTCTTTGAAATTCTGGAATCCATTTCCCCTTTATCCAAATCAAGCATCCAAGATGCTCAATTAATTATTAATGCTATTTGTTAACTAATCAACAACGTTAAACTTCTAAACAACATACAATAAGATGGTGGTGGTGAAACGAAACAAAGGCTAAATGATGGTATTTACATTGGCTAGCCGTGTCTTCCGCTACTGCTCTTCATCAGTTTCTTGCTTTCTCGACGAAAACCTCTCGGTTTGGATGCTACTTTCGTATCCACTACTGTCGCCCGGTTCATTTACGTGCCTCCCAATTGCTCTCTCCTTCATCCCATCAAGATAATGTGACCGTGCATTCTCCCTTGAGCCCCGACGTTCCTGTACCTAACACACGAGTTGGAAAGGAGACAAGATAGTTACACGAATACGTGTTTCAGCGTTTCATCTTGCGTTCAGCTGATTTTAGTACATGACATGTAAGAAATAACATCACAAATCACCATAAATGGCATATGTCGTATTTTAAAATTAATAAGATGAAACACATGAGTGAAATAAGTGATCTTAGGTTGGTGAAAGAAAGAGTAAGTTATGAGCAAGGACAAGAGAAAAGGACTAAATTATTTGGAAGACAAAACAGTGGCATGTGAAGTTGTTCTTAAAGAAATTTGGATGCATATTAAACGGTCCAACAAAATGATATTGGATTTATTCAAAACTTACGTCACGGAAAGGAAAATCATCAGCCTCTAGCATATGTACCACATGCCCCATTTTTGGTCTCTTCTGAGCATTTGGGTCTACACAGCGCAAAGCGACTAAAAGAATGCGCTTCAATGCTCTCGATGAAGGCTTATCGGACAACTTAGGATCCACAACTCCCTCAGCATTACGATTGGAAACCATTGTCTTAAGCCAATCAACCAAGTTCACCTGCACGTATGGGGAGTTAAAAGCAGTGAAATTTGTAATAAGTACCTTTGAATGTGGTAATTTCTATGGATGTATGCGCAGCGAACCTCCCCTTCGGGACGGCTATAATCCACTGGGTTCCTCCCGGAAATGATCTCCATTATAAGAATACCGAAACTATACACATCACTTCTTTCGTTCAACATGCCCGTGCTTGCATATTCAGGAGCGACGTAGCTTGAAAAGCAAAGTAAAAAGGTCAGTGATTAGTGCAAGTCGAGTGCAATTTTAAATGGTGGTAGATGTTTTAATAAAAAATATTAGTTGGTCAGTATCAATTATTTTCACAAGGATAAAAAAGTGACAGATAGACAACTCACCCAAATGTACCCATAACCCGTGTGGTGATGTAACTTTTCTCGGAACCTAATAGCTTCGCAAGACCGAAGTCAGACACCTTAGCATTCCACTCTGTATCCAGTAGAATGTTGCTCGATTTAATGTCGCGATGAACGACCTTAGGCTCAAGACCTTCATGAAGATAGGTCAACCTGAGAAACTCAACCCATTTATGTTACAAAAACAAACAAGATGCACAGCTTGGTAAAATCCACAAGTAGTTGATTTCATTTTGCATTTACCCTTTGGCAGTTCCAAGTATGATCTTCAGTCGATTCTCCCACGTAAGAGGGCTACAAGGCCCAACATCTCCATGTAGCCATTGCTCTAAGTTTCCATTGTCAACATACTCGTACACAAGCATTCTGGAACGCAGACGATTCAATATTATAAGTCGAAGCAAACAACCTTAAACGAATTAGAAGTGTATTAACTCGGGCGTGCATTTAGCTACTCACATCTAAGGATGTGAAAGAGACCGAAATAGGGTTATATACATTCTCAAGGGGTCATTCGAGCGTATCTATTAAAGTGTTATTCTCAAATTACGATTACCTCTGAGCTCCTTCAGCACAATAGCCAAGCAACCTCACCAAATTCTTATGACGTACACGCCCAATAGCTTCAACTTCAACCTTAAATTCCCTCTCCGCTTGACCCCTGAACAACCAACCAAATTACAGCACAAATTGACCCAAAAAAAAATCGAATAAAGACAGCAATTTTTCATCTTCTCATCTATCAATCTTTCGACAACCACCCAATACCTTAATACTTGAAAGAATTTCATATCATTTAAAAATCCAAACTTATAAAATTAATTCGTTTATATCAATCTTCATGGCTGAATTCTCAAATCCTCTATTTGGAGTTGGAGATGAGGCTCAATCACAATTTAATATGGATAGAATTGTTAAACCCAAGAATTTTGACCAAATAAATTCATAAATCACACCATGAATCACTCAATTTCTTCAAAATTGGATGAAAATTCAACACATGCAAACAAATTATGACCTTGGTAAAAAGGTAAAATAGTTGATTATTACCTGTTATTGAGCAAATTTTTGACAGCCACTTTCGTATCATCACCAAGCAGACCATGGTAAACAATACCATAACCTCCTTCCCCTATAACATTTTCTTCACAAAATCCATTAGTAGCCTCTTCAAGCTCCCTCAAAGTGTACCAATGGCCCCAACCCAAATGCGAAACCTCGGGCCGGGGCTCTCCCCCGCCCCGAGTATCACCGCTCCCGTGACACGACCCGGAACCCGTGCCCGGCTTGGCTATGCGGTGCCCCTTCACGGCCTCAATGTGGACGCGCTGCTCCTTATTCGGGGCGGGTTCCGGAATCGGGTGGGTCAGGGGAGGTGGTGGGAGAAGCTTAGGAGCAGCGTCGCGGGTTCGGGTCGGGTCGACCTGGATTTCTCTGGAAACATTGGGGATGATGGAATTGATCTTGTGGGTTATTAACTTCGAAGTTTTCTTGTTTCTTCTGGAAGTGAGCCAGAGAGTGATGAACAGGAGAATGATGACGATGGCGGCGCCGACGCAGATTCCGATGACAACCCACAAATGGAGGCCGAAAATGGAGGTCCGCCTGTAGAGCTCGTCTTTCAGAAGCTTTGGATTAACTTCCGACATTGGCTTTCGTCTTCTCTCTGTTGTTGGTTTAGGCAGCTAGTGGAAAAGCTCAAGCCTCTGAAATTTGAGTGAAGGAGATAGTGACAAGAGTGAAAAAAATGCAATTTAACCCCGGAAATTGTGAGTTTTCTTAAAGGGCCCCAAAATTTTTGGGATTTTTAATATAATCCCAGTTTGTGTTAACTAGTTTGATTTTGGATTTTGTTTTACTGTTTAGGAGTGGCAGTGGAGCTGGACGGGAGTGAGATAGATATATGAAGGATATCTCTATTTTACATAGTTATCATCGATATTAATAGATAGAAATAATATTTTTATAATATTTGTAAAAAAATTAAAAATCGATAACTATTAAGAAATAATAGAAAAATATTGAAAATTTTCAACAACAATAAAACTAATAGAGTATATTATATATATTTGTCATAAACATAAAATTTATTCGAATTCTTACTAATATTTTTTTTCATATTAATATTTTCAATCTTAGTGAGAAATTATATGAATTCATATATAAATTCAAAAAATCACTATATTTACAAATAGGTGCTGTGCAAAAAAAAAGTGCTTCTGTGCAGAAAAAAAATATGTTTCTGTGCAAATATTTTGAATCTATTTGTTAATTTAGTGATTTTCTTGAACCTATATGTAAATCATCCAATTCATATTTGTGTCCCTAGCAGTATTAGTCCGCAAATCCTACCCAAAAAATTTAAAATTCATATAAATTTTATTTTTTTATTTTCATAAATATTATATCTCCATAAAAAGTTAATATTATTGAGAACCAATTATGTTATAAAATATACTTTTTAAAAATAACATAAAAGAACAGCACATAAACCAATATACATTTATTAATATAAGTCTCTTGTGCACAATTACACCGTCCAACTCAAGTGTACTTTTAAACAGTTAAACTATTTATTATTGAAAAGTTATTCAAATTACTATTGAAAAATTACACTATTAAAGATACACTTTTCAGTAATAATATGTGTAATTTTTCAATAGTATTTTATACTCCCTCCGTCCCAGAGGTGTTTTCACCTCTGGGATGGCACAACTTTTAAAAAAAGTAGAGTATTGTGTAAAGTTATATTATTAAAATAATGAGATTAGTTGGATTGTGAGGATAAAGTTAAAGTAATAGTTTCCATTTATAGGGTGTGAAAACTATTGTGGGACGAACGAAAAAGAAAAGTGTAAAAATAATTATGGGACGGAGGGAATATAACTTTTTAAAAATAAACTTGAGTTGCACGGCGATGCATACAAGACTAAGATATATACATATATTATATCAAATTGGTTTAAAACGTGGTATATACGTATCATCACGCCATTAAAATTTCAATTTTCTTTAAAAACAAAATTGAAAAATAATCAAAATAATTTACCACACCCGCAGGTTCGGGGCAAATTATTATCCCTTCTATTTTCAATTTTTAATTGAAAAATTAGAAACAATGTCGCATGGTCTTATATTTTTTACATCAATATCATTTCTATTCAAGAGCCATACCTTAATGCCGTTTCTTTCTTCTTCTTTTTTAAAGCAGAAATAAGATCAAGATTAGATGAATTAGTAAGTTAGAGAGATAAATTGAAATTTCTAAATTTTGTGGGATTTTTATTAATAAAAAAAAACTCGAAGTGATAAGTTGAAATTGAAATTTTAAGTGGAATGTGGCAGAAGAAGACATAAGTGGAGGCGTGGCAAGGTGTGATGATGGACCTGTGAGAGAGAGAGGGGACACAAGTCGCAGAATCAATCAATTTTAAGAGCAATGCCCAATGTGGACACAATGTAATGTAATTTATTACTTTGTAGTACGTGGATTATAGTATTATAGCGACTACACCCCGTAATTTATTACTTTGTAGTACGTGGATTATCGTATTATAGTGACTACACCCCGTAATTTATTATTTTGTAGTACGTGGATTATAGTATTATAGTGACTACACCCCGTAATTTATTACTTTGTAGTACTTGGAATATAGTATTATAGTGACTACACCCCGCATTTATACACTTTATTTACGTAATATTTTCATAACCAGTTACCGTTCATAGTTAAATCATTGGACCGCTGTTTAACTGTTAAAATAATTTATACTTATTTTTTAATATTCACTGTAAAATAAATATTCATTAAAAAAATTTGATAACCACAATAAAGAGATAAAGTAACAACACAAAAAATAAAATAAACAAAATAAATTAATCAAAACAGAACTTCTTTTCTTAATTCTTCAACCTTAAGGATTTTGTTTTATTTTTGTGAAGAGTAAGTTTTTAACTTTTGATTTAATTAGAATTAGGATGATAAATTAAAAAAAAAAAGTAAACAAAAAATATTTTTAAAATATTAGATGGTTCTAATTGGTTCACACCAATTTTGACATGTTTAGACTAGTTCGACCGTAAAAAATAATTTTTTTGGTGTAATTGGACCGATTACGTGACCTATTCTCGGTTCAATTGGAATCGTCCGGTCTAGTCTGGTTCTGAAAACAATGCATATACGTCCGTTCTTCTTAAATTTCATACTTCGTCTGCTCCAATTTTTTATATTTATTTTACTTCTATGCCCAAAAAAATTCTTCTGTGCAGGAAAAAATTATACGTCTGCGTAAATATTATTAACTAATTTATTATCCCATGCTTGACTAACCAAGCAGACAAACGACCCTACATCTTTTTATCTCCCACTAAATATAGTCATTTTTTTGAACCAATATGTAAATGTCCCTTTAGAAAAATTTGTTTTATTAAATTTTCAACCGGTTCAAATAAATTATATTTTACTTTTTAGCATACAAGATAAATATAATATAATATTATATTAATTTTTTTTTCTTTTCAAGAGTATGAAGATAGAATTGAGAAGAATCGAAATTAAAAGAGTGAAGATAATCACGGGATGAAGTGAGTACTTTGAATGACACTTCCTCCGTCTCGTGATTATCTTCACACTTTTTATCTCGGTCTGTCTCACCCCTTGATTTTCATCTTTAAAAATAAAATAAAACTCAATACAATATTTATATTATATTCACTTTTTATTCTAAAATGTTTAATAACTAGTTTTAATTGGTTCAAAATATTAAAATGTAGTTTTTCTTAATATGTGCACTAAATACAAATATGGAAATAAATTTGGAGAGAAGTATATATTTTTAAAAAACATTTTATTAAAATTTTAGATTAATAAATAAAAATATATATAAAGGAAATATTATAAGAATTTTTTTTTTTTTTACCAGAGTGTAAAAATTATGGTGGACGTAAAACTTAAAAAAAAAAAAACATGAAAATCAAGCGGGGTTGGGGGAGTATTAAACAGTATTTGCACTCTTCGAGAAGAGTTGAAAATTATTACTCCTCTGAATTTGTCAATAATTAACAAATAAGAAGTGGCGCGAGTAATTATTGTTATCTCCCACTATTGCTTTAGATCCTTTGAATATATCAAAAATTGGGTAAAAAGTAAAACAACTTCTTTGTTTGGTGATAATGCACATAACATTTTGTATTTTATTAATTATATAAAAATTATGTTTAATAAATCTGCATGAAAATTTTCATTAATTATTTCGTTAAATGCACCTAACGAAATAAAATTAAATTGTGAATGAAATAAATAATTATCATATATTTAAATTAAAATATTCACATAAATTCAAACAAAATACGTAAATGCAAAATATAAATATATCGAAAATATCAAGAAATGGACGGTTAAAATTCTGAACATAATTAAACCAAACACGAAGAATTTTATGCATTTAAACAAGAGTAAGTCTCTTGTGCACCAGTTACCGTGCAGTGCAACTCAAGTTCATTTCTGAAAAGTTAAACAAAATACTATTAAAAAGTTACACAAATTATTACTAAAACGTTAAACTATTAAGGATACATTTTTCAGTAATAACATGTGTAACTTTTCAGTAGTATTTTGTTTAACTTTTAAAAAATGAACTTGAGTTGCAAGGTGTAATGGGTGCATACAAGACTAAGCCTTTAAATAAATATAGGGGGTTTCGATTAAACATAAATAAATATATATATATAAGGGGGTTATGCACATTATCTTTAATCAAATAAAAATTAATGCAATTAATGAAATACATGTTAAATTAATTGAATAAAATAAAATTTATTGGACATGTATGGATGTGTTATATATATACATCTTTGACAATTAAATGAAAGATTGAAATTATTTTTTGGGACATTAACGAGTAAATATATAGATGAAGTTATTGTGTTTATATGCTCAAAAATAAATTTTGACGAGTAAATTAAAATATTAATCATGTGGTATAATTCTTTTTCTTGTAATTTTTGTAAAGTTCAAAAATAAAATTGAAATCTAATCTCAGATCGATATTATATGAAGTTAATTTGAGACAATTAAAAATGTCACATGCGCATGTTGGGGCAAGTCGAGTCGAGTCGAACCACACTCATGTATGGACTTGGTTCTGTTCTTGAAAATTGGACTAAGTCCGACATAGGTATTGGTGTCAAGTACTATATACTCCCTTCGTCCCAATTCTTTTTTCCCTTTTTATTTTGGGATGTCACAACTTTTTTTTTCTACATTAAAAAGGAAATAATTTACATTCACAAAAGTCAATAAAATACATTTTTTATATTTTTTAATTAATTTCACATTCACATACTCTTTTTTTTTATTAATTCGTGTGCCCATCTCTTTTGAAAAAAAGACCCGGGACGAAGGGAGTAATATTTTAGAACTAAAAAATCCTTTAAAACAAGGGTTGTAAGTTGTAACTATAAGTATTGAATTTGATGAGTGAAAAGTCTAGATTTAAGTAGAGAAGTTGGTCTTAAATCTACACAATCGAGTGTTCAGGTACGAAGTCGACTTGTTGACTACATAATGCAAATTGACACACGAATTCAGCCATTCAAGCAGTCATTATATTTGCTGATGGTGACGATTCAACCTTTTGAGTTTTGAATGAATTCCAAAAGCCTTATTAATAAGGTCTCATGCCACTGCATTCAATACACCCAAAATTACATCGATACTCTATGCACTTTGCATTCCTAGTTCTAAAACTAACAGTTCGGTTTGCCACCTAGTCTAGTTTACCAGAACTCGTGACATTGTGATGCTAATCGTCAAGAGATATAAATCTTTTCACATTTGAAAATATTATTCCCTCTATTCCACAGGAATTTACACTTTTTTTTTATTTAGACGTCCCACACAAATTTACACACTATTAAAAAAAAAATTAATTTACGTGCACACTCACAAAGAAATATGTCATATAAAAGCACTACCAAGGAACTCATTTTGCGGGTAAAGAAAGATCCCCGACACAATTTAATCAGCTACTCAGTGGAAAAAGATCAAGTGAAATTTTTTTTAAATAATTTTATGTAATCAATGAAATATAAAAATATTTTGTGCATTCATCATAAACACGTGGGTATTTTTTGCTTTTTAACCATCAAAAGTTTCCAAATAAAAATTGGTTTGAGCAATTGTAGTTTTCTATAAGAAAGTTTAGAAAGTTTTGCATGAGATACAATAATCACTTCGTCCACTAAAAATATGCACATTTTTTTTATTTGTATGTGCACCAAAAATATGCACATTTCTATTATAAAAATTATTATTTTATTGTCACTCTCATAAATAATTATTTTATTCATAATTGAACTCAATAATATATTCACAATACTATTTTTTTTAATTCTCGTGCACAAAACAAGGTGCATATTTTTACAGGACGGGGGAGTATAATTTTTTTTTTTTTGGCAATGTGAAACTTATTCAATTAAAAATTTATTTGAAAGATACAAGTTATTTTTACTAATGGATACTCCCTTTGTCTCGTATCAATTTGGATCCCAAAGGAAACACATTTATAAGAAAGGTGTACATTTCATATAGATAAATATATTTATATTATTGTAAGTGCGCACATAAATTAATATTATTTTTAGTTGTGGACAAATTCATATGGGATGTAAAAAGTATTAATTTATGAGAGTATAAGTTGTTTCACTATAAAATAAGAGTTGTTTTATTGAAAACGTATTACAAACCAATTTTATTATAAATAAATTTCACACTATATACACTCATATTCTTTATGATATTTGAGTTTTAAAGTATTATTAAGACCTTCATTAATATCATGTACCTCCTCTATTCCTTTTTAGATTGCTCAGGTGACCATAAAGAGAAGATTTTTTTGTTTTTTCATTATCTAAAATGGTAATAAAATAATTATACCCTCTAAATTAACCTCATACAAATATTGTTATTTACACCTTATGTCAATATATTTTTCAATATACCTAAATAATACACTAACTTTCCTTTCATAAAATTGAAAGGACTAATGTGTAAATTTGCACCTTTAATGCTAATAAATAACTTTTTTTATTAAAATTCATGTTATTTTTATTTGAGCAATCTAAATTGGCATGATACTATTGTTGTACTTGTATTTTTATAAAGAGTGTCAACATTCACACCCTCATTTAAGGGGTGTTCACGGTATGGACCAAAAAAAAATGTAGAAACTATTCACATTCATACCAAAATTTAATTATTTTAAAATTTGAGTATCTTTTTTCCGTACTAAAAATTTAATATGGTGCGGTATGGATATTCCTTTTGGTATGAAATGGAACAAATTTTCAGTTATAAATGGATCGGTTCCAATCTATGCAAAATGAAGCGGAGAAACAAATCTTTACAAAAGATGAACAGACATACAAGAAAGAAGATTTTAAGTCCAAAAGACGAGTTTTTGTAGATGCTAGTCTCGGGTTCTTGTGCTCGAACAAGGATTTTCTCCAATTCTCTGAAAGCATGTAAAATAAAATGACAATATTACTATTGAGTTAAAATGCTCGACACAAGCAAATAGTAGCTTGGGCAATTGAATCTAGTAGAGCTGTTGAGATGGGCTGATGAGAAATCCAGCAGACTGAAGTAATCAAACAATTCAGCTTGATGAGATTCAATATAAAAAAAAATATTAAAACAGATTCTCACCAAAAGCAAAAAAACTCATCATTCATTAAAGTCTACATACAATACCTACAGGGATTCAATTCAAGGATTAGTTGCTGGTTTCAGCCATATTCTGGAAGCGGCAGAATCTTGTCCTTTGTATAAGAGTTTGCTACATATAGTTCAGTTATGCACACGGTTTGGGTCTAAACTTTTTTTTTTTTCAACTGTGATTGTTTTGACATAAGTTTGAATGTTGATGCAAGCAAACATTAATTCTTCCTAATCAATTTGATTTCAGAATTTTCATCTACAGAGAGCGTAAGGCAAGCGAGCTCTTCGTCATTTGCTATTTCTTTTGGTACAATACACTCAGTGTCAAGATTGATTTTCTAAGTTTCAAGAGACTATAATAGCTAGTTTGGGAGGTGTTTCACTTCCCCGTTTAGAATATCATGGTGGTCACCCAGTTCCAAAATTTGTTTTGATAGAGCAATTACTCTAACCGTTCTTGTGCAACCTGGAGGGTCTTTGTTGCTAACCTGAACTACTCTATCTTCAGGTTGTCCGTCCATTCGGAGTTGGCCAGACTCTAGGCATTCGGAGGAGGCCTTCCTATTTTTCAAAGTCTTGTGAATTCGGTTTCTATCACTGAGAGTGTCGTCCTAGCCGCTCCTAGCAAGACTGGTCCTAGCTTCTCTTGGCAAGATTGTTACTCTGCTTGCATTCTTATTCTTAATGAAACAGAGTAAATTCTTTGCACTTTTGAGTCTATTCTGGGTTACCCATACTAAATATACATTCTTATTCTTAATGAAACAGAGTAAATTCTTTGCACTTTAAGTCTATCCTGGGTTACTCAAGCTAAAAATACATTCTATGCAAAAACTAATGTAAATGCAAGCCATGGAATTCAGCTCTTTTATTCAAGAACAGGTGGATCCTCCATCCTCAAAAAACTTGGGCAGAACTCATATATATCTAGGCCCTACCCCACATTATGAGGGCACTAATCAAACGGATAGTAATATCAGTGAATTAAAAATCTGCAATATCGACAAAAAAAAAAAAAACAACAACAACAACAAATGAGTAATTGAATAAATTAAATTCTTCCATTATCTAAATGGTTCCCGATTGAATAAATGAGTTTCAATTGAAGCGGAAATTGTTAGTACTGTTCATAGAGGGAAAACATAGACAACCCACCAGGTTTGCATAAGGAGACTGTTTCCGGAGAGAGAGAAGAGAGAGAAATGGGTTGTGTTTCATTTGGTTAATCCTGTCATTTTACATATGGGGCACAAATTCTTGCGCATCAGCCATTGTTTAATACAGTCCCTATGGAAATCATGGCTGCATTCCAATATACCCATATCTTCTCCATCTACATATTCCTCCTGCAACAAAAAAAACACCCAAATAAGAACTTGTTCCAAGTGTACTGATTTTGATCGTGCAAAAATTTGTGTGAGACCATCTCACGAAAACATTCTTACTCGACAAATACTGCAGGGTTCGGTTTCGTTTTTGGGCCTGCCACTGTATTTTCGCTGCTTTAAGAGCCTGCGTATTGTTTCTTCGTTTAATCCCGTGCACACATCTCCGATGTGCTCCCCGAGAGCCAATAACTCCTGCAAGGGCAGTAATTAAGCAATAGTTGGAGGACCAAGACTGCAAAATTTATGTGCTTACCTCGTAGGACATGTTATCAACGTCCATTCGCATGTCGTCGTGTCGATCAAAAGCGTCGGCCATTCCAAAGAAGAGAGAGTGATCAAGGATCATCATATCCTACCATATCATCCAAAGAAAAGATGTTGAGTTGGAAAATTTGACTCAAGAGAGAGCAAGAAATATAATGGGGGAAGTGGTTGTGCAGTTCAAAGAAACCCTGCAAGTCTGCAACTACAGTCCGGTTTATAGGGGAACAAGACTTTTTTTTTTTTTAAGGAAATATTATAAATGATCCTTGGATACATTTTATATTGGAAAGTTAATCGTCTTGCATATACGTGTTAATAGGGTTTCAGTAATTATATTTTATATTATATTATCCTCCATATATTAATATTAATAATTATTTAAAAATCAAGGATAAACTTTCTTTGCAAAAAAAAAATAAAAAAATATCAAGGGTAAACTAAGGGTCGAAATATAAACTGATACGGGCCATGATACTAATGTGGGTCATAATATCTTCTCAATTTCCAGAATATAACCCACTATCAAAAAATCTGTATTACACTACTCGTTAAAATGCAATTCTTCAGGAATATATGTAGTACCTCAAAATATTTAAAAGAAATTTAATAATAGATTTTTTTAAGAGTTAACTTATGTTAACAATTTCACCATACAACTAATTCTTTATTATAACTTTTTAGTACAACAAAATAACACTTTTAAATGAAATAACTAATACTAGCACACTGATACGTTTAAATGAAACAACTTATGTTCATTAAAATATAAATAGAGTGCAAACAAGTTGTATGGTGAAACTTGTTTACATAAAACTTTACCTTCTGTAAATATTCTGATGAAATAGTTTGTATAATCAATTTGTGATTTTCGGATCCATATTCTTAGGTTCATTATTCAGTCATTGGTGAAGTGAACATGTGAATGTATAATCAATATGTCCCAACTTCCACAAGAAACTGATCATATCACACTGCAGTGTATAAGCTACCAAACAAACTCACCTTATTTTGTCGGAAAAATCAATGCTATAAATTCAAGTAAACCATACTCATCCACAGATATGTCGCAACATAAACAGCTTATAAAGGTTTATATACATGCTGGTGGTCATAAAATCTAGGATGCTATGTCATTTTGTGATTTGTGACAGCAGATAAGTTGAAAACGTAAAAGAGATGTCGACAGTAACTGACCTCAGCTCTCAAGCCCTCTCCTCGCCGCATGATATCCAAGACATGGCGAATCTGCTGAAATCATATGTAAGTTAATAGTTAAAAGTGGGACGAAACAAATTTGATGAATCAGGAATAAATAAGTTGAACAAGACAAGTGCTCAATATTTAATTCTAAAACTATATGGAATGGTCTAACTAATGAGAAATACTAACTTGTAACAGAAATTAAATCACTGTTTGAATCAAATGCTAAGTTCTACTTTTGGACTAATAACTTAAACAGACCACTTTTAGTTCAATACCGTTAACTATTTCTTATATATAGTCAATTTACATTCGACTCGGGAGTCAGGATCTATGAATCCTAGCTGCTTCAAGGAATATAGTTGGATAATATTCTAAAAAATGACTCTCGAATGTGAACTCTTTCATCTAAAGCATGCATACAATCACTGATTAAGATTCCCATTTGTTTCCAGCTGTGAAGAGGATCTCGCCTCACATTACATTTTGAATTAACATCAAAACTCTGAAACAATCGATAAGTAGTAATATAATTGCCTGATGATAAAAATATGCTCAAGAAATGTAGATATTGTTTCCAAGAATTTTATGAAAATGTTTCATACTTTAATGATTTTAATTGTTTCATGGTCTTGTAGAAATTTTTATGTTACTACTAAACACACTGGGAAATGGAACTCTAATTCATAAATCATAATTATCTAGATATTCCATAGCAATCAAGCAAAATACTCAGTTTTTCAATCATAGCCCAATTAAGAATATCGTACTATATGACGGTATGACTGCAAATCATATACCACAAATGTTTCTATAACATACATAGCAAGGGAGGCAATAAATATAATACAAAGACTCCTAGGAACCCAGGTTCACGTTGCCTCTCTTCTTCAAAGTATCGTTGCTTAGTATATGAAGTGTTACCATTTAGAGATTTTGGGAAGAACACATAAAATCAAGTATTATAAAATGATGATACTTCATATGCTAAAGGGTTGTTTCAATTTTTATTCAACAGTGTAGAAGCGCCTTTTTTTTTTTTGGAAATTGGAGAATTTGGTGTGTACAATTAGTGTTTGAAAACACCACCTGAAGGATGATACTTAGCTTAATATGCTAAAAAGTGACTCTTGAAAAAGAGAGTTCACATGAACCTGGTTCACTAAAGACCTCCTCTAAATGTAATCATGCGTCAATAAATGCCAGATATTGCCCCAACAAAGAAAAAAAGAAAGCTACTTTTGGGCATAGTTTCAAAGTTTGGGCCTCAAAATGTTATTCTCTTCAAATTTATGCAGTGAAGTATGCAGTAAACATTAGCACAAATGATGAATCAGCTAATATCAAACTAAGAACAACATAAAAATTCTCAAGTCTAATCAGGTAAAATCAAGTATACAGACATACCTCAGACATTATGTTGCTTCTTCCTTCACTAGCAGCAGCCAAACTTCGTAGAGAATGAGGTAACCCAAAAGCACCATCAAGATGTCTCTCCAACAATGCTGCCCTCGTGTTTGATATATGAGTACCAGATACTGCCATTTCCTGAGAGATACCTGGTGAACTCGATCGAATAGCATGATTACTATTCTGCCCTCCGCTCTCAGCACCTATTGAGGATAACAGAGATCTTCGAACAATTTCAGTTAGTCTCCGAGGATATTGAGGATAACTACGACGAGACCAAGGTGAAGATGAATTAACCCCTGAAGCCCGAGAAGTGGATGCGACGTTTCCAGTAATGCTGCTCCAATTTGTAGGTTGTTGAGATGAACTACCCATCTCACTAGCAGGGGCAAAAACCGGATGTTCAGAAATGCTTCTGGGAATGCTTCCAGATATAGATTCTTGATAAAGCATCGCATTCCTCTCTCTATCTGCAGTTCTTGAGCTAGAGGCTACACTCCATCTAGTTTGAGGATTGCGAACATTTGAAAGAATTGGTTGACTATAACGAGTTCCATTTTCCACAGCTGGAGTTGGCTGTAAGTCTTGTAAATGATTACGAAGAACTAACCGTGACGAATGCCTAGAAGATGGGACATTTGAGTTTACCACATTTACTTCATTTGAAATTGGGATACGATGATCCAGATAGTGAGAGCCATTAAAGCGCAATCGTAAATTTCTTCTAGAAGTTTCAGCACTTGAAGAGAAAGGATTTGCAGGCACAGCCCCTCCAACACCGAGACGAACCCCTGAACTAGAGGGCTCGGGCCCACCACCGAAGAGCAGGTTGTGTTCTGAGATACTACCATTGCTTGAACTTCCACCACCAGAAGACTGACCTGTCTGTATCTCAAGGGCTTTTCTCTTGCATGGGACCCGTTGACCTTCCAAAGAACAACCTGGTCTGTAATCAGGTGCACCAAATGCATCAGAGGAGCTACCAGTATGTGGCATTTTCTCGTTTGATGATCTGACAGATATGGCCAGATCATCGTCACCACTGTCTCTAGACTTGGAACACATGTTAAGATCCTGAGAAATTGAATTGGTTCCAGAAATATGAATTGATGACCCATTTTCTGTCTGATTAGTACCCAATGAAAGAATATCAGATGATTGTTCCAAATCAAGAGCAGATCGTGATCGAATGCTCCACATATGCTCTCTTTTTCTTTCATTCTGGTCAGCTTGATCATGTGAACTACTTTCACCTAAACTCCATTCTCCATTCAGCCCATTATGATGCAGACACTGAGAATTGGTATTGTATTGTGGGACCCGATTTTCTGCAGAAGCGGGCAAGCTAGTCCATGAGTCTATGGCAGCATCATTTGATGTAGAGCCATGATCAAAGCCTATAGTTTCACGCAAGGTGGTGAGCTTACTTCTTTGCCCTTGCATCAGGGCTCAAGATTAATATATTCTAATACTCAGAAACAGATCTAATAGATGGAAGAGAGAATACAAACAACTTTTCTTCTCCAGAAAATCTGCAAGCATTAAACATAAAAGTAAAGAATGAGAGAACAAGAAAATGCCGTACATTTCAGATGAAACACATTTTACTAAGTAATATCTCATCACTGGTTGTCATATGAAACTTATGTATTATCTGACAAAAACTAAATTTTTTATCACAATTCCAACAACGGTTAGATTGTGACCAGAACTTTGATCCATAGGTCCTGCTTTGACATCTGAACATTCCTAGAACTTCACATGAACTCAGAATGTGAACGTATTATATTTCTTATTTCATCCGTATTCATATCATAATCCACAAATCAAAGAAGCACAGCATAATACATTAGCATCACCAAACTGACAGAAACGGTTACCCAATGTTTGTGTAAAAACAAGAGACAGAGAAACAAACAATTGCACTCATACTAAAATGACTTTTAGTAAAACCTATCATTCTTGACAAAATTCATCTTCATCATCAATTTCAACATTTTCATGTGAATGTGCATATGACCAAATACATAGAATACAAAATTTAGCAAAATGGAAATATTTCTTGTCTGAGAATAATCTACTGAACTGATGTTACAAAAAGAAATTGCTAGATTGAGAATTCATCGTCATAACCAAATTTATTTATTTTTTTATTAAACCCTGTAAATTATTTACTAATTTCAATAAATTAAGGTGGAGAAAAGAAATAAGCTAAACCCATCCAAAAAAATATGAATCTCATGAGCCAGACAATCACAAAAAAATAATTAAAAAAATTAATAATAATAAGGTGGAAAATTTGAGCTCAAAAACAGAACACATAATTTTAAAAAAAGAAAAAGAAAGAAAGAAAGAATAATTCTTACCAGACAGAGAAGCAATAGGTGTTAGATCTGAAATCGATATCTAAAAACAGCAAAAATAACAGTTAACACAATGTTTTTCTGTTCTTCAGGTGAATAAAAAAATTAGAATAATCAAAAACTCCTCTTTCTACCATAGAAATGGCTGATAAAAACAGAGATATGAACACAAACCTCAACTCATTCAGACAAAGGAAAGGGGACAAGAGAGAGAAAGAAGGGTTATCAGATGTGAGAAAGAGAGAGAGAAGATGGGAATGAAATTGGTGGGTGGTCTGGTGTGAAAAATGGAAGATGGGTGGGGAGGGCTTAATGAGGACAGTAATCTTTAATTTACTCCAAAACTCTGCACCCCCACCAATAAGCCAACCCACAGGGCCACATTTCACACCTCTACTCTACACGATATATATAAATTGAAACCAAAATTATAAATGACAATAATAAATAAGAAACTTTTCCATTAACTCACTTGAATGGAAAAGTCAATCAATGAGCTGATTCTCTCTCTCTCTCTCTCTCTCTCTCTCCCCCAGTTTCCAGATATGAACGCGCAAAATGAAAATGCTGCTGTGAAAAGGAAAGTGGAAAAAGAAAATATTGGAGATTTGATTGCGGTATTATTATGGGGTCATGTTTTGCTGTAATGAATCGGGTGGCTCACCAAATGTCGCCTTTATCTGTTTTTTCAAATGAAACAAAATCCTCACGCGAAGCACCTCTCCCTTTGCAAGTTTTCTCTCACCTCCCTCTCTCTCTCTCTCTTTATGGGTAAGTTTTATGAATCATGTGTGCATATACTTTATATGAAATTCGTGCGACTATTTATACCTCAAATTCTTTCGAACATACCTTATTAATAAATACACTCAATTTAAAATGAAAAAAATAATTTAAAATATTAAACCTACCCCATTTTTATTAATACACTCTTTTTTATTTTTTATTTATTCTTCTTCTCTCTCATGTTATAATTGTTATATTCATAAAATCCTCGAAACCATTCTACAGCTCTACGCAGCCCTAAATTTTATGTTCGCGATCAATTCATATTTTATCCACGTACACAATTTACGTATCAACTCAATCTTATTTTTTATGTTTTATTAATGACATCAAACTAATCTAAATTATATATTTTTATATTTAATAAATAAAAGGACATTTGCCTATTGTTGAAAAGCGCCGCGAAAGGGGTGATGTGGAAGAGGATGAACTGCCTACGACGATACAGAAAAGTTGAAAATTATGAAATTTTGGAATGGGGAGAATGGTGATTTTAGGCGGAGAAAAAAATAACTCCAGTGAGATCTAAAGGGGCGTGGAGAAGAAGACATGGCGTTTGTCTAGTGAATTCTTTTAAAATTTTATTCGGTTGCAATAGATAAAATGACGATGCAAAGTTTCAGTTCTTATAGCAGAAAAATAGTGACACACTGCTTTATTTCTTTTTAATTGTGGAGCATTAACATGACTTGAGAGAGAAGAAGACGAGATCAAAATTGAAAAAGGTATAGCAGTAAAAACATGAGAGAGATGAAGAATAAATCAAAAATTAAAAAATGGTATATTACTAAAAATTGGGGTATGTTTAGTATTTTAAATTTTTTTTTCATTTTAAATTGAATATATTTATTAATGGGAGTATGTTTAGAGTAATTTGGGGTATGAATAGTCGCATCCTATGAAATATTATCAAGATTTAAAATAATTATATTTTTAAATAATTAAAATTACTTTTATTAAATAGTTAAGTTGGTTTTATGACAGTCAAATTGTAATTATTTAATGTTACTTGTCCTAATTATGGAGTAAAAATTTTAAGATTGTATTTGGATGGATTTGGATTATAAATTTTGAATTCAAAATATAATTCATTCTTATCTGTTTGGTTAAAGTATACAAATAGATAAATTTTAAATATTTAATTTTAATCCTGTCTCAAATTAGAGAAATTTCATATACTTAAACAAACTTGTGTCATTTCAAATTCGTAAATTTTTTTAATTTATTTATGTTATATGTTTCAAATTATTCTATCCAACTGCAATTTAATGGTTTAAAAATATATTTGACTTGTATACATCTAATGCACAAAAAAATTATATTTTTTCTATGTGTCTGTCATTCGGACACATCTCTCGATTTGCATCTCACTCGATTGAAAGACCAAAAAGAAGTAAATTTTAGGGTTTTTTTTTTAATTTATAGTGTTTTATATTTTCATTTATGAAAGTAACATGAAATTTAGATGTTTTACGTTTTTAAGCAAAAACGTGATTCGTATTCACGTTTCCCACATGGTTGACCAACTCCGTTAGGCGTTAAATAGTAAAAACGTGACTATCATTCACGTTTTACCATTAAGATTATAATTATTGCGCCTCTCATTCCTTTGGCGAGTGGCCATGCAGGTGGCAGCTCAAGTGCAGAAGCCTTGGATTTCTCTTAGTCTTAAATCTTAATTAATTGGCCTTAGATTCCTTGGTAGACATAGGCATATTTTTAATTGATTGGTATTATTCCTTTCAATGACTAATTTTCCATACATTTATAGTATATAAAAAAATTATGCTTTACATTTTGCAATGTAAATTATAAACATGCATTAACTTTTTTCATGTATTCCTAAATATATAAAAACTAATTTTATAATTTTTAGAAAAAGAATAAGCATACAATTTTTACTTGAGCAAATTTTTTTCTACCATAATACACAAATTTTAATAATATACAAATTATTTTTTTATTCTAATATACAATTCTACTTGAACACAAATTACTTATGAAAAATATATATAATGGCGGTTCACAATTCCTAATACTCAAAGTTATTTATAAAAATTCACTTATCATGTGTCTTGCAAGTGTGCGTATGATTTTGAGACAAAGAATATAAATTATTTTTTATAAGATATATAATTATTTAACTGTGTATAATTTTTTTTAGTACCATAATATTTATCTGTTGTATTTATTCAAAAAAGTAAGGGTGCTTAATATTTAAAATTATACTTAGTCAAAAATAAAGAATAATTAAAATACAATAAGTTAAGTATACTATTTCTTTTCAATCGGTTAAGAATAATTAAAATAAAATCGGTTAAATACTATGATACTAAATAAAAAATTACACACAGTTAAATAATTATGTATCTTATAAAAAATAATTTGTATTCTCTTTGCCTCAAAATTATACGCACATTTGCAAGACATATGATATTTAAATTTTCATAAACAACTTTGAGTAATAGAAATTGTGAACCGCCATCATATTTTTTATAATTAATTTGTGTCTAAGTAGAATTGTATGTTAGGGTAGAAAATTGATTTGTATACAAATAGAATTTGTATGTTATGGTAGAAAAATTAATTTGTTCAAGTAAAAATTATATGCTTATTTTATAAAAAAATTATTAAATTAATTTTATATGTTTAGTAATGGATGAAAAAAATTAATGCATGTTTGTAATTTACATTGCAAAATGTAAAGTATAATTTTTTATGATAAACTTTAAAAGAAATGTATGGAAAACTAGATTGAAAGGAACTATACCAATTAATCAAAAAAATGCCTATGCCTGCCTAGGAATCCCAGATATTGAGATTAGAGAAATTCAAGGCTACTGCACTTGCGGCTGCCACCTCACATGGGAATTGAGGTGTCAAGTGGGCCGGGCCGGGCCGGCCTGGTACCGGCCCACCGGGCCATTGTGTTTTTTCGGGCCTGGCCCGGTTTCTATCGGGCCACTTATTTTCAAGTCCGTCCTGGCCCAAGACGGGCCACCGGGCTACCGGGCCAAATCGGCCCAATTTTTTTAATATTTTTTAATTTTTAATATATTACCATTATATTTAATTTCTATATATATATCTTATTAATTGGTCATTTTGTATACAAATCTATTAAAATAGTCTAAAAATTTATTTAATTTGTCAAAAATAATTTAATAATTAAAATAAAACTCAAATTTCTATATAGTAATACTTAAACAAAAATAATTCAACAAACTTTAATAAACTATAATTCACAAAAATAAATTCAAACAATAATTTTCTAACAATCATTTATAAATGCAAATTCATAAAAAAAAAAAATTAAACAACTAATTCAACATTCCTCTAATAAATTTGAATTATAATTCATACTAACAAAATAGGAATTTCTAATTAAATAAAGTAACATTATCAAGATTCTAAATAAAGTATTTTCAATCTTACCTATTCATATTTTTAATATTATAAATTAATTAACTAATAAATTGAGATCATATTTTTTAATTAAAAATATCTTTTGAGTAAATTTCAATAGAAGCCAACAAATAAAAATATTATTAATGAACATATATATTACCAAAAAATATGCATATTAATTGCCTCAGAATTTATAATTATCACTTATACTACAACTCATATTCTAAGCTACATCAGAATCCTCTTAGCACAAATAGTAAATACTTAACTACAACAAAGTAATCCCCAATTTTAAAATTAAAAAAAAAAAAATTCTACCGGGCCAGCCATGGGCCACCGGCCCGTGCCCGAACGGCCCGACGGGCCTACTGGGCCGGGCCAAATAGGCCCGGTTCTTTTCGGGCCATTATATTTTGGGCCCGTCTAGTCCTTTAGGCCGGATTTTTCGGGCTGGCCCATCGGGCCGGGCCCGTTTTGACAGCTCTACATGGGAATGGCCACTTTTCTACTATTTGACAACTTTATTACACGGCGTTTAACAACAGTTTGGAAAACGTGAATGTGTATCACGTTTTATCTTAAATCGTGACCTCCTTTCACGATTTTGCTTAAAAGCGTAAAACATCTAAACTTTACATTACTTTCGTAAACAATAACGGAAAACATTATAATTAAAAAAAAAAAAAAAACCTAAATTTTATGTGCATGCATGTGATTCATGATATGACTATTTAATATTATGAATTTAATTTTTGATATTATTGGTTAAATTTATTTTAATAATTGTAATTTAATACTTTATACTTGAAATTTAAATATTAATTCCTTTATCCTTTAATAATTTTTACATTTTTTTCGAATATTTCACAATAAATTTTACATTTTATAAATGGAAATAAAATATTATTACAAAATTCAATTTATTTAAAAATACTCTTTATAAAAAGTCAATAGAATATTATTTCTTACAATAGAATATTATTTCTTACAAAAAATGTGAAGATTAATGGGAAAGGAAAACTATAACACTGTATTTTTATATTAAATATGATTATATGAATAATTTAAATAGTAAAATATTAATTGGTTTGTTGAAATTTCTAACAATAACGTGATGATGCTGATCTGATTCTTGATATTCATAATGAAATATAATATTTATAAATAAATATTTGAATTAAAAAATTAAAAGTAATTTTTATGATAAATTATTTTCAAATTTTTACTTTGCCTCTGTTTAAATCTCCATATTTTCTTTCTCTAGACAATTATCATATCTAATGAATCTCTTTATCAATGTAATAATATTCCTCATATATACTAAGCAAGAGATGCGGGTCATCAATTTTATTTACATTATAATATTAAAACAGTCATGGTAATTAATTAATAATTATTTCACTAAATAAAATACAAAAATAATGATATCAATTGTATTTAAAAGGAATATTAAATTAATGGAGTAGTACTTATTGCTTACTTTTCTTGCACACTTTTTTTTCCCTCGTTCCGACAAAAATATAACCAAAAAGGGAACTTCAAATATAGAATCTTTTTGTTTTTTGGTTATAAAATTATTTTTTTACCTTCTGTTTTACAAAAATCACATATAAACCTTGAGAATTATTACATAATTATCCGAAACTTATTGTCAACTTTTGAAGAATTCTTTTTCATTTTTTAAACAAAATAATTTTTTGAGCATTTGTATATTAATTTTAAAAACTTACTATATTTACAAAAATATGTTTTCTGCACAAAATTAATTTATAATTAAGGTTAATTTTGTGAATTATTTTGTATTTTTTTTCTTTTTATTACTTAAAAGATATAAGAACAAAAAAATTTGAAAAAATTATCAATAATTATTAAATACTCGACTCAATAATTAAAAATAAAAAATAACTTGAATGTCCTAACAAATCGAAAATTTATTAATTTTCTCATAAACAAAATAAACTACTATGTAATAAGATACATACTCAACAATTCAAGTTAGAATATGTTTGGTTAGTAAGATAAAAATATTTATCCGTAAAAAACATGCATATTTTTTACGGATAGATACTTTTATCTTACGAACCAAACATACCCTTAGATTATTGTCTTTCTTTTTGGATCGTCTGAATTGTCTTAGTCTTATATGCATCAGTTATACCTTACAACTCAAATGTACTTTTAAAAGGTTATAACATTTAGTATTAGAAAGTCACACGTATTAAAATTACAAAGTAAATATTTAAAAATATATCTTTTAATAATAATATGTGTAACTATCCAGTAGAATTTTGTGTAAGTTTTTAAAAATACATTTATATTATACAGTGCACTTTGTATCGGAGGGGGAGGGGGAAGAAATATCAGTGTCCTTCCATGACTTAACATTATAATTTCTTATTGGGTTATCTTTTTATATTTCATCTATTGATTATCTTCACATGTGAATGTAGATCCAAAAGTAATTTTATGTAAATTTGTTACTAGGGTAGAATTATTAAGAGTTTCTAATTTTAATGAAGTAAAAATTATTTTGGGACGTATTAAATACAAGATTATAGAGGTTAGAAATCGGTAATCGGACGATTTTTAACCGCCTAGCGCTGCTTAATTTTTATTTTAAATTTTTTTTAAAATATATATATGAAAATACAAAATTTAGACCGTCTAGGGGCCCGAAAACGCCTAGAATTGCCAACTTTATAGAAATTGGGTCGGCAAGGGACTACCTAACTGCTAGACCGATTTCTGCATCTCTAATTAAATATGAAACTGTCAAGGTATTCATGGTGTATAACAAAATCATTACTTTTCTTGTAACAAGACTTAGCAATTATCCTAGCCCCTAGTCAATGATGAGGAGACTAATAAAATAAATAGTAACCAGTGAACTATATTCATAAATATTAATCCAATAAGACCTAATGTCAAATAAATCGCAATCACTGAATTGAAATAAAATAAAAAGATATATTAATCAAAAAAGATCTCATGAATTTAAGACCTTGCAAAGCCACATTCCATTCCAGGGAATCATAAAAAACGAAATACAATAATGAGTAATCCAATAAATTAAATTCTTCCATTATCTAAATGGTTTCTGAGTGAATAAATGAGTCCCAATTGAAACATAAAACAATGCCGTCTATAGAGGAAAAACATAATCAAAGCCCACCAAGTTTGTATGAGGAGAAATGGGCTGTGTTTCATTTGGTTAATCCTGTCATTTTACATGTAGGGCACAAATTCTTGTGCATCAGCCACTGCTTAATACAGTCCCTATGAAAATCATGGCCACATTCCAGAATACCCATATCTTCTCCATCTACATATTCCTCCTGCAAAAAACCAACCCAAATCACAACTTGTTCCAAAATATAGTGATTTTGCCATCGACAATAAATTTGTGTGAGACGGCCTGATGACGAGAGGTTCAGAAATAGCACTTATTCCTTTCAAAGTATAAAAGTGTCATCCAAAAAATATGTTCATGAGTGTCACGCACTACACCTACTCTTTGCAGTTTATAGTTGAGAGTCTTACTCGACAAATGCTGCAGGGTTCTGTCTCGTTTTCCGATGTGTTACAATATTTTTGTTGCTTCAAAAGCCTTAGGATTGTTTCTTCGTTCAACCCCGTACACACATCACCGATGCGCTCTCCAAGAGCCAATAACTCCTGCAAGTAGTAGCAATAGTAATTTAGGAATAGTTGAAGGACCAAGACTGCAGTTTATGAGTTCTGACCTCGTAAGACATGTTATCAACGTCCATTCGCATATCACGGTGTCGATCTAATGTGTCGGCCATCCCAAAGAAGACTGAGTGATCAAGGATCATCATTTCCTAACACATCATCCGAAGAAAAGATGTTGAATTTGGAAATGAGTATCAACAGAATACTAGTTTATAGGAAGAAAAGATGTTCACAAGCTGGTGGCCAAGATTACGTTTTTGTCAAGAAGATAAACATGTTTATATTCACTGTTGGATACATTTCTAATGGGATAAACTGTAGTCTTGGATATATTCTATTTCTTATTTCCTAATATCTACTCCATTAAATTACAAATATCATCTACACATTGGCTTGACTCGCTACACTCGCTATAGGATAAATTCTAATCTTCAAGGAATATTTGTAGTACCTCAAAATATTTATTAGAAGCCAACATTTTGTATGTACCAAATGCACAATGCAACTCATATGTATTTCTAAATCGTATCAGTTGTTTTCACTGAACTGTTGCAGTTGTTTGCTCAAACAGTAGCAACTATCCAACTGATACACTCAAGTATATCTCATATATATGCTGGTTCACTCAAGTGTTATTCATATATATATGCTGATGGTCATAAAATCTAAGATGCTTTGTCATTTTGTGATTTGGGTGCAGCAGTTCAGTTGAAAAGCAAAAGAAATGTAGACATAACTACCTCAGCTCTCAAGCCCTCTCCCCTTCGCATGATATCCAAGACATGGCGAATCTGCTAAAAAAATCATTATGTATATCAATAGTTGCATGTAAAAGTGGGACGAAACAAAATTGATGAACAAGATAAGTACACAATATTCACAACTAAATCTGTATGGAATGTTTAGCTCATGAGAAACACCAAGTTGTAATCAAATTAAAATACTGCTTCAATGTAAATGGAATGTGCAGCTAAATCTATAAGAATTAAGGTTTCCATTTGTTTCCAGCTACGAACAGGATCTCACCTCACATTACAATTTGAATTAACATTAGAGCACTCGATAAGTAGTAATATAATTGTCAAATAATGTATATATTGTTTCCAAGGGTTTTATGAGATTGTTTCATACTTCCATGATTTTTAATGGTTTCATCATGGTTTTGCCGAAGTTTTTATGTCATACTACTAAAACGCTTGGGAACTGGAACTCCAATTCATAAAAATATGCTTCGAGCAATCAAGCTAAAGGGTCACTGATTAGTATATGAAGTTACCATGTAGTGATCTTGGGAATCGAACATTTTTAAATGGTGATGGTTCATATGTTAAAGGGTTGTTTTCAAATTCTACTCAAAAGTGCAGAAGTGTTTGTTTCAGTGGGAGTGATGTGACGCTACCCAATTTTTTTTAAAAAGGTGATAGTTAATATGCTAAAAAGTAATACTCCCGCCGTCGTAAATTAGATACAACATTTACTGTTTGCACGGAGTTTAATATAAGAGTTGTGTATTAGTATTATAAAGTGTTTTTAAGTGGGGGTAAAATGGGAGTTTGACACAGATTTTAATGTGAGAATGAGTTAGTGTGGAAAAAGTAACGACATATGGTGTAACTTTGAGATGTTTGCAGAGTGTAGTTTAAGTTATACAGTTGTTTTTATTCTTTTTTAGGAAATGATGCATCTAATTGGGGACCTTTTGGGCAAATGACGCACCTGGAATATTTAGAGTTCATCGAAGACCTACTCTAAATGTAATCATGTATTGGTAAATTTCAAATATTGACCCAACAAAGAAAATAAGCAACTCTTGGGTATAGTTCATAATTTGAGCCTCAAAACGATATTCTCTCTAAATTTATGTAGAGAATATGCTGTAAAAATTAGCACAAAAGATGTTACAGCACCGACAGAACAAAGAACATAAAAAATTCTCATGTTTACAATCAAGTATAGAGACATACCTCAGACATTATGTTGGTTCTTCCTTCACTTGCAGCAGCCAACCCTCGTAGCGAATTAGGTAACCCAAAAGCACCATCAAGATGTCTCTCCAATAATGCTGCCCTCGAGTTTGATATATGATGACCATGAGTACCAGATACTGCCATTTCCTGAGAGATACCTGGTGAACTCGATCGTATAGCATTATTACTATTCTGCCCTCCAGACTCTGTGCCTACTGAGGATAACAGAGATCTTCGAACAATTTCAGTTAGTCTCCGAGGATATTGAGGATAACTTCGATGAGACCAAGGTGAAGACGAATTAACCCCTGAAGCCCGAGAAGTGGACGCAATGTTTCCAGCAATGCCGTTCCAATTTGTGGGTTGTTGAGATGAACTCCCCATCTCACTAGCAGGGGCAAAAACGGGATGTTCAGAAATGCTTCTGGGAATGCTCCCAGGTACAGATTCTTGATAAAGCATTGCATTCCTCTCTCTCTCAGCAGTTCTTGAGCTAGAGGCTACACTCCATCTAGTTTGGGGATTTCGAACATTTGTAAGAACTGGCTGACTATAATGACTTCCATTTTCCACAGCTGGAGTTTGCTGTAATTCTGCTAAATGATTACGAAGAACTAGTCGTGATGAATGCCTGGAAGTTGGAACATTTGAATTTCCCACATTTGCTTCATTTGTAATTGGGTTACGATGATCCAGATGGTGCGAGCCATTAAAGCGCAACCTTAAATTTCTTCTAGTAGTTTCAGCACTCGAAGAGAAAGGGTTTGCAGACACAGCTCCTCCAACGCTAAGACGGACCCCCGAATCAGAGGGCGCAGGCCCACCACCGAAGATCAGGTTGTCTTCTGCCATACTAGCATTGCTTGAACTCCCAGCTCCAGACGACTGTCCAGTCTGTACTTCAAGGGCTTTTCTCTTGCACGTGACCCGTTGGCCATCCAATGAACAACCTGGTCTGTAATCAGGTACACCAAATTCATCAGAGGAACCAGTTTGTGGCATTTTCTCGTTTGATGATCTGACCGATATGGTCAAATCATCTTCTTCGCTGTCTCTAAACTCTGAACACATGTTAAGATCCTGCGAAATTGAATTGGGACCAGATGACCCATTTTCTGTCGGATTAGTACCCAATGAAAGAATATTAGATGATTGTTCCAAATTGAGAGTAGATCGTGATCTAAGGCTCCATGTATGCTCTCCTTTTCTTTCACTATTTTGGGAACTACTCTCACCTAAACTCCATTCACCATTCAGCCCACTCTGGTGCAGATACTGAGAATCGCTATCATTGGATGATATCATGTACTGTGGGATCCGATTTTCTGCAGAAGCCTGCAAGCTAGTCCATGGGTCAATGGCAGCATCATTTGACGTAGAGCCATGATCAAAGCCTATATTTTCAGGCAAGGTGGTGAGCTTACTTCTTTGCCCTTGCATTACCGCTCAAGATTAATTTATTGAAATAGTCAGAAACAGAGATAATCTAATAGACGGGGGAACAGGACACCAAGAACTTTTTTTCTCCAGATAACCTGCAAAAATTAAACGCAAAACTAAAGAATGAGAAAGCAAGAAAATGCTATAAATTTCTGCAGAAACACATTTAGCAAGGCACATCTCATTACTGATACTCATAAGAAACTTGTGTGTTATCTGTCAAAGACTGAATTTTTATGTCAAGTTGATCACAGTTTCAACCCTGTTTAGATTGTAACAACCATAGGGTCGAACTTTGACATCTCAACATATCTACAAATTCACAAGTACATACTCAGAATGTAAACATATAATATTCTCAATTCATCCTGACATACATCATAATCCTCACACTATATCTTTTTCGGAAACGCGAACCTTGAAATGCAAACCAAAGTTTTTGTAAACATCATCAATGTATTGGATTAAGACAGCACTACCTGCCTTGCTGGAAATTATCAATGTTATTTTTTCTTTCGATAACTCACAGCACCAAATTGCAGAAAGAAAGGCATTTACAAAAATCTCAACTTCTAAACATTAATATGAGAAAGTGAGCTAAGAGGCATCTCCGCACAATCACTTACTCAAAAGTGTGAAAAACAAGAAACACACACTTGCCCACATACTAAAATTTAGCATTCTTGACAAAAAATTGTCTCCACAACATCAGTTCAACATTTACATGTGAACGAGGCACAACGCCAAATCGATATATTTTTCGTCTGTCAATAAGATACGGAGTTGATGTTATACAAAGATTAAAAATTCATCGTTATAAATCAATTAGTTACATGCCAAACTATATTTTTAAGGGAGAAAACCAGAAATGAGAAATTTTGGTTAAAGCCCCCAATAAATTATTGACGTCTCTCAAGATATAAAGGGTGGGGGGTCGGAAAATAAGCTAAACCCACAAAAAATGCTTATGACCAATATACGAAAGAAAACAATAAGGGCAGGCACAGATGAATTCCGTAACAAGATGATCAAAATAAAAAAGGAAAAAGCAAATGTTAGAACCAAAAAAAAAAACAGAACCGATAATTTCACAAAGATCAAGACAACGATAAAAGAATTCAAGAATTTTCACCTGATAAGCGGTAGATCTGAAGTGAATATCTGAAAACAGCAAAAGATATGAACACAAACCTCAACTCATTCACAGGGAAACAGAAGAGGGCAGGAGAGAGAAAAGGAAGAGCTGTGAAATGAGATGAGAGAGAGAGGGGGATGAGAATGAAACTGTTGGGTGTGTGAAAAATGAGAGATGGGTGGGGAGGGATTAATGAGGACAGTAATCTTTAATTTACTCCAAAACACAACACCCCCACCAATAAGCCAACCCACAGGGCCACATTTTACACCTCTAGTCTACACGATATATATAAATTGAAACCAAAATTATAAATGACAATAATAAATAAGAAACTTTACCCTATTTCCATTAACTCATATCAACGAAAAAGTCAATAAAGTCGTTCATCCCCTCTCTCACCAGTTTTGAAATACTTTCGGGGTGATTAAAACAAAATTTTGAGTTAAAGAATTAATAAAAATTAAAATATAATATCATTGATTCGATTTTTGATATTTTCGATGAGATTTTTATACTCTAAAAATATTAGATATAATAAATTTATATGAACAAATTTTCTACACAGTTTGCCTTTAATATTTTATTAAAAAATAGAATGCGGTCATAAATTTTATTTACATATAATATTAAAACAATAATAATATTTAGTTTATAATTCTTTGTCTAAATAAAATACAAAATCATGATGATTATGGTAATTAATCCTTGTATTTAAAAAATTTCAACGTGGTATTTATTGTTATTTTTTCTCATATACCGACAAAAAGATATAACGAAAAAAAAAATGATCTAGGGCTAGGCAATTTGCTTAGGTTTAGAATATCGATATTGATGAAAATATAGTGATCTTAACTTTATAAAAATATCAATGAATATATTAATATTGAATATCGATATCGATATATTTTAAAAATTACAAAAATTAATAATAAATATTCAATACATTAATTTAACAAAAGTATATGACAAATTTTATATTTATGATAAATTCACATAAATATATAATTTAAAAAAAATCAAAATTTGACAATATTAAGTTCAATTTGTAGAAGAAAATAATCAATATTGATTTAACAAATAGATATTTATTGATATTTATTACTCCCTCCGTCCCTAACCAATTTGCACACTTTCTATTTTGGGTTGTCCCAAATCAATTTGCACACTACTTAAAAGGGAAATATCGATTTGTGTGCACACTCACAAAATTTTCCACACATTTACCCATATACCACTATTTTATTTAAAAAATACATTTTTCTTAAACCGTGTGCCATTCCAGGGGTGCAAATACCCCTGGGACGGAGGGAGTATTTTTTTTATAGATATTATGCAAATATTGTTTCTACCCAATATCAATATCAATAACTAGATAAATCGTGGATATACTCAATATTTTTCATCTTTATTTTTTACAAGGTAGACTTTTCTTGTACATCCATTGAGAGACAATTTTGCAGTCTGTGGTATATGTAAACCAATAATTTTAACACATATATAAAATACGAGAAAAAATGGTATATATATTTCTCAATAGAAATTTATGAGTTATAACTCTCGTATTTTTATCTCTAAAAACATGAACTTGATTTTGTGGTACCGAGATTTCAACGACTTGTTCCAGATTTGACCTTGTTGTTAGTGAATTTTAACAATATGTGGATTAAGTGTTGTGGCTATTTGGGGGGATTATAACACCTAATATTAATGGTGAATGATTAAAGAGTAAATGCAAGGAGATTTGTCAAACCTTATATTTGCAGAGCTTGGACTTGAATATAGATCTAGAGATGCCATTGATGAGCCTTAAATAGCTCTATTTATAGTTACATTTTGGATCTCGCCGAATCTAGGCATTTAGTGCTAAAATTGGGTCAAGACTTTTCTGCCCGCCAATCTCGGTTAGCAGGCCAGGTTACACCAATAGAAGATTGACAACTCAGCAAGTTTACAGATTTTTAGCCAAGTTGGCTTAGCCTTTCCTAACATTGACCCTGTTCTGTCGTCTCTGTGGGGATGGGACGTTGATTATATATTTATATATCATAATTGATTTGGCCTTATCTTCCAACTGGATTTGAAGACTTCATTTTAAGGCCGGGAAAAATTTCCTTAACCGATTGGGTAAATCAAGTTCGAGGTGTATGGCTCGTTCGTGTGACGACCTCACAATCTTGAGAAGACGCAGATTATGTCTTGTCAATGTTGGGCGATGTCAGGCGACATCGCTTGACACTTGTTGTTGATCTCGTTGGGCCTTGCTCTAGTTAGGTGATATTGACGTGATGTCTCAGAAGTGTGACGTCATCCGCTTGATGTCCACTCTTTAGTTATTTTTAGGTCTTCTCCAAAGCCTTTGGGCCTTGAGGGATTGTGTCTAGCATCAGTCGTATTGAGGCTCCGATCCATGATCAATTGTGCTACAATAATTGCCTCCAGTTCGATTCTGAGATACTTCCTAGGTCGAGTTATCTTTGCTCTTGAGTCGATATTCGTCCAAGGAGCGGTGTCGCGATTGATCATGTAGGTCTAAGGCACGATATAACTGATGTTTGGGACTTTCGAGGAGTTTGGGATGTGGACGACCACATATCATGCAAAAAGAAGGATCTGATCTTGGTGACTTTTGAAAAAATTGTGTAAGATCTTGTGATTAGCGTGTGAACAGTCGTGATGATCGTGTGTCCCAGAAATATGAACGGTTGCATCCCACGTGTGTATATTGTGTTTTTTAGAATGGAGGTTAATCTCTGGAGTTGAAACTCTACTCCAATTTTTGGTTGTACATCGTGTTTTTTAGAACATAGATTAATCCCATTTCTTCCAACATGTTGAGGTCGATACGCCCTACAACATTATTTTCTTTTGTTAGGATCTAGGAAGTTCTGTGGCTTAGAACAACGATCTCGGATGGGATGACTGCATCTGTCCCATAGGCTAGAGCGAAAGACGTCTCTCCCGTGGAATTCCTGGTCATTGGTTGATATGACCACAAGGAATTGAGCAATTGACTTGCGCACTTCTCATTTCTCTGGTCCAACTTGACCTTCAATGTGTGCTTGAGAATTCTGTTTTTCACCTTGACTTAGCCATTGGTTTGGGGGTGGTACAGAGTGGAAAACAACTTCTTGATATTCCATCTTTTGCAAAATTCAATCAATTCCAGGCCATCAAATTGCTTGTCATTATTTGATATGATGATTTGTGGTAGCCCGTACCGGCAGACTATGTACTTCCAAATGAATTTGATGATTTGGGATTGGTCAATTTTGTATAGGAGTTCCGTCTCGGCCTACTTGGTGAAGTAGTCTACAGCTACTACGACGAACTTTAGTCCTCCTGAGGCCATTGACAATTAGGTCAATTCTGCACTGAGTGAAAGGCCATGGGTTGTACATCGATTTCAAGTTTTCAGGTGCGACATTTATATAGCCTAAACGAAATTTGTCTAAGTTCATTACTTAATTATCCTTAATTTCTAATTAATTTTGTAACCTCTACCGCAATAACTCTCATTTAATTGCACTTAAAATTGAAATTAGAACTCCTCATTAATCTGCATAAATATTCTTGAATTCAGTCATAAAATACATATTGTAACTCTCAAAATCTTGACTTAGCCTTTTAAAAATCTCAAGAAAATTAACTTTTCCAACTTACACTTCAATTATTTTCAGAGTATTACAGTGATCTCATTCTCTTACACATCCTTATCCCTTTCACTATGGCCACAAGCTCAGCTCCTATAGTCGAGCCTGGGAAATAAATTCTCTTGTATCCTACTGCAATATAATCTACATATGCATTGTCATTGCATATTCAATCGATAATAATCATATGTCTTCATTAAAGCTCGCATCAACCATTACTATTGTTCATCCAAAATGCTCTATCGATGGTTCAAAACTTCTAAGAGCTCTCTCAGTGAGCATTCAAAGCCTTTATAAGAATTATAGCATAATATCATTGACCCAGATTTATGATACTTCTGGTGAGATACTTGATGCACCTGATCAAATATTTGATGCTTTAAAACTGGTTCATGATAAGCTTATCATGAACTATTTTCATAGCAAACTTTACCATATAAGAATGGATGAGTCATTGGCTATGTAATGAGGATCAACACTCACACGTCCTATTCTTTGGCCTGATAAGGTGATGGATTGCAAAATTGACGATGTTATTATGCTGATCCATTCCACTAATACGAGAAAGCGAGACAATGTTTGGGCACATACCATTCCTTATCATTTTGGGTTGAAATTAATTTTGAAATTCAAGTATACGGTATGTGTCCAAGTGCACGACTGCATGAAAGTACTACTCAGGCTCGAAACTTAATATATACTCTTGTCTAGATTTCAGGTTTAAAACTTCTAAGTGCTATCAATTTTGGTGTTGAGACAATTTATACGGAACTTTGTTATAACTTCAAATGGAATCCTCACAAGTACTGTAAAATTGGTCCCTAAAATTAATTGATTGTTGAATTTGATATCGAGTTACTAAAATAATTTGAATCGATATTATGTGTGTAATTTTAGTTTCGGGCACGCGAACCAAGAAAAAATAAATATGTGAGTGTAAAGTTAAATAATAAAATAAAAAAAAGTGTATTTTGTTGACTTTTGTGAGAGAGAAACGTTTCATTTTTAGGTGTGTGAAAGAAGAGTTGGGACGTCCAAATAAGGAAAGTGTGAAAATAGTTTTGGGACGGAGGGAGTATATTCGAGTCGTATTTTCACATAATACCTTACCAAATAATTTTTTACATTAATTGCATAATGCAACTAGTGTATAGAAAAGTCTTGCAACATTTAAATAATTAGCCACGTATATAGAGAGATGTAATATAAAAGTCTTGCGAGTGTGTGCGAATGTGGCCCAACTTTTCCTTCATTAGGAGGCATCTCAACACCACACACACCCATGTTTGTCTGTGTGTGCACTATCCCTATGTTGGTGTTTATTTTCTTTTTCCCCTTGTTTTTTTCTAATGCCTAAGCCAACTCTTTATCACTACTCAAAACATCACTTGTTTTGTTTTCCGAATAATTAATTAAAATTGATGGATAAGTGATGCCCCAATTCCGGGATGTATCCAATTAAGTAGAACATTATTGAAAATATCAATGACACTGATGTCAGATTTGGCTTTTGAAAGAAGCACTTGCCCAAAAGTTCACTCAAAAACTCAAATTTCTTTTTAATAAATAAATGTTAATGGTTAATAGTTAAAAATTAATTTATTAAATTTTTAAATATTTTGAAAATTATCTCAAAATTATATTATATTTATTTTAATTTATTTTAGAAAAAATTGAACGTGAGTCACTCACTCAAATCAAATATTTTTTTAAATGTAAAATTATTTTATCAACTCCAAACAAAAAAAGCGATTTTACATTTTTACTTAATCACTTTTATTTTGAAATGTAGGCTGAGTAAAAAAGTTATCATAAACTGTTAAAATGGATTTGAAAATGCCAATTCTATAATGGTACAATTTTGTAGTATCATTTTTTATGTTTCATGGTGTGCTATTTTTTCGGGATCTTTAGCATGTTTTGTCATAGTAATTATAAATTGTTGACTACTTTTTAACATTACTCATGTTAATAAAATAAATTATGAAATACAAAAAAGAAAAATGCAAGTGATATGATGAAAGGTCTACCTAGGATTCTTATAAATATATATATACACTTTCTGAAAAGGAGAATTAAGTTATTTTATTAAATAAGAAAAGAAAAGAGAATTTCATAAACCAAAACTATAGGATAGAAAATATGGATAAAAGATGGACCTTATTAAAAAGTTAGCCATAAATCCCCCTTGGAGACAGCCCCACACCACCATCCATGTTCACCTTGACCCAAGAAAGTGCTGGTGGCAACCATTTAACATGATTTCTGAAAGGAATTCTTACAAAAACATCAAGATAGTAATTCCAACTTAAAAGCAAAGTTGATGCAACAAAAACACGAATAAATCTCTTGTGCACCAGTTACACCGTGCAATTCAAGTGTATTTTTAAGCAGTTACATTATTTATTATTGAAAAATTACACAAATTATTACTGAAAAATTATACTATTAAAGATATACTTTTCATTAATAATATTTGTGACTTTTCAGTAGTATTTTGTGTAACTTTTTAAAAATGAACTTGAATTGCATGGTGTAACTGGTGCATACAAGAGGAAGCCCATAAACCCCTAACAAAACACGTACCGTGTGTGTTTATTTAGGATGAGTGTTCTATGGATTCGATCAATTTTGGTATATTTTATAATTAAAATGAATAAAATAAAAAATTTGAAATTAAAATTGAAATTAATTGTATGAGAATTGAACTTGAACGCTCAATTAATATTTCGATTATGACAACTTTTTTTTTTTTTGGCAAAAAAATGTATTTATAATAAAATAGATATATCATCACTCTATAATATTACAAAACACATTAAATTGAGATTGAAATTAAAACAAGTTTTACAAATTTCACGAAGTATCACAATACTAAAATAGTTCAAGAAAAATATCCACACAAATCTCATACATATTACAAAGTGCAAATTGTACCCACTCAAACTTGCACCAAGTATTATGAATGACAGTAACAAATATCATGATATGTTATATTTTTATTTTATTTTTTAAAATATATTTTACATATATTATATTATCATGATATATTATATTTGTTTATATTTTAAATACTTGATTTGGTTTATTCAATTTTTTAGTGTTAAATTGATCCGAACCAAATAAATTAAATTTATGAAATTTTAAAATCGAAAAATCAAATTTTGACAGTTCGGTTCATTTTCTTTAAAAAAAAATTTGGTATTTTGTTCATTCCTAGTTTTATTATAGCGCAATTATTAGTAACAATATCACAATTATATATGAGTATATCTTCTGTGAACCTGAATATACATGAACTCATATTATTTTTGTGTATAATTATTATCATTGTTATGCATATATATTATAATTATTAAATAGTGTATATGCACACATAACAATGATACTTGACGAAACTGAATTTCCTAAACTTGAATTCACACAAATTTTTATCAATATATATATATATATATATATAAAAGAAAATATAAAATTATTTTTAAAAAATTCAATATGGCTACAAAACTTTTATCATATTATTTTTCAATATGACTACAAAGATTTTTTAAAAAAAATTGGAGTTGATATTTGTCAAATAACATAAAGTCGGCCTGAAAAAACACAAGGTTTTCTTCATAGGCTACGGATATTTGCCCCCCAATGTTTAATTACTTCACCCCCTCATTTATTTTTTCCACTACAAAATATTTTTTAATGACAAAAGTACACTTTCCATATATTAGCCCTATTTACTAGCAAATCAGTTAACCCCAATCATCTCCATATAAAAAACTGTTTCATTCACGTCGAACAAAATGTGTCATTCCGGTTCTACCGTCGAACATCCATTTGCACAAGATGGTGTTGTCAGAAGATGATGAGAGGGATGTCCATATTCATGTAAGTATTATGTACAACCTGGGTATTTTATTTTGAAACCCTTTTCATGATTTTTTGTGATTTTTTTGTTCGAAAATAAGAGCAAGGGTTTATGATTTTGTATGTGTATTGCAATATTTTGAGTATTATACATGTTGTAGGATGGAATATGTGTTGTGAATACTGATTTCACGCGTAATATTTTCGAAAAATCAAAGGGTTTGTTCGATTCTGGTGTGTGGAACAAATTACAGTTGTTTGAAATTTTTTTATGAACATTGGTAAAATGTTCGACTAGTGATGATTGAACATTTTGGAATTGTTCATCAAAAATTTTCGAACATTACTAGTTCGTTCATGCTTTATTTTCGACCAATTACTTATTGTTCATGCTTTATTTTCGAACATTCTTAAATTGTTCAGATTCTATTTTTATGTTCAGGGTGATGGAGATGAAATGTGTCATGAAATTGTTATGGACTACACGAGTGTTTTCACGAACATTGATATCTTTCCTTCTCGTGATGCGCTTATTGATTGGGTAAGCAGAGTTGGTACCCAGTACCCACAGATCGAACAACATACTTTTGTCCGACAAAATAATTGATGTACATGTCCAATATGTTCGAAAATTATTGATGAACATATCAACCATGTTCGGCCCCCAGAGTTCGAACATGTGTCAAATGTTCGAAAATAATTTTTGAACAAATGCAATATGTTCGGTACCCACAGATCGAACAACATACTTTTGTCAGACGACCCAATTCGAACATAACCTTAATGTTCGAAAACCCTAATTAGAAAATTAACAAATTATTCGACAACCCATGGCCGAACAAACATGAGAATGTCAAAAAACCAGATTCGAACGGTTCAACGCACGAATACCTCGACCAACTCGCGAATTTACGAACAAACAAGACAATAAACACAATACTTTGAACATTTAGACACAAAATTAACTAACTCATTCACAATAGAACCCATTAACAATAAAACCTAAAATTTTTAAAAAAATCGAACAAACCTACCTTTATCCATGGCACCTAGCAGTAATTTCGAACAAGGCTCCCTTCTCCGGCGTGAACCCCCAACTCCGGCGTTTCCGGCGTGAACCCCAACTCCGACAGAAACGTTGGTGTTTTGTGTTTTATGTGTGTTTGTTTTGAGTGTGTAGAGGAAATGTTTTGAATGAGGTTTGAGGGTGAAGTAATTAATAAAATTTACAATTTTAAGTGGTATGGATATTTTTGAAATATTAAAGGGGGTGAAGTGAAAATTGGGGTGCAAATATCCGTGGCCTTCTTCATATTATTATGGCCCAGGAACTGGCACAAGCTAAATAGTAATTACACTATCCTTGAAAATATTACCGAATATTATCTAAATTTTTATAAATTTTTTATTTTTTTTTTCAAATTTCACTATGTTCCAAAAAAATAAAAGAATATACAAAAAAAATGCCAAACAGATAGTGTATTTATTCAAATAATGTATTTCACTAATAGGCTAGTATCAATAACCTGAGCCTATAGGTTTTTCTGAATCAAACATGGGCCACAAAATTGAAAACCAGAGTAATATATGGATTACCGCTTAGACCATTTAAGATGGTCATTTGGGCAGAGGAGAAATCAAATGGCCCAGGTTATATGCACCCACAGGTGTTTGAAGTACACACACCCTAACATAATATTAATTATAATACGATTTCAAATGACAAAAATACCCTTTTTAAAAATCCTAATTTTCTATCCTCCCTCACACGGCAGCATACAGCAAACCCACTCTTCTTTATTTTTCTTTTCTCTTCCTCTTTTCCAACACCCCTATTCCATCCACCCCAACGCCTTCTCCCTCCAATAGCTGCAAAATAGCAAACCATTTTTTTTTCCTTCTTTCCTAATTCCAGCGTCCCCTTCCTTCCATTATTTCTCCACCCCATCTCATGGTTGCTCCTGCAACAATCCTTTTTTTTTTTTTATTCTTTCCTAATTCCAGCACCCCCTTCTCCCGATTTCTCCATTCTCTCACTTTTTGTATTAGGTATTCGTCTCTTTTAACTGGTCTATATATATATATATATATATATATATATATATATATATATATTAATCATAACCACCGTTGCATCCGCCGGCCGTGGAAGCACAACTGAATTTTTTATTTTTTATTTTGTTCAAGGGTCAAGATGAAGAAATGACCGAGAATAGTGTGCTGGGTGCATTTGTTAGATCATGAAAAGGGTATTTTTGTCATTTTTAATTGTATTATAATTAATATTATATTAGACTGTGTGTACTTCAAACACCCGTGGGTGCATATAACCTGGGACAAATCAAATACGTAGGGGCCTAATTTGGTTTGATTATGAATATTGGCCCAAGTTAAATGCACTTGCACATTTATCGATGGTACACATACAAGATGAGTTCACTCATCATAAAATTAATACACTCATTTAAAAGTATCATTTTTACCTTATTTTAAAAATTCTAAGATTACATTTGTTTTAAAATTTAAGTGGTGGTGTGAAGTCATGACTTAAAAATTATTAAACTGTAATTTTTTATTTATATATAGTTACTCAAACATGGTTGTCTCCTAGTCTCCATTCCTCACTGTCTATCTTCTCAACTTGAAAGATTAAAATATTGGGATGAACATGCAAGCACACTGAATGGAGTCATGATATAACAAAGTTTAATGCTAAAAACAAATATTAAAATTAATAGAGTATAACAAATAACAGTCACATCTGTCATATATATATTTTGCCATGAGTTGTGGGTCTTTCCAAAGCCGTATTTAAAAACATGGTATTCTCACACATAGTTTTTTGGACCTTCCGAAAGTCATAGACTTTAGTATTCCCACATGTATGTTTTGACATCTCAAGTTACAAAAAACTTATTCACATAGCATGTAATTCAATCAACCTGTTTAAAATATTAAATCCCTAAATAAGCCGGGATTAAAGTTTATGCAGTCCTATAACTTGTCATGATTTTAAATTTGATCCACATGAATTACATATTTTTATATAAGTCATGTAAGTTTGAAAATATTTTGAGTGCTTTTATAAATTAGCAGGACAAAAATCACAACCAATATCTAGATGTGTAATTCGTATGAGCCAAATTCAAAATGAAGGCAAGCTATAGGATTTACAAATCTTTAATTCCACTAAAAAATAATGAATGCAATAAAACTCCACCAACCAGTATCGCACATTAAACTCTCCACCTCAAAAGATGAACATTAAGCACTGTGTCAAAGCCTCATACAAACTAGTTCTTATAGTATTCATCTTCTCTTTAGTTCTTATAGTATTCATGATTGTATCATGAATTGTGCAGTTCCTTTTCTTATTATTGTGAGAGTGAGGTTCATATAATGGTTATGGCGGGCCAAGTTATTGAAATTGAATATTAATTTTGAAAGAAAAAGTAACGCCTGCTATAACCTGTCATACTAACAAAAATTTAGTCCTAATTCGTGGATTGCTAACTACGAATACTTCTTTTAGCATAAAACTTTGTAGATGCATTCATAGGACTACCACACACTCAAGTTGAGAAAAACTATAACAAGAATGGTATGAAATACTCCCTCCGTCATTTGCACCTTAAACACGATATATTTTTTAAGAAAAATATATTTTATATATAAAATAGTAGCGTATAGATATATATGTGTATAAATTTAATAGTGTAAATTTATATGAAATACCTAAATAAAAAAATGTGCAAATACTTGTGAAAACACCCTATCCTTTTTCTTTTGTTGTTGAGCTCGAATTCCCAAAATTTGGACAATCTTGAGCCTTAATTATGACAAAGCTGGTTGCATCCAAAAATTATTTTTCTTGTCCCCATGCATACACATCTCCTGGTGGTTCTTCCAACACGTAAAAGAAGGTCTGACAGGTTGACTTTTACACCCATAGCTTTTTAATTGTGTTTTGGGGGAATGTGGTACTTTGGAATCTTGCTTGTTGTTTAGTCTCTCATCGTCATTATTTTGAGCTTGTTCATTTCCGTTTTCCCTTCCCCAGTTTTCAGTTGGTTGCTGTTCTCATTTAATTTGTTGACTTTCTCTTATTTTTTTTCACTCTCTTGTCGATATTATATATGGTTGTAATTCTTTAACTATATTATATGCGCTGGTGGCACATTGCGAAGGTTGATTGTTTTTTAATATCGATTATAATAATTCTATATCAAGTTAGCATTTTCACGTTTTTGTTTTTCATACTTCATTCTTATATTACTATATATACCAATTGCAGTGCATATTATGAATACCTTAGATAAGTTGAGATCACATTTTGTGAGATTGCCTGTTGCTTATAACATATGAATGGAAGATTTTATTTTTTGTTGTCTTCCCTTGCTTGTTCATTATTTTCGTAATTTTTTGGATATTATATTTCAAAGCTCCAGTATTCTGATGCCAAAGGCAAAAGATAAATGATACTGTCATAAAAAAATTTGTAGTGGAATCTTTCAATTATTGACATGGAAGTTAGTAAATGTTACTCCCTCCGTCCACGATAAATGGTCCACGTTGCCTTAAATGGTCGTCCACAATAAATGGTCTACCTACCTAAAATGAAAAACTTACAATCATTATTTTTATTTTTTATACACATATATTCACTTTTACACATCACATCAAATATTTTTTTAATAATTAAATATTTTTTTATACTAATACACCCACTTTTACACATCAACATCTATTTTTCTTAATAACCGTGCATAGCAAGAGTAGTCCAATTTTCATGGACGGAGGAGTACAAATTTGACTACTATTTATATAATTTTGCTTGAGACTTGTGATATTCAATTTATTGGCCCACTTCCTTAATCATATTTATGCATAGTTTTAAACTTATAAAGAATTCTATGTGTTTTTTTAGGGGCTGGACTTGAGGATGAAGATCGATCAATTTGTTATGGCTAATGATTGGGGATCAGAGGGCCTAATATACTCAGTTCATTTTTTATTTTTTTTTGCAGAATGATACATAGAAACTATATATATTGTTTATATGTATATAAATTTTAGGATGTACGTCGAGAAATATATTATTTAGTAAAACATCTTGTAAGACATTTAGTTTATGGTTAATGAGAAGACATCTTCAGTATTATTCTTGATTTTAGAAAAAAATATACTAATTTCTAGTTATCATGGTTATTATTTAATTATTATTAAAATAAATTATGCTATTATTGTTAATAATCTAATCAATAGTATATTTTATAAAAGAAACTATCACGACACCTAATATTGTACTTTCTTTGTTCCAAAGGTGTTTTCATTTTAGAAAGTACACATTTTTTAAGAAAATTTAGATGGTGTGTTTTTCATCGACGATTATTATTTTTTATTTAATCATGAACTTCACGATTATTATTTATATGCGTATTGCCTATTAATTCTTTGTTTTCAGTTATATAGTAAGAAGGATCTTTATTGATATAAGCGAAAATCTCCCTCTTTAAAATCGTGTGTTTATACCTATGATACAGGGATTCTTCTAAAAATATTAAAATACAGTATCGGATTCGCACCTGCACCCTAAAAGGGGTAAGATTCTTGAATTCTCGTGTCGGATTCTCCACGTGGCGAATCCATCTGCCACGTGGCGAATCCAGCTAACGGATTCTCGAATCCACTGCAAGAATCTTATTTATAAGTATTAAATATATTATTTAAATTAAATTTTATTGTTTCGTATAAGTTAAATTGATAGTGTGACACTCATTTTAGATTTAATTTCCTACTATGATTTATGTATTGAACTAATAAAATTCGAATTGATATTTTTTTTTACATAATTATATTATATTATTGAATATTCTTAAATTTTAGGTGATAAAAATAAATAAATGATTTATAAAAAATTTATAACAAATATATTTTTTAGATATTATATATAATAAAATATAAATAAATAGACGTATCCTTAACGAATAGCACCCTAATTTTTTTAAAAACTCGTATCGTATCGTATCGCACCCGTGCAACATAGGTTTATACGCATATTGCCTATTAAGATCCTGAGCTTATATGCGAATTTATTTAACTTTCAATCTAATCCTGGTCTTCACGATTATTATTTATACGCATATTGCCTATTAATTCTTTGTTTTCAGTTATATAGTAAGAAGGATCTTTATTGATATAAGCGAAAATCTCCCTTTTTAAAATCGTATACGTGACTCTCATCTCGTATAACTCAAACAAAAACACCCCATAAAAAACAGAATAAAAAGTTTGAAACTTGTGCTTCTCTCATTCAAACTTCTCTAAATCCATAAAAGAAGACCATCATCATTTTATAAGAACAAAATTCTTGTGGTAAACTTTGTAATGACTCGAATTAATTCAAGTTAAATGTATGCTATTTATACTACTTTTAATTTTTTTAATTAGAATTAGTTCTAAAAAAATTCAAATCTATAAATTTAACAATATAGATACATATGTTGTAAGCGTTCGAATGATTGAGTTCATCGATATGATCAAATCACTAGACTGATTAATTACCTATAAATGACAAATAAAAACAATTGTAGATGGCTCGAGGACTAGGTAGCTTCTTGACATCATCAACATATAAATACTATAAAAACAAATTCACTGTGTAATGTTGCTCACTGGGTGAAATATTCCAAATTTTATTCGTATTATTTTTAATTAATTAATATTTTTTTGATGCGCTACGCTCACAATGCTGATAAGAAATAAGAATGACTGAAATAATTATTTTGATTAAACTTCAAACTTTAATCATTTCGTCGTTACTCATCTAATAATAATTTTTCTTCTTATTTATTTGATATTCTATTATAAAAATAATTATTCATCCAATATATTTTTTATTATTTCATCATTCTTTGATCAATAATTGTTTTTGTCCACATTTATTTAATTTTAAATTAAATCACCAATTTTTACAAAATTACCATGTAATCTAAAATTTTAAATAAATCACAAAACTTAATTATTGTTACGCCCCACTATAAGTTGTTCATTTTACCATTTTCGTCTGTCTCACTATATATTACTCATATCATATTTGGGAACAAAATAACAATATTATATTCACACTGCTTAATACTCTTCTCTCTCCATTTTTTCTATACTATTCTTTTTCCATCACATCACCTGTATTATATCTATATTTTTATATTTTTCTTAATATTAGAGTCAAAAAGCTATGAGTAACTTACTAAGGGATGGAGCTGTGTTTTAAAAAGCGGATCGGACCGGCCGGTCGGACCGGTCCGATCGCTACTCGGACACCTCTCCGGGCCGCTTTAATACGTTGGACCGGGCATTTTCAAAAGCGCCTGAAAAGCGCTCAAAAGCGGTAAAAATCGGATCGGACCGGTCACTCGTTGGACCGGCCGAAACGGCGCTTTGACTAATTTTTTGATAAAATTGTATTTTTTTACACAGAATTAACTAAATTAATTATATATATAATACATATTAAATATAATTTAATAATATAATGTCTAATTTTAATTCATAACCCTAGATAATAGATATAATTTCACATACTGAAAACATAACTCTAAGTCTCCACCTTCCTCCAGTATAATATCTAACTTTAATTTATTATTTCAATAAAATTTATTCATAACATATATAATTTATTAGAAAATATATATATAAATATTTATAATTATATATTATGCATTTATGATGTCACACCGGTTCAACCGCTTTAAAAATGGTTAGACCCGGTTGAACCCGGTCCGACCCAAAATATTGAGGTGGCCGGGTCAACTTCCGCTTTTAAAACATAGGGATGGAGGGAGTTTAATTTAATCTTGTGATACTACTCTTTCTGCCCGTGGATGACATGATATTGTTTTATATCTAGGTTATTTCTTTATTTAGAAACATATATTCTTGTATCGTAAAAAAATGTAAATTTTTTAAATAAAAATATGTATTAAAATTAAAACCAAAATTGAGTTTTAACTTTTAAAAAGTATGTTCATTTCAACAAAAAAAAAGATAAAAAATATTCCCTTAATAGGAAAAATTAAAACTTATTATAAATATTTTTTTGGAAACCATTCTTATTATAAGTCATAAATTATTAAATTAACAAAAAATATATTTCTTATACTTACAATTTTTTAAATTAAATTTATATTAAAATTTTAAATTAATAAATATATTATTAATAAAATATTTTTATTTTTAGTTTCATCCTTTATATTTACTGATTTTTATTTTTTAAAGTCAAAATCAACTTTATTTATTATAATGGTAAATATAATATCTAATTTTTATTTGTTAATTTACATTTTTATATCTTTAAAATTAAATTTCCATACACATGTTTTTCAACCTTTAAAAAAGTTATAAGTAAAATTTTATATAGTAAAATATTTAAAAAATACGTTATACTATATTTATCAATTTTATTTGCCAAAAAAATAAATTACTATAATTTAATATAATGAATTTTATTTGCCAAAAAATGAATAACTATAATTTATTATTTAATATAATTGTATAAATTCACTATACATTACAATTTGTTGGCAAATAAAATTGATATATATATTATAATGTATTTTTAAATAATTTACTAGATAAAATTTTACTTATCTTTTTTAAAGATTGAAAAACATGTGTATGCAAATTTAATTTTAAAATATATAAAAATATAAATTAACAAATAAAAATTAGATATTTTATTTTCCATTATAATAAATAAAGTTGATGTTTGATTTTAAAAATTGAAAATCAGTAAATATAAAGGATGAAACTAAAAATAAAAATATTGTACTAATAATATATATATTAATTTAAAATTTTAATATAAATTTAATTAAAAAAATTATTAAGTGTAAGAAACATATTTTTTGTTAATTTAATAATTTATAAATTATAATAAGAGTGGTTTCCAAAAAAATATTTATAATAATTTTGGTATATATATATATATGTTATAGGATTTTCTTAGAGATTTGCCTTATATAAATGATTTGATATTGATTAATTGTACACTTGTCATCAATCTAAATAATGAAATAAGAAATGAAACATGAAAGTGAAACAGGAGATCCGGACCGCTCTTTCTGTCCGTGGATGACATGATATTGTTTTATATCTAGATTATTTCTTTATTTAGAAACTTATATCCTTTTATCATCGTAAAAAAAATGTAATTTTTTTAAATAAAAATATGTATTAAAACCAAAATTGAGTTTTAACTTTTAAAAAGTATGTTCATTTCAACAAAAAAAAATAAAAAATTCCCTTAATAGGAAAAATTAAAACTTAGTTGACATTTTTTTTCCATCTTACAATCAAGTGTTAAAATAAAAGTAAAATTAGAAACACATTCAACGGTTTATCATATTATTGAACAAAATTCGTAGTACTATGGAATAATTTTGTGATATCGTAGAACAATTTGTTCTCTGGTGGATCTATTTGTAGTTATTATTTTTCTACACTTATTTGTAATCTACATTGTCAAATTGGACCTATTCCTAAATGTCGCTAATTATTAATTAATAATACAGTGCTCTTGTTAGCATACCACAAACAAATAACTCGCATATTTCTGCACATCAAACTCCTCCAAACTATAACCCTCTAAATTAAGGATCAACCAACATGGAATTAATCATCTCATTTTCATTTCTAGCATGCCTCTTCTTGCTCGCATGCTTCCACTCACGGCCCGTGCGCCGCCGCCCAAATCTTCCACCGGGGCCACGTCCTCTCCCGATCATCGGAAACATCCACCAACTCGGCCGCAACACCCACCACTCCCTCGCCAAACTATCCAAAATCCACGGCCCCCTGATGTACCTCAAGCTCGGCACCGTCGACGCCGTCGTCGTCTCCTCCTCCGAACACGCCAAACAAGTCCTCCAGAAGCACGACCAGCTCCTCTCCAGCCGGTTCCAGCACGCCGTCACCGACATCGACGGCCACAACAGGATGTCCGTCGTGTGGCTCCCACCCGGGCCCCACTGGCGAGACCTCCGCCGCCTGCTGAAGGATCAAATGTTCTCGGCGCAGAGGCTCGACGCCAGCGAGGGCGTCCGCCGCGAGAAGGTGAAGAGCTTGAGAGACTTCGTGCAGGACTGCTGCGATGGGTCCCGCGCAGTGGACATCGCCGACGCCGCTTTCGTGACGTCGATGAATCTGACGTCGGCGACGATGTTTTCGATGGACTTCGGGCGGTTCGATTCGGAGAGGTCGCGGGAGTTCAAGGAGATCGTGCATGGATTCATGCGCGTGCTGGGGACGCCTAATATTGCGGACTTCTTTCCGGTGCTTAAGGGTGTTGATCCCCAGGGGCTTATGCGTCGAGCTAAATTGTACTCGATAAAAGTGAGGAGGATCTTTGATGATATCATTGATAAAAGGCTGATGGATTCTGTGCCCAAAAATGATTTGCTGGAGACGCTGCTGGTTATGAATCGTAGAAATGAGTTCAGCCGGGAACAAATAATACACCTACTCCTGGTAATTTATAACTATTATATAGTAATTTCTTCATTCAAAAAAATCGATCGGTGCATGTATATATATAAATTTTATTATTATTTTTAACTAATTGAATTAGTTATATATAGTATTGAAAAAATTTGTCATTTTTTTACCCACGAAAGTACTGTTGAAAAATTGAAAATGATCAGTTTGTTTTATATATATGTCATATGAGAATTCAATAATTACGAGCTAAAATTGTATAAATAAGTGGTGACATCAAAATTTAACAATTGGCACGATATAAAATTTTCACATTTTGATTTAAAGTGGCATAAAATTTTGGATCTAACTTTTTTTCTACTTTTATTTCCAACTGTAGCTTGCTAGTTAAATAACCATGCACCTAATCATCCTGGCGTTCCTCTATTCTTGATTCTTTTTGATCCAATTAATTATAGAAATCAATTAAATCGAAAATTATAAAATAATTCAAAAAATATTGCTATTTACAAATTGATTCTGTCCAATAAAAATTATGTCAAATATAATCTCTTTTTTAAATTAATTATTATATAAATGCCCTTACAACTAATTCATGTTCTATTTCAGGACTTATTTGTGGGAGGGATAGACACAAGTGCAGCTACAGAAGAATGGACAATGTCAGAACTAATACGCAATCCAAAGGAGATGGCAAAGGTAAAAAATGAACTACGAAGGGTGATTGGCGAAAAGGGAAAGCCTGTGGAAGAATCAGACATATCGAAACTGCCCTACTTGCAGGCAGTACTGAAAGAGACTCTCCGCCTTCACCCGGCCGGTCCATTACTCGTGCCTCACAAGGCCGAGGCCGATACAGAAATTGACAGCTACATTGTGCCTAAAAATGCACAAATATTGGTGAATATATATGCTATTTGCAGAGACTCAAGTAGATGGCCGAATCCTGATTCGTTTGAGCCACAGAGATTTTTGGAGAGCAAAGTTGACGTGAAGGGCCAAGACTTTGAGCTGATTCCATTTGGTTCGGGGAGGAGAATTTGTCCCGGAATGCCCCTCGCCCATCGCATGGTGCACCTCGTCGTCGCCACACTCGTTCACAATTTCGACTGGAAATTGGAAGGTGGAATCAAGATGCAAGACCTTGATATGAAGGAAAAGTTTGAGTTTTCGTTGAAGAAGGCTGTGCCCCTCAGAGCAGTTCCACTCAAACTGTGATGACCAAATTATAGGGCAATGATGCATGGAATGGGATCATTTGTGTATGAATAAATCCAGTTTTTTGTCCTTAATGCTTCGCTGATTTTGGCTCTTCATATTTTATCTGTTATCATGATATTAGCATGGGAGAATTGCATCAATATATCAAAAAAATGTTGGAAATTTAGTTTTTTAAGAGTATTATATATTCAATTTTGGCCAATTTATTGGGGTGCTAACTAAGCAATTTTAGGGAGATAACTTGTGATCGGTACACTTTATTCCACTGGTAAATCGGTTATCATTTTAACGCGGTCAAAATTATCCACGAAAATGGTGGAAATATTAATTGATCCCTATTTAAATTTCTCAGAGATGATCTTATGCCTATATATAGAGTTGCAGTGTACAATTTTCACAACTATTCAGCATACAAAAAAAAAAAAACATTTCTGCATATTTTTCTTTCTTAATCTAGAATAGTTCACTTTATAGCTGTAATTTATTCGTTGTTCTTCTGTATTTAGGTGGTGCAGCTAATAAAAAGATCCTAAATTATTTTACCTTTTAAGACGATACACATAGCTTGTGAGCACTAGTTAGAATGTATTTCGTCTAGTGGGAAAAGGTCAATCCTTGATTTGATTATGTTACGAATCTTATATATATATTGTAATATTCTCTCTTTTTTTTTCTATACTCAGTACACTATATATTAACAATCGCAAGACCAAATAGTTATCACTGCTATATACTACAATATCTTCTTCTAAAATTTAAAATTATGTTGTTCCCCATGGTACTTCAAATTCAAAAGGATATAATCCTATTAACACAACACAACTGGTGTTACTAAAACACCAAACTCTCGTGTTGACTTCCAATCTTGCTCGGTTGACTTCCATAATTTGGTCTCGCTCGTACCTAACCAAGATGCTCGTCCTGGACTGATCTATTCTTGGTCGGGACTTGGTCCAGTCACTGGTCCATGACTCACTTGTAAAATGGACACTTGATAGGCCTAAAAGCTGTTGGCATGGGATCCAAACTCTAATAGAAAACTATGCCACAATAATTGTCCCCCAGCTCTTTGCTCGAGAATCCGAGGAAGGAGCTGGTCGAGTATCGATTCTGAGTTTTGAATTTTTCGACCATGGGAGGTGGAATTTGGACCGTGAAAATCTTCCTTCAGACGCATCTTTTTGACGTATTGAGACGACTCTTTTTTAATTTTTTGATGAGCGGGTTGCGTCCATTTGCAGCCACTTCTGTTGTGAGTGCAACTTAGTAATACTCGAAAAACAAGTCATTAATACCCCATTTGTCAAAAAATATTGTGCAACGTGTAATTGTGTATTTTTAAAAAATCCAACCTAAAGTCAAAATTGAACTTAAATCCAAGTGCATGATATACACTCAAATGCATATAAATTTTTGCGTGTTCCTTTTGATTTTAACCAAATATATATTGTTCACCCCTATCTCTTACAATCATTTGCACCCAAATATATTTTCTTATGTTCCATATACGTCAATTACATTATTATTTATAGAAATATTTTTTTTGAAAGATTAAAATTCTTATATATAGTTGGTGCACCGTACAATTTAAATATATTTTTAAAAATATTACTACTCTTATTTTTACTGAAAAGTTATTCAGATATAATTTAATAAAGGGCAACGTTTCAGTAATTTTAGTAATGATAGAAATGATTTATTTTTAAATATACTCGTTTAGTAGCATGTACGCGATAAGATACGATATTTTAAACTTTGATTCATTAAACATGTATTATATATTTGTTAGCACTTTAATTTCGTTGATAAATATGAAAAAGTCATTTTCACCCTTAAAATTTAGTACAATTTACATTTTCTTTTGTCAGAATTACACTCCATATATGCTACATTATTGATGGGTACGGAATTTATTCTTTTCTTCATTGAATATATACTATAGAAGGTGATCATAAATTCACTTTACTAACGTAACAATTAAGAAAACAAGAAAGCATTAAAGGCGCCTCAATCAAACAGAGTTGAGCCCAAAGTGAACTGTGATTATCTCAAATTCTCTTCCTATCCGTTTTCAGGAGCGGTTTAAGATATTGACATAATTGAAGAAATTAAGCATAGAAAATCAAATCAGATATTAATATAGGTATAAGAATTAATTCTGACCTTGAAGAACAACCACAATTTCTTCTAATTTCCATCGACGATTTACCTTGATTTCTTCAATACCTTGAATTTTGTGTTAATTCGATATGATTCAGTCTAGTTAAGTGATAGATTTGATTCATACTTTGGGGTTAAATTTGAAAAAATATATTTTCAGAAGGATGGTTTTACGAATACCACTTAAATAGAATGGATCCATTATCATATGAATTTTGTCCATGAAAATTTGGGCCTTCATTTTTTAGAGGGTCGAGGTGTTTATCTAACACCCACTAAAAACTCTAACTAAATGGGCCGTGCACTTAAAGATATGTTTGGCTATGGATGGTGGTGATAAAATGTAGATTGATATTAAATAAAATGGATAAGGGTAATCTTATAAATAGTAAAATGATATTTGAAATAGAGTTGGATGAAATTTTATATCACATCAATATGATGTTGTGTTATTTAATTTTTATTAGTTAGTGTGATAATAATTGTGATAGTGAGTGATGCATCATTTTATTATTAAATAAGTAAGTAAAATAAAAATAGGAGATGAATACATAGGTGAATGACAATATGATGATGCGACTGTATAAAACTTTGTGAAAATAGAACACACGTGTATAATAGATTAATATGAATAGATGTTTGTTTGTATGGAAAATGAGATTTACCCATTTAAAATTGGAAGAGATGGATGATGACCTATCCACATTCGGACGAGTCCATCGTTAACCAAACATATCCTTAGGTTGCACTTGATAGAAGAGATGAAATTAATATCGGAAATGAGTATTATTAGTATGAAAAGGTGAGATAAAATATTTTATTATGATGGATTGGTAGAATGTATTAAAATATGTAATATTTTAATATGTTGTTCGGTAGAGTGTATTAATTCATATAATAAAGTCAGTTAAAATGTGTAATTATAATTCTACCCTTTCATACTATTTTGCCTTCTTCATTCAAATAACTTTCAATTAATATTCATGTTCTGCATCAAAAAAAGTCACATTAAGCCCTCTCTCTCAACTTTCTTTCTCACACAGGCTAAAAATCAAAACACCACTCAAAATAGAGGGTCATTGGAGTGTTTGGTCTTTCCCCTGTTCGTCTCCATCTTCTCTCTCATGCGCTCTATCTCTCTGTTTCGTGAATCCCTTCGCTTTGTCGCTCGAAATCCCCGATGCTACAACTTTTTGGTTCTCGTCGGTGACGAAAAAACTACCGATTTGGCAATCGATTGACTGTAATCGCCCAGAAAAGCCATTGATTGGCTAATGAAGAAAGCTAAATAAGTCATTGATGCGCCGAATCAAACTCCGCTGCTCCGCCGCTCCATTTTTCGATACCGGCTAATTTAGGGCACAACTACATGTAAAAAAAAATTTTGACGAAGAGATAAAATTTTACTTTATTACAACATTCAAAGAAACTGTAATGGATTAGATATGGATAGGAGATGGGGGGAATTTGGGTAAATTTTACACTGTAAAAAGTCATATAGTTTTAGTAAGGGGTGGAAGATGGTATAATTATTTCAAAGGGGTATAGTAAATTATACTATTACAATGCCGGGTCGATGCTTAATTTTATATGTTCAACCAAGTAACTTACGAAAATAATATATGAGCCTTATATATCCAACCAAGTGTAGTCTTAATGTATACAATAAGGGTACATTTTTAAGAAAGAGAAAATTATACTCTCTCTATCCACTAAATTATTTCCCACTTTTCTTTTTTGTTTGTCCAAATTTTTTTTTTCCATTTTCTTATTTGAAAATAACCCACACTAACAATAAAATTTTGGGCCCCACAATACTCTTATTTTTTCCTTACTTTATCTATCATTTCAATATAATATTACTTTTTGTTAAATCTCGTGCCCACAAAGAAATGGAAAAAAGATTCATGGACGGATGGAGTACAAAATAGTCATTGGTTATATGATTAAATTGTATTTTAACCACATGGATCCAAAAAGATTTTTTTTAGCGATTTTTTAAATTTTGTAATTGTCATCTTACCCGGAAACGCAAGGGAATTATTTGGAATTGCAGGGAATGACTCAATACTTGATTTGAAAAATATATGATTTTCATGTGTGTTGTGTTTTTACATTCTTTTCACATATTGTGTTATGTAGTCCGCTTTAAAGAATTTACTCCCTCCGCTCCCGGGGTATTTGCACCCCTGGGAAGGCACACGGTTTAAGAAAAATGTATTTTTTAAATAAAGTAGTGGTATATGGTAAATGTGTGGAAAATTTTGTGAGTGTGGACGCAAATCGATGTTTCCCTTCTAAGTAGTGTGCAAATTGATTTTGGACAACTCAAAATGAAAAATATGCAAATTGATCTGTGATGGAGGAACTACAATTTAATATGGGAATTATTTTGAAAATAGATCTCATTAATGATCAGCTTTAATTTGGTACTAAAAAATTTTAGTCAAGCAAAAAATATTGAAAAGAATATTTCCCTTTTTGAAATGGGACTGACCCATGAATTTATGTGTGTCCATTTTTGAGGTAAATGTACAGTGCATCCACTGTATAACAGTGTGATGATTCGTATTTTAAAGTTAAATATTCTTTTAGATATTTATGAATTGAACGGCCACGTATCTACCAATCTCCTTATAATATAATATTAATACAATTTGCAGACGCAGGTTGGAAATGGGTCCACTACTTTCAATTTTCTTATCATGTCATTACAACTAGTCTACATACAAATCAATCAAAAAATGAGGCTGCCATCAACTTTATGTATACCATATTTCTTCACTTTCATACATTAATCTATTTTTAAATTACAAATTTATTCTCAAAAATTCTTTTTTTTTTCTTTCTATTTTAACGTTTATAAATTATTCTTATATTAAAATTTATATGAATAATGGAGGAGTTATTTTTTTTTAATTTCAAACACTCCAAAATACAATATGAGAATACAAACTTGGAAATTAGGTGGAGGCATATTATGTGCCTTTATCATTATTACATATATTTTCACACATTTAAAAAGATTAAAGATGTGATCAAAACTAGCCGTAATTATCTTGTCCTCCAGAAACAACAATGGGACTTCTGACCGTATACCTGCCCGTCTCCTCAATCCAAGTCAGCGACCCAAATCGGGGAACGGCGTCAATATCAGCCTCGAAACGAATGCTAAAAGTATAGCTCCGCTTCTCGTATTTCTTTCTAAACACTAAAGTCTGTGGCGAAATTCTGACCGTAGTGTTCTCCGGTTTCACCAAATTAACTCTGTAAGTAGCTGCCCCATTTCCCACATTTGTGAGCGTCCGCTTGAATTTCTGTGTCATCGTCAATCCTCTCTGTTCGAAAGTGAAAACAGAGATGAAGGACGGGTAGTTGAGATCGGACGATGAATTCGAGCAGTTGTAGCTGGATCTCACGATGGTTCGAGTTTCTTCGCTAGTGAAATTCATCGAGCAGACGAGATTTACAAAGTCTTGAGGGGAATTATCGTAAATCAGGCCAGGATCCAGAGCGCGATTCGGATCCACGTGCCCCGATCCGATGCCTAATGGAGTGGCGACTGAATAATTGAAGCCCATATCCTTGATGGGCTGTTTTGTGTTATCGAGATGATTAGCAGTTGTCATCATGGCCGACTGAATGGCAGCAGGGCTCCAATCAGGGTGTGCGGCCTTCAGAAGTGCAGCAACTCCTGCTATATGAGGGCACGCCATTGATGTCCCTGATAAGAGCGTGTAATCGCTCGACAAAAATATGTTACCAATTCTTGGCCCTTGGACGACTGGATTATAGGCTGCTAAAATCAAGACCCCGGGCGCCATTATATCCGGCTTCAAGATCCGATCGTAGCTCAGCGCAGGGCCTCTTGACGACGAACCTGACAAAGCCGGAGCTGCCCTCGCCTCCTCCCCAAGAAATGTTTGTTGAAAGTCAATGCTCGCTGTTGGTGCACTGCTATTTGATGCGTACCCTATCACTTCTGCCCCTTCTCTAGGGGTGATTACAGCTCCCGGAAATCGGAACGACGTCGTCCGGAATATGCTGCTTTCTTCAGAAATTATGACAGCTGCTCGCACTTCAGATGCCGATACATAGTCCATCAAATCACCGAGGTTGAACAGATCATCATCCGTGGGTAAGTTGCAGATAATGATGCTATCGCTCGGGGATTGAGCCACCAACTCGGATGAGTTGCAGGCGGAGAGAGTTTCATTGTAAACGAGAGGCAAGTTTCTGATGGCAGCTCTGGCAGGAAACATGGTCCATCCTCTGATGGATTTACCATTCCCCAGAGTTACAGTCCCTGCAAACCATCTGTCTACAGTCCCTGAAGCCACGATTATAGCCCAAGGAACTCCGGCTCGTACGGTCACACCACTGGGGCCGCGATTCCCTGCAGACATACACACGATAACGCCCTTCGCCCTGGCTCCAAATGTAGCTATTGAAATCGGATTTTGGAATAGATTTGTATTCCGGAAAGTTATCGAAATCGATATTATGTGGACTCCATCGGCCACGGCCTGGTCGATTCCGGCCAGTGTATCAGATTCAAAGCCACCGCCACTGAGGGTGCGATAAGCTGCAATCCTAGCACGGGGGGCAACGCCGCGTGCTGTCCCGGGTGCATAGCGGAAGAAGGAAACGCCGTCGACGTAGTTTCCGGCTGCCGTGGACGCAACGTGGGTGCCATGGCCTTCCTCATCACGAGCTGAATCCCTAACTCGGTCATCAGTAGGGTCAAATGCTTTCGCTCCTTCGTTGAAATATCGGGCTCCGATGAGCTTCTTGTTACAGAGGGAGGAATTGAAGCCTTCCCCTCCTTGGCAACTCCCCTTCCACCCCGGAGGAACAGCCGTCATTCCGTCGTCGTTGAAGCTGGGGCTCTCCGGCCAAATTCCGGTGTCAATGATGCCGATGATGACATCTTTGCCATACTGGGATGCAGGCCAGATGCCGGTGGCGGTGTTGAGAGAAAGGAATTTGTAAGAGTGTGTGGTGTCCGGTGCGACGGCGCCGTCCTCGTAAGCGGCGAGGAATCCTGGAGACTTCTTTAGAGCTTTCACTTCGTCTCTGGACAAAACAGCGCTGAATCCATGGAAGGCATGGGCGTAAGTGTAGATATGCTTGGGGTCGGGTTTGTGGGCGGACTTGACAGATTTGAGAATGGAAGAGTACCAATGATGGTGATTGGAAAATGCCTTAGGCATGGAGGATTTGTCCATATGGACAATGTACGTGGATCTTTCTGCAGAGGCATGATGAGCAAAAAGAAAAAATGAGACTAGAAACAGAGCAGCTGTGTAAGGAAGCTCCATTTGTTTGTTTTTTTGGGAGCTAGATCTGAATGGTTTTGAAAAGCTGCATTTTGCTGTGTGTAACAAGTTGTGATAGAGTAGCAAGGCTATCTATGGCGGCGTTTTATAGATATTTTCTCCATTATTTGATGCATTGCTGTCTGTGGGAGGGTTATGTGTTGCAATTCATGATTGATTACTCAAATAGTATTTGTATACATCTCCTCATATAGTCTAAATGTTGGTGTATGAGTGAGGGGTTTTAATTTTGAAATATGATTCTTTTATATTTTGATCAAATTCAAAATTTATGGGTGTGTTTTGTTTAATTATAAAACACATCGTAATGTTTTATCAATTTTTTTTTTATTTTGCTACTTTTGATTTTAAAAGCACAATTGTATCTATTCTACTGTATCCATAATAATCTAATAAGATCTGTAAAATGAAGTCGTTCTTATACATGAAAATGTTTCATATTTTATTGTCTTTATTTGCAGTATAAATTACTTGTTTATTCAATTGAGTCTACCTTATTAAATCATATACTTTATTGAACTAATTAGATCAATAGGTATTTGTGTGGGACGAGAGTAATGAATTTTTTCACAATTTATTGCTACCTATGAGGTTAACTTTATACTACCTCCTACTCGTGCAACTCTTATAATTGTAAATGACACACAAATTAAGAAAAAGTTGGTATGTAAATATAAAATTAAATAATAAAATATAAAAATGTATTTTATCTTTATAAGTATAAAATGTTGTCTTACTCTTGTATGGACTAGATGCATTGTACACCTCAAATTTATTTTTAAGATATATAAAAGTAGAATTGAGACGTTCAAGTAAAACTAGAATTGAGACGAAAATAATATTTAAGTCACTTTTCAATGAAAACTAAAATTCTACCGTACATTTTTAGAAATTTGCTCTCACTATCTAGGCAGGCAGTGCAGCTACGATAATATTATCCTAGTAAAAAGTATTCCCTCCGTCCAGTAGGAATTTGCAATCTACGGAATGATACATTTTTTAAGAAAAGATGTTTTATATATAAAGTAGTGTCATATAAGTAAATATGCGTATAAGTTTGTGAGTGTGCACGTAAATCAATGTTTTTTTTTATAGTAGTATGTAAATTTGTGTGGAACGTAGGAATAAGAAAAATGTAAAAATTCTTGTTAGATAGGGGAGTATCTTTTTTAAAAATTGATATGCTTTAATTTTTTAATTTTAAAAGCACTACTTCATGTAAAATAAAGAGTGCAAACATGTCCTTAGTGTGGGGCGGGAGTAAGAATTGACGGCTTTAATTAACTATTCTTTAACACAGTATTTTGATACAAGTGGATAATTTGATATTAATAGAAGTAGAAGTGGCGGAGAATCTACTCCGAAAAGAAATGCTTATAACTAAAATTTTATATTAAAAAGCATAAATTAATTATATTAAAAAATCTATACTATTACAAATTTCAATATAATTAATCTACACTATCTAATATAAATAGTCTTAACTGTTCGGTGGGTGCACCGACATCAAATATATTTGAAATTTTCATTTATAATTTAATGATAATTACATGATATTATTAACTGAGCATTTGATATGTATTTTTAATATAGTTTCATGTGTTAATTATTTAATTCTGACTAGTTGCGATTGATATAAAGAAATATCATATTTTACTACTCCCTCCGTCCCAGAGGTGTTTTCACCTTTGGGATGACACACTTTTTAAGAAAAGTAGAGTATTGTGTAAAATTATATTATTAAAATAATAAGATTAGTTAGATTGTGAGGATAAAGTTAAAGTAATAGTTTCCATTTATAGGGTGTGAAAATAATTGTGGAAGAGATGAAAAAAGAAAGTGTGAAAACAATTATAGGACAGAGGGGTATTTTTTTTTATTATAGAAAAACAGATATCTCTAAAGCAAAAAAAAAAAGGTACTTCATTTTTAGCAAAGTAAAATGCAGTAGGCATAATTTAGTACATTAAAGAAGAATTAATGGAGGCCCACCTTGTGCAGGCCATTAAAAGAACTTATCCGGTCCATTAACAATTAATTTTTAAAATGCCACAGAAATTGAAAGTAGGAAGCTACAAAGCTGAAATCAATTCCATTTCTGATGGTCCCCATCCCATTCGACTTACCTTGGTCAACTATATCCAAGGATAAAAATATTGATATCCATAAGTGTTGGTATATTAAATTTAAATAGAAAAATTCACAAAATTTTATTAAACGAACAAAATCTAATATGAAATTTTAGATAATATTATTACTAATTTTAATATATAAATTAAACTTAAAATTTTAACAAAATGAAAATTTTACAACAAAAAATTAATAAAAGTTACACAAAAAATATAAAACGATACAACAATTATTTATAATTGTTGAAAATGAAAGATTGGTATGAACAATGAGAGAAAAATAAGCAAAAGAAGAAATAGATTCATTACCTAAAAAAAAAAACAAATCTACAAACTAATAATTAAAATATATAAAGCTGTCAATCATAGTTTTTTTTTTTTAAATTAAATACCGATATTTTCACAATACTTCCCGATATTTTGTAAAATTTAAACTAAATTTATCAAAATCGATATCGATATCAACATATTCCGATATTTACTGATATTTTACCAATATTTTTGAAAAATTCTCGTTCCAATGGATATCCATATCGGGGTGTGAAAAAAAATCAAAATTTCGTCGATATTTTTTTATTTTTTCGTCCTTGATTATATCACACTTCAGTAGCTCTGACTAGTTAATGGTATTACTTCCTTCCCACAAAAAATTTAATATTCTTTAAATTTTTTCCATTAAATTTTATATATTCTCATAATGGAAATATTTTTTTAAATCACTATTTTCAAAATCTCCACTTCATAATCTCAATTCTACATATTATATATGCTTTTATAAATACCGCAAACTTTTAGGGGATGAATGTAATATAAAATAAAATTAATATCACTGTATGCAATTGTTGAGTCACTGATACTATAATATTTTATATTATGAAATTATATAGTGTCAGTGAATATATATAATTGTATATAATGATATTCCCTCCATCCTAGATGTGTTTTCACTTCACAAAGTGCACCGTTTTTTTAGAAAAGTATGATGATGTATAAAGTTATATTTTTAAAATAATAAAATTAGATGAACTGAAATTAAAAGTAATGATATTTTGTTCTAATATGTGAATAATGTGAGGATAAAGTTAAAGTAGTAGTTTCCATTTATAGGGTGTCAAAATAATTGTGGGACGAACATAAAAGGAAAATGTGCAAACAATTATGGGATGATGGGAAATTTAATTTTTTTATTTTTAAAATCATTTAATATTATTTTTAATAACAAAATTATGTTAAGAAAGTTAAAGAACCGATCCTGCAAACTATTAATAAACTACTAAATTTAGTAATATGACAGCTGAATTTTTAAACTAAAAGCCCAATTTCAAGACTCATACCAAATAATAAACTTGAGTATAAAATTTTAGATAATAATAATTTGGAGAGTTTTGGAAATTAAGGTTATTAGTACAAATCACACATGAACATACTAAAAACTTGATTTATTAAAAAATAATGTAGGTTTTAATTAATCTTGAATTAATCATAATAACACCTATAAAATCGAGTAACAATTATAAATATTACACTGAAATAT
>JAPKLY010000028.1:0-16554 GCA_026898435.1 Prunella vulgaris
AACCCCAACTCCAATTTCACCCAACATAATAAACCACATATAAAAAGTCTTGAAGAAACTTTACAAGCCTTTATGCAAGGACAAACAACCATCAACAACCAAACGTCACAAGCCATCAATGATATTAAAAGAACATTATCTACTTTAACTAATTCCTTAAGAACAGTTGAGAAAGGAAAGTTTCCTGCTCAACCTCAACAAAATCCTGCTGGGCAATGTCAAAGTTCCTCTAATGCACCAGAAAATGTTAATTTTGTCACCACTTTACGAAGTGGAAAACTAATTGACAAAACAATCAACCTTAAGAAACAGGAAGTTGAGTCAACTTAGAACCCGAATAATGAAGATAAAAATAAAGAAGAAGGTGAAAATAAGAATTTAAACCCTATTAAGAAATCATCCACTGCTCCTTTTCCTCAAAGATTACACCCAATTAAGAAATTGGACCAAAACTCTGAAATATTTGAGGTTTTGAAACAAGTAAAAGTTAACATTCCACTACTATATGCAATAAAACAAGTTCCATCTTATGCCAAATTTTTGAAAGATTTGTGTACTGTAAAGAGAAAACTACATGTTCAAAATAAGGCATTTTTAACAGAGAGTGTAAGTTCAATTTTTCAACAAGAAACCCCTCCTAAATACAAAGATCCTGGTTGTCCAACAATATCTTGTATTATTGGGAATACAAAAGTAGAACATGCACTTCTTGATCTTGGTGCGAGTGTTAACCTTTTACCATTTTCTGTGTATAAACAACTGGATTTGGGAGAATTAAGGAAAACTACTGTCACACTTCAATTGGCAGATCGTTCTATAAAAATTCCAAGAGGTATAGTAGAGGATGTGTTAGTGCAAATTGATAAATTCTATTTTCCGGTAGATTTTATTGTTTTAGACACATGCCCAGTCTCAAATCCATCATCTCAACATCCAATCATTTTAGGAAGACCATTTCTTGCAACTTCTAATGCTTTAATAAACTGTAGAAATGGTGTTTTAAATCTTTCTTTTGGAAATATGACTTTGGAGTTAAATATTTTTAACATTTCTAAGTAACCACAAAGTAATGATGAGGCTAATGAAATTGATGTAATTGAGACATGTACTCTTGAAAAATTGATAACCTCATTTTTTGATCCATTAGAAAATTTGATAAATGATTGTGTCAATGGTAACAGTTCGGAGTTTAATTCCATTCCTATGATTTCACAAGTTTCAAAGCTTAATGAATGGAAACCCAAAGTTGAACAATTATCAAAGTTCAAAAAGGCTCCAACCCCGTCAAGCGAGCAACCACCAGTTTTAGAGTTGAAGCCTTTACCATCAAATTTGAAATATGCTTTTTTGGGTGCTAATGATACTTATCCGGTAATAATATCCTCTAAGTTAAGTTATGATCAAGAGCACAAATTATTAGAGGTATTAAAGATTCACAAGCATGCGATAGGGTGGTCTATATCAGATATAAAAGGAATTAGCCTATTAATTTGCAGTCATAATATTTATTTAGAGGAAAATGCTAAACCCTCTAGGCAGATGCAACGAAGACTTAACCCTAATATGAAAGAAGTGGTGAGAAATGAAGTGATTAAGCTATTAGACAATGATATTATCTATCCTATCTCTGATAGTAAATGGGTAAGTCCTACTCAAGTTGTGCCTAAGAAATCTGGAGTAACTGTAGTAAAAAATGATAAAAATGAATTGATTCCAACTAGGACTGTTACTGGTTGGCGTGTATGCATTGACTACAGAAAATTAAATTTAATGACAAGAAAAGTTCATTTTCCTTTACCTTTTATGGACCAAATTTTGGAAAGAATTGCTGGGCATAAATTTTATTGCTTCTTAGATGGATATTCAGGGTATAATCAAATTGCAATTGCACTAGAAGATCAGGAAAAAATAATATTTACATGTCCTTTTGGAATGTTTGCATATCGTAGAATGCCATTTGGATTATGTAATGCCCCAGCAACATTCCAAAGATGTATGGTAAGTATTTTCAGTGACATGGTTGAACGTTTTCTTGAAGTTTTCATGGACGATTTCTCTGTCTTTGGAAATTCTTTTGATGATTGCTTAATAAACTTGGCTAAAGTCTTAGCTAGATGTGAGGAGAAAAATCTTGTTCTTAACTGGGAAAAATGTCATTTCATGGTAACTGAAGGAATTGTGTTAGGCCACATTGTTTCATCAAAATGATTAGAAGTTGACAGGTCCAAAATTGATCTAATAGCCAACCTACCAACACCAAAATCAGTTAAAGATATTAGATCATTTCTAGGACATGCAGGTTTTTATAGAAGGTTCATAAAATTTTTTAGCACAATTTCAATACCATTATGCAACCTTTTATTAAAAGATATAGTATTCGAGTGAAATGACTCTTGTGAAAAGGCTTTTGTAACACTCAAAGAAATGCTCACTTCTACACCTATTATGCAACCTCCTGATTGGACTCTACCTTTTGAAATTATGTGTGATGCTAGTGATTATGCTGTTGGAGCCGTGTTAGGACAGAGAAAAGATAAGAAACCTTATGTGATATATTATGCAAGTAAAACTCTTAACAGTGCTCAAATGAATTATTCCACTACTGAAAAAGAATTACTTGCTGTAGTATTTTTAGATCTTATCTTGTTGGCTCATCTATTGTTGTTTATACTGATCATTCGGCTTTAAAATATCTACTAGCAAAGAAAGATGCAAAGCCAAGATTAATTAGGTGGATACTTTTACTTCAAGAATTTGATATAATAATCAAAGATAAAAAGGGAGTGGAAAATGTAGTGGCCTATCACTTATCCAGACTTACATGTGATGAATCTTTCGAGGTAAGCCCCATAAATGACTCTTTTCCCGATGAGCAATTATTCACCGTGTCTAAAGGTCCATGGTTTGCGGATCTTGCTAACTTTCTTGCGACAGGTCAAATTCCAATTCATTGGAATGCTCAAGATAAAAAGAAATTTTTTAGGGAAGTAAGAAATTTCTTTTGGGATGACCCATATCTTTTTAAATATTGTCCTGATCAAATATTAAGAAGATGTGTACCAGATAATGAGATTCAAAGCATAATAATTTTTTCTCACTCTGAAGCTTGTGGGGGGCATTTTTCAACAAGAAAAACCGCTGCAAAAATTTTACAGTGTGGATTTTATTGGCCAACACTTTTCAAGGACACATATGAATTTTGTAAATCTTGTGATCGATGTCAGAGATTAGGGGGCATAAGTCGTAGAAATATGATGCCATTAAATCCTATCCTAACTGTTGAAGTATTTGATTGTTGGGGAATTGATTTTATGGGTCCTTTTAATCCACCATCTTTTGGTTATCAATATATTTTGGTTGGAGTCGACTACGTTTCAAAATGGATTGAGGCAATCCCTTGCAAAAATAATGATCATAAAATTGTTTTAAATTTTTTAAAGGAAAATATTTTTTCAAGATTTGGAATGCCTCGTGCAATTATTAGTGATGGCGGTTCACACTTTTGTAACAAACCTTTTGAGAATTTAATGAAAAAATATGGAATCCATCATAAAGTGTCTACCCCATACCACCCAAACACTAGTGGACAAGCTGAACTCGCTAATAGGGAAATAAAATATATCTTGGAGAAGACAGTCAACTCAAATCAAAAAGATTGGTCAATCAGGTTAGTAGATGCACTATGGGCTTATCAAACAGCATTAAAAACAATACTTGGTATGTCTCCTTACCGACTTGTCTATGGTAAACCATGCCATTTACCTGTTGAAATAGAACATAAAGCTTTTTGGGCTATTAAAAGGTTTAATTTCAATCTAGAAAAAGCTAGTACTTTAAGAAAATTTCAACTAAATGAATTGGAGGAAATCAGAAATGATGCATATGACAATTCTAGAATTTACAAAGAAAAAATGAAAGTGTTTCATGACAAGCACATTGTCAGGAAAACTTTTGAAATAGGGCAAAAAGTTCTTCTATATAATTCTAGATTACATCTGTTTCCTGGAAAATTGAGCTCAAAATGGTTAGGAGCCTTTATTATAAGAACTGTATTTTCAAATGGAGCGGTTGAAATTGAAAATCCAAAAACAGGTGATGTGTTTAAAGTGAATGGACAACGTCTAAAAGCATATCTTGGAAATTTTAGTAAGGAGATTGAGTCAGTATCTCTTACTGACCCGACTAGTAATATTATGTGAATTTTATTTTTCCGGTATAAATGGCGGATTCGGTACTCCGTGACTTCCAAGTCGGTATTTCAGTTACCCACAAAACTGAATTGTAAAAAAAAAAGCTTCGAAAAAGGAAAAAAAAAATATAAAATAAAATAAAATTATAACACTCAATTTTAACGGTAACAATGATGAGTGTATCACCACCACTTATCTTTCCAAACGGTCATGAACGACTAGTTTTTAATTTTTTTTCAAAAAAAATCCTCTATAAATACCTAATTTTACTCCCATTTCTAAACACCCCTCTTCAAGTTATCATAAACTCAAACAAAATGAGCAAAATCTTTCTCTCCATCATCACTCTTGCCTACTTTGTCATGCTTGCTATTTGCTATTTCAATGAAGAAGAAGAATTCGGTGCATTACCTTGGATTGTTGCGGCAATTGCAATGCAATTTATAATGTTAGCTTGGGGAGTAGCATTTTTGTAATTGTAATGTAATTTCTTGTTGTTTAATAAATTTTTAATCTTTCATTTTTGAATAGGTCGACGAAATGGACACTATGGATGCGGCCATTGCCTCTTTAAATAAATGCTTTCCTTGCTTCATTAAAAGGGATTTAATTAAGATATATTATGCTCGATGTGAAAGATTATGATTGATAAAGATTAAAGGAATACCACTTGATCTTCAATGGTTGATTGAAGCAAAGGTTAGAATTGGCGGTGAGTTACCTAATTCAATTGTTCCACGCGTGGTTGGTTTGGGTAGAAGTTCATTTTCTAAAAAACGAAGGGCTAACAGAATGGGAGTTTGCGATAAATGTGCTAGATGGACGTGTAACAGACGTTGTAAAAATATAGGAATGACTTCCGATAATCAATTAAATAAAATAGATTTCATTATAAATGGACTGAGTAAGGGGTCAGTGGATAACCAATGGACCTCTGAGACGCATTATACTGGAATAGAGCAAAGAGCTTTTGTCGATTTAAGGAATGAATTAATAAAGGAATATGCACATTATCTCGGGAATCTGACGTTAAAAGACCCTGTTTTCCAATTTCTAAGAAAATTGGATGGGAAGCATATCCTCGACTCATAGAAGGCGTTTAAACCGTTTTTGGACGTAAAACCAGAGGAAGATGTGAGCCACAATCACAACTACTGTCCCCAAGTGGGACCTCAATCTCTTAACTTTCTTTTGACTTTTGTTTCATTTAACAGTATTTCTCGAATCGTATCAGGTACGTTTTTCATTTATCTTTGTCTATATAATTCAGTGTTCAACTTATCACAACTCGTATCATCCTTTCGAAAGTCCAAATATGGCAACTTCATCTTCTAAAAAAATAACCTCTATTTGTGTGTTAGGGGGAGCTGGAAATAGTCTTAATAAAGAATTTGCTCGAGTAGAAAATAAGCTAGGTGGTATACTAGCTCGGAGAAATATCAAACTAGTACACGGAGGAGGCACACTTGGTCTGGTAGGTAATGTTGCCTTGACAGCATCTTGGGGAGGATCTGAAGTTCAGGGAGTCGTTCACACATGTATAAAAATAGTTAATCCTACTACAATTGGTGAGGAAATACAGATTTCATCCTTAATTGACAGAATGCCAAAATTGATAGAAATCTCTGATGCATTTATAGCCCTTCCAGGTGGTATTCTTACTTTGGAAGAAATATTTAACATTGTATGTTGGTCATGTTTAAGTATTCATTCAAAACCTGTGGGACTACTGAATATTAATGGTTATTATGATGGGTTACTAACTTTTTTGGATCAGGTGAAGCAACAAGGTTTTATTGAAGAATCAGAACGTCAACTCTTTACAGCAGATTCAGATCCAGAACAATTAATAGAAAAACTCAATGCCTGTGAGATTAAAATTTGCCCAATCACGTCTCAGGTAAACTGGTTAGGAACTTGACCCAGAATAAGTCAGGATGATTTAGATTTACATTTGTAAAAAAAAAAAAAACATATATATATATATATATGTCTATTTGCGTATTTCAGGTTTATTGCTACAAATTTCTCTGTGGAATCAGGTAATCTCTCCTCTTTTACAATTTCGTCTATTCATCATTGAGGACAATGTGTTGTTTAAATTGGGGGTGGAGATTAGTTGAGTACTTTTAAAAAAAATCTAAAAAAATTAAAAAAAAATAATTAAAAAAAAAAACCTATAAAGATGGCAGAGTAAAGGGGTTAAGAAAATTAACCTTTTCTTTGTACCTTTGAGACGCATCACAACCACGACTTTTTAAATTTACTGATGTCTTAATTTTAATATATGCTATTTAACAAACTTAGTACATTTTTTTTTTCTATTTTGGTTAAGTACATTCTAATAGATGTTTATAAGTCATCCTCATTTCACACACACTGTGACAAAAGATTATGGACTATAATTGAATAGTTCTACTAATTTTTCTATTTTACAAATGGTTGCAATTGATTGTTGAAAAAAAAAAGTTTATTTTAACAAGATTTACATTAGAAAACTGCAACTTTTGTTTAGTGGATATGAACCTACCCTGTGAGAATTTGTGCCTAAATAGCATGTTTGAGCATTCTTTTATATGAGATACTCTGTCATGAATTATGTTCTTCAGAACTTGTTTTGAATCTGTATCAGTCACTCTGTACGCAGACATAAGAATGATGAAGGCAATTAAGACTTACCTTTCTTTTCCAATAAAACCTACCGAATTTTTCAATGCCTTAGTAAACCCCTTTGAGCCTAAATAAAACCTTTTCTTTTACCACAAAATCATAATTATCAGTTCTCAAAGTGTGAATAAGGTGAATTATTCTTGTGAAGGTGTAAAAAAAAAAAGAAAAAAAAAGGTGATGTTTATCTAAATAATAATGAGGATGGCGAAGGACAGTATTGAAGAGATTTGAAGATGCGAATCAAAGCCTAAATATAATTCTTCCTACATTTGGTTGCAGACCACTTTGAGTCAAAATCCAGAGCCGATTTTCTTCATAACTTCACCCTAAGCCTCATTACAACCAAATAAAGTCCTTCTAACTTATGTTGCATGCATTGTTGATTGACTGACGGATGTATAACCAAGCTTATGATAGAAATATTCACGATATAGAGTCTGAGCGTAAACACTAGCCACATTGAGAGATGTAAGGCGTGTGAAATCCACTGGCAAAAGTTGTTTATTCTAACAACTATCTTGTTAAAAATAATATATATATATATATATGCATTCATCATGAAAGTTGTTAACCATAGTAAAATATCAAGATAATAGAATTATGACGTGAACTCCATACCTTTTGGTCACTTAACTTGAGCACAACAGGGGATGACTATTAAACTGTCTATTTAGATTGTATTGAACATAAAATAGTTTTAAAATGCAATAGTTTGTTAATTTAGATATATTATAACAAAGAGTTGGTAAGATGCAAAGTTAAGCATCGTCACAAAATTATGTTACTCTTTCATCACTAGGGACTAGTAATGAGCTGGTTGGGGAGTGTGATTACAATTTAAGTATGCATGTATTTTACCTATTTTGTGTATTATTTTGTGTACTATAATGTATTGTTTAGCGTCTTTATATATAATTTTACACTTTCTAATTAGTTATAAGTATTTATGTTTTCTATATAAATAAGAGACATATGTATAATTCAACATGACCATTATGTCTATTGTATATTGTTGAGGTCTTAAGTGGAGTTATACTTATCCAAATTTTATGATATTGAACACCTAAGACAATGTACTAAATACTTAAGACATGTTAGTGATCCAATTTTACAAGTTTGGATTGTATTTGTACTCAAAAGTGAACACTCCATTTCTGTCCAATGTTTGGACTCAAAATACATTTTCGTATTTCCACAATATCTGGAGCCTCACTAATCCAATTGAACCAATTCTAGTTTTATTTGATCACTAATTCGTTGCTCTACAACTTGTCTTCAGGGCTCAAGTGTCAAAAGTTCCGGCTTCAATGGTAAAAATAACAATCAATGCAAGGGCTTCAGAATTCCGTCATCTCAGTACACATGTTGGGAAACAATTCACCATAATTCGCACAAAAGTCCAATTTACACAAGACCAAAGCCATTGGTTAGCCACAAAATTCATCAAGACACAGTAAAAATATTAAAGGCGTTGATTTTGTGCAAGCTGAGATATCTGCTTTTCAATAGACCACCATAAATTCGCGGAGAAAAACAATCCAGTTTTACCACCTCCACTATTATGGTCATAACTCACAATCTAGAGATCCAATTTTTGAGATATTAGACTTCTTGGAAAGATAATCCAACGTAATACAACTTTCATTCAGAAGTCAAGATGAAATTCGGACTTCAAGGGCAATTAAATTACTGATGTTTACAGGCCACGTGAATTGGTTGCTAAAGTCTCCATGATTCACTATTTGGAGGCCTATATAAAGAGCCCTTTAGCAACCCTTGAAGACATCCCATTTTCCTTGTAATCCTTCTATCTTAGTCTAGTATCTCTCTTAGAAATATGAGTTCTTATTGTATTAGTATGAGTAGCTAAATATTTTACTAGAGTTAGGGATGAAGCTTTAGTAAAGTATTAGTAATGTTCTTGGTTATTCAATAAAGATTTTCAAAGTTTCAATCCTTTAGTCATTAGAAGAGTTTTTAAGAAAGGTTTTGATGTGTCATTACTTTGATTTGTTGTAGACTTATTGGCACAACAAATGCTTAGTTTTACACATCAACTATTGATTTTATAAACTTGTTCGAAGATCTAAAAGTACTTTTCAAAAGTATTATATGTGCTCAAAGTTATATCTTCCGATTGAAATCACTTGATTGTTAGATTTCGATTGAGTTATCAAAGATCACCAAGATCATAACTCTAGTATTTTTATCTAAAGTGGAATCCCGAAGCTCTAGTATTTTGTTACTTTATTGAAACCTCTCAACTAGATAATATCTTTTTCTTCCAAATCTCCCTATGGTTCGACACTCGGTCTCCCGAGAAATTTTATTACTTGAAATCAACCTACACTTGGGTACGTAACTCTCAAGGAGCTATCACGCACTAGTAGACATAGATACCAAATCCCTTTATTTGCTTTGTGTTTTTGAATCAAGAACAATAGTCTTACCTTTCAAATCCCAGTCTCCTTTGGGTTCGATATAAAATAAACTTGGTTAAGCTTGCCATTGCAATAACGATCGTGTACACTTGCACGTAGACACCTTTTGGCTAAACAAGTTTTTGGCGTCGTTGCCGGGGAGATGGCTAGTTTGTTTGGTTGTTTGATTTTGTTCTTTGTTTTCGATTTTTGCACTATTTGTGTGAGAGTTTACATGTCTTTTCTTTGTTTCGTTGTGTGTTCTTAATCATTCTTGGTGAGTGTTGATACTTGTTTATTTTTGTAGGAGTGAGCTAAATGGAGATGGGTGAATACAACAATTACTTGTATTTCCCACAAGACATATATTCTAATAATTTCTATACCTATCAACCTCACCCATATCAACCACCACCTCCACACGAAATTCAAGAAATCACAAGAAATCTTACCAATTGTTGGAGAATTGAAAGACAAGCATCAAACCTTGAAAAGCTATCTTCTAATCCGGAATGAAAAATACAAAATTGAACCGTACAATTGTAGCTTGAATCTAGAGAAGAATGTAGGAACAAACGGATCGGAAATCCGACGGACGGATCAAAAGTTATGGGAGAAAGAATATTGAATCTAATTAAGAACCCACTAAGTATCTACCTAATTCTCGCTTTAATCTAATCTAAGAACTTGAATTATGATCAAGATCTAGTTGCCTTGAAAATCTGATCCTTGAGGTATTTATAGTGCCCACAATGTTTAGTCCAAAGTGCCCTTCATTAAAACACGCAAAAATACAAAAATAGCCCTGAAATTGTGAAATAACTGGAGGGCTGCCGATCGTGATCGGCAGCGAGTTCGCGCGGAATGTCAAACTGCCGAACCACCACTGCACTCCTGTCGATCGCGATCGCTCGCAAGGTCGTGCGTGATGTTATCTACCGTTCCAGAATGAATCCCCGCGATTCGCGTTGACGTGCTGCCGATCCAAGAAGACTTCCTGCCGATCCCACTCCTTAGCTCGGGTCATGCTCGACTCTCCTCGTTTTCATCATATCTTGAGTTCTAGGACTCCGATTGACTCGATTCTTCTTTCGTTGTGACCCTCACTTCAAGCTCTTCTACATGGAACATTAATTTCTTCATTTGGCCAAACTCCAGATTTCCGGACTTTTCTCGATCTTGCTCGTTTCTTCCCCATTTTGCTCGTTTTTATCTATAAACACAACTTTCTAGCCAAAAAGGGTTAATAGCACAATATATACCATATTAGGGTCAAATATGAACATAAGCACACCAAAAGCATATAGAAATGAATACAAAAACATGCAATTATGACCTTAATCACACCCCCAAACTAGATTGTTGCTTGTCCTCGAGCAATGAAGCGATAAGATAGGGGAATAATTGTATCAATGAAGCATCAAGTACAAGTCAAATGCCATAGAATCATAGCTTAATATCAAACAAGTCTAAAATGCAATTTCATCAAATCAACAATCAAAATCGAATCAATGAACAAATTTTCAAATCAACAAGTCATGATCCTCACATAGAAGTGTATAACTCATCTCTCAAGTGTTTGAGGTTCTCTCAATCTTCACACAATGATACAAATACTACCATAAGCTTGGCTCAAGTCTCAAATTCTCCACCACTTGAAATGACAAGTCATTCACACATCAATGAGGACTTTTATACAGTTGTAATGTTGGCTCTTTGGTAGGGAAGGATAGATATGGATAAGAGTGAATAAGTATGATTAGTAAAGCATAGAAGGAATCAAGTAATAGTCATTCACATCTTCATGCAATTGTGCACATTCTTTATGCTCTTCAAAATCACACTTTCCAGATCATTCTTCCCTTTCTTTGCAATTAATAGCCATACTCAAAACAAAGGTCAACTTGACCATATTTTCAACAAAAGTCAACTTTTTCTCCTACTTTGCTAGCATTTGCCTTTTTCAAAAAATTTCAATCCATGCATAAAATTCTTCATATCTTCCACTTTAGGCCACCATGTTCTTCATCATATCGCCAATCTTCCTTCCTTCTTTTCACTCTACTAATCATAGGGACAAGAGAGTTTCAAAAAGGAAGGAAAATGGCTTAAAGTGTGGTTAGCCAAAGGAAAGGTCAATAGGCACAAAATGGTGAGCAATGGATAATAATATCAAGGTAGGCTCATAGGGCAAAGTGACTCAATGTAGATCGAAGAAATGCCTCAAATCATATCATGTGAAATCAATGTCTAATATAGCCTTAAACAAGACCAAAGCCAAGTTTTAGAGTATAATGCACATGTGTGGAACTCACATCAAAGAAATATCGTCCGTTCAAGATTGAAACAAGCATAAATGGCTCAAAACCTCACGGGTATAGGGTGATCATGACTCATCTCATATCAAATAAATATTCATATCATCAAAATCTCAAGTATCATCAAATCCATAGCACAAAAGACAAGATAAGAATCAAGCCATAACTCCACTACATCCAACATGAACTTTCAACTCATCCACACAACGATACACATATCTCATGCGTTCACTACTCAAAACAAGCAACAATGGCTAAAATCGACAAGCAAAAACAAGTAATCATATAAGCATATGGTCACAAAACATCAATAAGGCACTAAAATCATCCTAAAGCATAGCTTTGCAATGAGATTTACGAAATGAAAGACACCCCCAAACTTTTTTGGACAATAAGTCTAAAAAGTTTGACAAAAGTGAAGGAAAGATCATGCAATGCACAAATCAAAGCACAATATCACAAGAATCAACACTTAAGCCCAAATAGCAATCTAAAATCAAGCAAACTAAACCTAGGAAGTGAAACACATATAGAGATAAGTGTAAAGACATACCTTGAGTTGGGATTAAGAATAGAAGAGTGAATTGCCACTTACATGAAAATGTCTTTCTTGGCCAAGTGAGAGAGAATTCTCCTCAAGACATCCTTCTCAAGCTTACACTTCATTGCAAATCTAACATTTGAAGAACAAAAACACACCCCCCAAACTTTTTCAGATCAAAGATCCTAAAAGTTTGGAATGGAGTGATGAAAATAGGATTTGCAAAGAATCAATGAAAAAATAATGCATGTATAAGCTCAAGTAAGCCAAGAAATCACCATATATTCCAAGAGGCAACACCCCCAAACTTGGATAAATCACATGCACCAACAAAGGTAATAGAATACACCACCTCATATCAAGCAAATCAAAACAATACACTATCTAAACTACAAAGCAATCCTAATAAGCAAGAAAATATTAGGATGGGTTGCGTCCCATCTAGCGCTTGGATTTAACGTCCCCTAGCCGGACGACACCAATGTTAGCTAAATGGCCAAGGATATTTTTCATCCTCCCCATCAAACTCTAATCTCAAAGCTTCATAGTCAAGGAAACAAGTAGGATTTCTACCCCATACACCCAATTTCCTTATCATTTTATACTTATAAGCACATGAAAATTTCTCTTTTCTTCTTAAACCAATCCACCCCCATCTCCTACTAACAAATATGTTCAAGAGAATTTTCAATTCAATCTTATTATCAATTATATCAAAAGGCAAGACGAAATCAATATGAACAACATTATCAATGTAAGCATTAGTGGAAGAGTTTAAGGGTTTAGAAATGCTCATTTCTCCTTGAAGCTCATCTTCCACTTCATTTTGTTGTTCTTCCTCCATGAAGCTCATGTCCATAGGTGGACATTCCTCTTCCTCTTCTTTGACAAGTTGAATGACCTCTATCCTTTTCACCACAATTTGGTCCTCTTTCTCATTCAACCCTTCTTTTTCTCCTTCGTCTTCTACTTGATTCCTATCAATTTTAACACAAGAAGTAGAGTCATAAATTTCTTTGTCAAGAGATATAGAACAAATAGTGAAAGAAGAAGGATCGTAAGATCCTTTATCATTATAGTGCAATATTATCTTGAAGTCTTCATCATTCAAATCTTTATTCTCTTCAAGAAATCGATCAATTTGATCATATACGTCTTCTTTTGGTTGATCTTCTTCTTTCTCTTCTTTTTCTACTTCTTCTTCCTTATAAATGGAAGAAGGAGAAGGATATAAGTATGAACTTGGATAAGGAGAGGAATAAGGATAGGGATAATGGTATGGATGGTGGTAGGATTGTTGAGGTGGAGATTGATACGGGTGATGTTGATACACATATGGGTAAGGTTGATATGTAGGAATTAGGAGGATATGTGTATTGTGGAGAATACGAGTAATGGTTGTATTCGCCCATCTTCAATTGAGTTCACTCCTACAAAAATAAGCAAGTATCAACACTCACCAAGAATGATTATCACAAACAAAGAAAAAAAAAGAAAGCAAACATCAACACAAGCCTAACAAAGTAATCGTTTCCCCGGCAACGGCGCCAAAAACTTGTTTTGGCATTGCCGGGACTCAAGGATGCTCAAACAAACAAACAATTCAAACCAACAACATTCAAAACATTCAAGTAAATAATCAACAACTCGCTAAAAAAAGAGATCATTTCCCCGGCAACGGCGCCAAAAATTTGTTTGCCAAAATCGTGATGATTTCCACGCAAGTGAACGTGGTCGTTGTGGTCGTGGTAAGTTAACCAAGTTAAATATCAAACACAGGAAAACGATGCGATATCAAGCAAGCATTGAATGTCTACAAGGGCTAATAGCTAGGAAAGCAAGAAAACAATCAAGGTTTCTATCTACTAATCAAGCAAGAATGGTAAATTCTAACTATCACCTCAAAGAAGTGAGCAAGTGTGAAGTGTACATGGAAGTAATCCTACTATGGTTCCTCTAGAATCCTATCCATCCTAGCATGCAAAAGATCTCTTGGTGTCTTAGTTAAGCCAACTAGTGTCTAGATCTCTCTACAACACAAGCTAGGGCTCTATTAGGTGTCTAGATCTCTCTACAACTCCTAACACTCAAATTAAGAGGTCTTAGGCTAATATGCAATTCTCATTGGTCATACAAGCCAAATATCAAACACTTGGTATGCATAAAGTTCTTATAGCTCAATTCTAATTTCATTGCTAAAACATATAAGCCATACATTCCAATTAAACATCTCAAGCATTCGTACAAGTCATTAATAAGAGAACTAATCCATCAAGATCACTAATTCATGCATAGGATTAACAAGAGACTAAATTCCCATAGTATTCATACAACTATGCAACAAGGATATTTGCCCATGGCTAATTGGAAATGAAAATCAACAATTAAGCTATAGACAAACATGATTAACACTAATATGAAATGAAATACAAGAAATCTTACCAATTGTTGGAGAATTGAAAGACAAGCATCAAACCTTGAAAATCTATCTTCTAATCCGGAATGCAAAATACAAAATTGAACTGTACAATTGTAGCTTGAATCTAGAGAAGAATGTAGGAACATACGGATCGGAAATCCGACGGACGGATCAAAAGTTATGGAAGAAAGAAGATTGAATCTAATTAAGAACCCACTAAGTAACTACCTAATTCTCTCTCTAATCTAATCTAAGAACTTGAATTATGATCAAGATCTAGCTGCCTTGAAAATCTGATCCTTGAGGTATTTATAGTGCCCACAATATTTAGTCCAAAGTGCCCTTCATTAAAACGCGCAAAAATACAAAAATAGCCCTGAAATTGAGAAATTTTGGAACTGCTGCGGTACGTGAACTGGAGGGCTACCGATCGTGATCGGCAGCGAGTTCGCGCGGAATGTCAAACTGCCGAACCACCACTGCACTCCTGTCGATCGCGATCGCAGGCGAGGTCACGCGCGATGTTATCTGCCGTTCTAGAATGAATCCGCGTGATCCGCGTTGACGTGCTGCCGATCCAAGAAGACTTCCTGCCGATCCCACTCCTTAGATCGGGTCATGCTCGACTCTCCTCGTTTTCGTCATATCTTGAGTTCTAGGACTCTAATTGACTCGATTCTTCTTTCGTTGTGACTCTCTCTTCAAGCTCTTCGACATGGAACAATAATTTCTTCATTTGGCCAAACTCCAGATTTCCGGACTTTTCTCGATCTTTCTCATTTCTTCCCCATTTTGCTCGTTTTTATCTATAAAGATAACTTTCTAGCCAAAAAGGGTTAATAACACAATATATACCATATTAGGGTCAAATATGAACATAAGCACACCAAAAGCAGATATAAATGAATATAAAAACATGCAATTATGACCCTAATCACAGCTCCCCAAATTTAGCACCTAAGAATTTACAAATTAAATAATATATAAAAAAATGTACGGTGATGATGACCTCAACAAAAAAAAAATTAATGGCCCTAACGAAATAGCGCCAAAACTATATTAGGTAAAACTCTTGCTATTATATATTTATAGATAAGTTTGTTCCTCTTTAATTACATTCTCAGTCTTTTTGATAAGGTTCTCCGAATAGTAGTCTGGATCTTGCTACCCTACAAATATTTTATTAATGAAAATGTTAGTTTAAACTTGTTTATTTTACATTTAATAATAACATAATCAATGAATATATATTTATTAGAATATTGCTTACATTATCATTAGTTAGAATCAACTCATAGTAATTCCTCTCTTCTGATTTATTAGTACAAACCATCCAAGAATGTATGACAACCAATACTATAAATTTGATAAATAAAATCTGGAAAATCACCTAATCAAAAGGAGAATAATCTCCTTATATTGAACTACGGATAAACCCAATTTATTACTTGTAATTTTGAAAAATCTTTTTTCAAAGAGTAACACTCACGTGAAACGTTTCACGTCGTGAAATGGGTAAATTAAAAAAAGGGCGCGGATCCCAGGCAACCCGCGGGTCAAACACCTGGTCAACCATGAAACCTGAGATTCTTAATCCACAGCTCATAAATCCTGACTTTTCCAGCAAGAATTCAACTCCAAAAAAAAATAAAAATGGCGACACCAGAAAAGAATTACAACGGCGAAAACGATGACATCAAATGCAAGATTCCGATCAACAAAGCAACAAAATCATCTAAAGCAAGTCAAGAACAGCAAATCAAGGTAAAAATCAAGGAAAACAAGACGAAGAACACACATAATATGGACGATTATTTCTCAAATTGCCAAATAATATCAACAACAAATTCTATGTGTTCTACAACAGGTAACACGAATACATAACACATTGGAAAAACATTACAAAAATATGTGTTACTCAATATATAAATATATGTTACTAAATGAACATATCTATGTTACTATTCAAACTGTGTTACTAAATGAACATATACAT
>JAPKLY010000028.1:28009-103655 GCA_026898435.1 Prunella vulgaris
GAAGCTCAACTTAAACTAAAAAAAATGAACTAATTTAAGTTGGGTGTTACAATGTGCAAAGGTTAACAAAGTTGCAAAATATCCAGAGCCAAGCACCCTAGCTCAGAAGGTCGAAGAACGTACTGAAAATGAAGATAAAAAGTGTGTAAAGCTAACCCCCCTAACTTCCAACTAATGAGCTGACAAAGAGACACGAAGGAGTTGTGTGCATTGAAGAACAGGATTTTGAAATTTTGACAACAAAAAAAAGATGCAAAACAAGCCCTTGCATAAGTTGGATATATCTTGTATTGCTGTAAAAAAAAAAAAAAAAAACTAAGGGGGTTCAGGATTATTTAGAGCAACTACTACGCACACGTGGTCCTGTGTATGTCACTTTGTACCCTTTCTTGTAATTAGAATAACTCTATATCGTTTATAAAAATACTTAAGTTTAATGTTTTTCTTTTCAAGGCATTTGATTTCAGGGCATAATTGATGTGTTTCATCATGAGAGATTATCTGATGCTGTAAGTTATTGCAGAATAAATTTAATGTGCATAATGTCATTAATCTATTGTTTATTGAGTTATGAATTCTTTTTATATTAGGTTATACATGGATGGTCAGATCTTGTTCAAGATGTGTATCGAGTGGATGTGCCATCTTCAAAATATATACAAATTTTTACAGCAAGTTTTTGGGTAATAATAATTAAATTTTTTCATATTTTGCGTGCATGGAAAATGAATTTAATACTTAATAATATTTAAATTTTAATTGTGTGCAAAACTAGGGGTTGATTAAAGATAGCGGTGTTAACAACCGTGGTGCCTTGCAATCATTAATTGACAGTAGGTTAGAAAAGTCAATAGATAAGGAAGTTTTGCTTTTTCCTATGTGCTGGAAGTTCATGCTTAAGAGGTTTAGGGGATCATTGGACCCTTTTGAAGTTTAATGAGCGTAAGTGCGAATGAAAATTCTACAACTCAATGCGTCCGAGGGGAAGGGGAATAGTGGATCATCACTTAAGCAATCTTTGGTTGTGGTAATATTCTTGACAAATCAATTTCTGTAATAAAAATATTGATTCTTTATATTCTTAGAATATTTGTGATAATTTTTTTCGTAATATCACAAGTGAAGTATGTAGACAACAAGCTCCATGAGATATACAAGAGATGCAGACCTACACATGGTTTCTTGAAAACTACATTGGTGGAACCTGTATCTGAGGAATGTCTTCAGCAAGCTCCTTTTACAGTTGATTGTGGTGTTATAGTCTGCTATCACATTGAAATTTTTTGACTGGTAAACCTACTCGAAAAGGGGAATATAGTGAGATATCAGCTGGAAATTATCATGCTCGTATGGTAAAATGGTTAGTTGATCCTTTAATGCGAAGCCATATATATTTAAGGAGTATTATAATTGTATGTGAATTGAAATAAAAAAAACTTTGAATCCGATATTTGTGTAGGTAATTAGACACAATGGTTTTGCCTTAGGTGGTTGGCCTTAGGTACGCATAATTTTCTGTGTTAACTAGCTTGATTTTTGTCCAGTTTAAAAGCTTTAATATGTGAATAATGAATTGTAATGGCTGATACGTTTAGTATTACAACTTATTTATTTTAAGTATTAAATTGTGTATTTTAGTATTTTGCAAGTGTGGTGGCTGGATTTTTTGGCAAGTAATATCAATAGATTACCAAAAAAGCCATTTTGGCCCATCAAGTGAAATAATGGCCCATATGCAAATGGGCATGTGCAAGTGGGCATATGCCAACAACACTAAGGGTAATATTTTCAGGAAGGAGTACTTTGGGCCTTTTTGTAAATCTTTTCATTTATGCAATTAGGCCTTGTGCAATAAACTGACATGTGCAAACGGACATTAATTGGGCCCAACACAAAGGGTAATATTTCAGGAAACTGTGCATTTAGGTATTCTGTGTAATCTAGGCCGTGTGTGTGCAATCTGGGTCGTGTGCAGAATGAGTCTTGTGCAATATGACCGCGTCCAATCTGGGCCACGTGTGTGCAATCTGGGCCTTGTGCAAAATGGACCTTGTGCAATATGGCCGCGTGCAATCTGGGCCTTGTACAAAATGAGAAAAATTGGGTCGTGTGCAATCTGGGCCTTGTGTAAATTGGGCAGCGTGCAATATGGGCCTTGTGCACAAATTAAGTATTTTATAGATTTTACTGGGATGTACAATTGGGTCATGTGCAAGTTTTTAATGTGCAAGGCCCAACGTATGGTTAGTTTTTAATATATTACAAATATTGAGTTTTAGTGTATTTCACAATTTGGGGATGGTATTTTAGGTATATTTTTTCTTTAATATTAAGTATATTATTAAAAATACTTTGATCATTGTAAAATGTTAATGAACTTGGAATAATATTAAAATTTAATTAAAATACCAAAATTTAAACCATGTGAAGGTTTGTAAAATATGAAATTATTAAACTCAATACACTATATAATATATTTTATAAAAGACAAAAAAATAGCACAAATTGTTATTGACCAAAAATACAATGTCACCAAATTTGGAAATGATTTTCGAAACAATAAAACTATTACTCCCTTCGTTCCGTAGGAATTTACACCACACGATATGATGCATTTTGTAGAAGAAAATATATAGTAAATATGCATATACATTTGCTACATGTGCAACGAAATCAATATTTCCTTTTTTAGTAGTGTAGAATTTGTGTGGAATGTTCAAATAAGAAAAGTGTGCAAATTCATATGGGACAAAGGGGGGTATTATTTAATTTTAAAATAAATATACCCAATGTAATGATCAAAATAAGTTTTATGGACACATTATTAAACAAATAAATAACTATGTACACGGTCTATGTGGATTTTTTTCTTTATTAATTAACTTCATAAACATTTAATAATCTTTTTTTATAAATTGATCATACTAAGTAATTAACAAAATATTTTGTATTTTTCAGATATACATTAAACATTATTTAATGCCCAAAAAATAGGGTAATGTCAAATAATTATTTGTCACCCGTCATTTGTGTTATTACAGTTTTATTAAAATAAGAAAGTGTCCAAACAAACCAATAAGAAAGTCAGTTTAGAGAGGAAGTTTTTGGCTTTTCAAATACCGCATTAATAAGAAAATTGATTGATTAACAACATTTTTGATGATAAACTAAAAAAAAAACACCCGGAATTCTTAGAGCAGAGAGAAGAAGACACACAAATTCTTCAAAATAGATAGATACACACCCACATTCCGATAAAAGAGAGTGATGCAGTAAAAGGAGCGTTCCACAGATATTTCAAGGAAAACACGAAGGGTAAATCGTTTATCTAGGCGAAGGATTCTTCAACAAATATCAAATGATGTTGTGGAAGCCATTTTCTCAAGACTTCGAGCCAGCCTTATTGCTGGCTTGAAATGTGAGTGCAGGAGGTTCACAGATATATTTTCAAGTAAGGGCTTTTTCAATCTTCATGAAGCCCAAATTAGAAGGCATCTACAACTGGTGATGTTGAGGGGAGCAGAGTTTGGAAATTTTCCGTTTGATTAAATGGCACTGGAACCCGATGTTGTGAAAAACTGCAAAATATGGTCCGATATGAGTGATCTAAAAGAAGTAATGGCTTCGTGGAGGGGGCTGGCTCCGATGACAACTTGGGCAGACAAATTATTCATCCATAACCCCACAACTGGTAAAAAACGTGACCTTCAATTTTCTTATATTCCATTTCCTGCTTCATGTGAAAGAGCATCTGTGTTTTTTGGGATCGGTAGTAACCTAAGAAATGGTTATTTGATGGTGCTTAGAGTCTCAGTATTCCGCAATGACAATTTCTGTAATGATGTTAGATTGTATTCATCTAATTTAGATGAATGGATGCATGTCCCTGATTTCCTATTTCACTCTCCCTTAGGAATACCAGGGGTTTGGGTTTCTGGAAGTTTAAATTGGATTGTATTGAGAAATGAAAATCAATTCATTGGGTCATTTGATCTTGACACTTGAGTTTATAAAAGAATTATGATTCCCCCAATTTGTGGAGTTAACAAGGATTTCCGCCTTAGGTCTTTGGATGATATTAAAATGGTTATGTTCTCTACACAGTTTAGTGATTGGAACATGTTCAACATGTGGATCTTGGATGACATATCCTAACAGGACTCATGGAGATCCATGATAATCGCTTTGAGCCCGAGATTGTCTCCATTTAATATTTGTTACACTCTAAATCATTTAATGTCGATAGATGAGAATGACAATGAAAAACTATGTCAGTTTTATCTGGTGGAAACTTTTGTTATATTTAATATGCGATCAAGTACTTACCGTCGCACATACTTGGAGAGCATGAGGCCGGGAACGTTGGTGAATGAGTATGTTATTGAAAGCTTGAGGCTGCCTTAGTTTGTGATATCAATCTGGATGCTGCATTAGTTTGTTTGGTACTGTAATTATAGTTTAATGTGTGTTGTTTATGTAATTGTGTTTGTTTTGGTATTGTGTTTGTTTTGGTATTTTCAACAGATTATGTAGTATACATATTTCGGTTGTAATGAAAGAATCATATCTATTTTGTTCGTTTTTATGATAGGTACTTGACGTGTTTTGGATGGGCCAGTTTTAAGTCTGGGCCAGAAATATTGGCCTTGCAGAAATTTAATATAGTGTAGCAAATTGGTTCTTTTTTTTTTCAAAAAGAAAAAGTGAAGATGCCTACTTTTGTTAAATTTGCCAAAAAAAATTGAGGATATAAATTTGTGCAAAAAAATGTATTACAATATCATTTGACCAATTTAAAGAAAATAAAAAAATTCACACAAAATTTCCCAAAAATAAAAAATTAAAAAATAAAAACAGCTGGGCTTCTAATTTGTTAGAATTTGGCCAATTTTATATAAGCCCAAGTTTTTGTTATTTGGCTGATTTTAAAAATTGTATTACACAATATTCTTGCTTCAATTTCAAAAGATTTAAAAGAAAATTGGGGCCTTGTACAGGGAGGGGGGGGTCTTGCACAGTTTCAAAAAGCAAAAAAGAGGCTAGGCTAGCACACAGTGGGGCTTGCATGAATGGGCCTTGCACAAATTTGTTGTTATGTAGGGTAGTAAATTGGTCATTATTAATATCTAAAAAAAGGAAGAGACCTAGTTTTGTTAAATTTGATAAAAAAATTTAAAGATAATGAGGGTCTTGCACAATTGGGTCTTGCACAATATTGTTGCCCATTTTCAAAAAAATTAAAATATAAAAAAATAAAAATAGTCGGGCTTGTTTTTTGGGAAATGATTAATGAAGAAGTTTTAATAAAGTCCCAAAGACTGACTCCCCTAATATACTAAGGAGTTGTAAGACTTAGAAAAATAGCCTAACTGTTAGGAGGCTAAGTAAAAAAAATAACTTAGAAAAACTAGATTACAAAAGTCAGGTTACCATAGACATAACTAGCCTGATGTAACTTAGACTAGCCTGATGAAGAGTTAGGATATACACCCACCTCTGAAGAAAGACACTTCAGAAGACTAAGTCAAGGTGACGTGAAGAACTCCCCTGAGATGAACAAGCCTGATTCATTAAATGAACTTCATCATTAATGAAGGCAGTTGCAGCATATAAATGAAGTGTTAAATGCAATAAAAGGAATGTTCCACGTCACCTGATGAAAAGACAGAGGACTTTAATATAACCGTTTGACTGGACTGAGGAACAATTAAAGACAGACCAGTGAGAAGCTGTCACTTATGTACAGACCTGACACAAAAGACTGACCTGTCAGTACTATGTTAAGAAGCAACCAACAACCTAGGATGGCACACTTTTCAAAGGTATTTAATGAGCTGTCAACCATTAATGCATGGCGTTGACTATCCAAAATCTGAAGAAGATCTTGAAAAACGTTGAACCACAAAGATTAACATATTTGACCATCCCAAAATCTGAGAAAGATTTTGAAGAATGTTGGACTACCAAAATAGCATAATTTGAAACTATCTCTCCAACGAATGGTCTTTCAAATTATGTCTATAAATACAGAAGTTGAAGAAGAAGCTAATTACGGGAAACAATCAAGCTCATCAGATTACAAGCTCTCTAAAGTTCATCACTCTCAAACACTCGAATTACACTTGTTTCCCCAGTGCCTACTGTCTAGAACACAACATTGTATTTAGGCTTGCATTGTAACATTCTTAGAAACCTACAGAGATAATCCTATCTAATATTTGATCTACACTGTAAAGGGTTATCTCAACCATAGTTGGAATACTCAAAGCCTACAAACTGTAAAAGGTTCAAGGCTAAGAGTGATCAGAAAGTAAGCTGAGTGATTATCTCAGTCTGAAAATCTTGAGAGGACTAGGACTCAGGGATAATCCTAGTGATCAAGAGAAGCTGTTCTTGATCAGTGCACCTTGACACTCTAAAACAAGGAATTCCTGAGGTTAATGAATTCTCCTATTAAATCAGGAAAAGTGGATGTAGGAGTGTTTAACTCCGAACCACTTTAAATCCTCAGTGTTCTTATTGTTTTACTCTCTTTGTGTGAGTTGATAAAATCTTTGAAAAAGTGTTTACACTTAATCCGCTGCTGAATTCATACTTTGATCAAAAACTCAGGTTACCTATCAGGGGACCTTTACAGTCCACTGAGTGAGTTATCAGGTCACCTGTGCTTTTTAAGCCCACAGAAAACTAATTTTGAAAAATCTATACTCACAGGTGTATTCCCCCCCCCCATACACCTGTTATTGTTTATCTGGGACCAACATGTGGTATTAGAGCAGGGGTTCTAAGAAACACTGTTTTGCTATATCAAAATGGTCAATTGAACTGATCTGACTAACTTTTTCAGAGAATTTTCTAAGATTTCTACTCAAGCAGAAGGATCAACCAACACAGGGAATACAGCCACAGGAGCCAATACCAATGTTGTTGGGAGTTCAGACTCCAACATGGGGACCACTCCTCTCAACCACTTGTCACACCACAAGCTACCCCAGTTCTCAGTGGAAGGATATGACTTCTGGAAGATCAGAATGAGGGCTCACCTAGCCTGTGTACATGATAAAATGCTCAGAGTCATTACCAGAGGTCCATATGTCTTTATGACTGCTAATCCTAGGATCACACAAGCACAGATTAATGATCCTAGAGAAGAGTGGCCTAAAGATGAAGATGAATTCACTGCTGATGAGAGGAAGAGACATAATCTTAACTTTGTTGCAATGATCATACTATACACAACAATCACTGACTCTGTCATGGGAAGAGTTGTTCATTGTACAACTGCAAAGGAAATCTGGGATACCTTGCCTCTCCTGTGTGAGGGCACTGACAAAATCAAGGAAAATAAATTGTCAGTGGTTGTTCAAAAATATGAACAATTTTCAGTGGAATCAAATGAGACCATTGATCAACTGGATGGCATGTTAACTGACATCATGAATGAGATAAACTCCCTAGGACAGGTTTATACCAAGAGGGAGGTTGCTCTCAAAATTCTCAGGGGACTCTCACCTAGGTGGGATGTCTATTCTGTCATAATGCAGAACGCCAAGGACTTGTCCAACATATCCATGCAACAAGTGTTTTCAGAACTCAAGGCCTATGAGTTTGATCTAAACAGAAAAAGAGCTACATAAGAGCCTTCCTCATCTGAGAAAGGAATAGCTTTCAAGGCAAGCAGTTCTGAAGCTGAACCAGCCAAGATCAAGAAGGTCAACAAGCCCTGCAAATCATAAAGCAAAGCTGAACTAAAAGAGGAGATGAATCTACTAGCAAGGAGATTTGAGAAGCTGAACTCAAGGTTTGGAAAGTACAAGAGATATTATCAGGACACCAAGGATAAGAAGAACTTCAAACCCAGATTCACTCCAAGAGATGAGAAGGAGCCTGAGAAGGAATCCAGGAGAAATCACAAAGGAGAAGAGTCAACCTCAAAGTTAGAGTCCAAAAGGAAGGACAAAGAAGAGACTGATGATGATGACACCAAAAGATGCTACCAATGCAACAAGTCAGGGCACTTCCAGTATGACTGCCCTCAATTTAGTGTAAAAGAGAGGAAGGAAAGGAAAGCTAAGAGGGACAGGAGACTGGAAAGAAGAACAATGGTTGCAAAAGATGAACAAGCTACAAGCTCATCTGAGGAAATGTTCACTGATTGTAGTGATGATGATCTTTGCCTTATGGCAAATGAGAAACCTGAGGTACAATCCTACTCTTGTCAATTGGTAGATTACTCACCTGAGCCTAGCTCAAAGTCAGCAGAGGACCTCAACATTCAGTTCTCATTAGAACAATTGATGGTTGATTTCTCCAGGCTGCAAAAAGCATAACTCACTCTTGAGGAAGAAAACAGGAAGCTAGCATGAGAACTCTAAGCTAGTTGAGTCTGAGAATGAGGCAGACCTTGCATCTGCATCCCAGACCATTGCCCTGACAAATGAAGTGGAAACACTAAAGAGTCAGCTCAGTGTAAAGGATGAGCTGATCAGGGGACTGACTAATGACCAGATCAGGCTAGCTGGTGAAAACAATGAGCTAGTGATCCAAATTAAAAACCTTATCAGCAATGTAAATATGCTGAAAGAATATGAGGACTGTCTGCTAAGAAAATTAGAGGCTCTAAATAAACCCTCTCTTGCCATAGAGAAAATTTTAAGCCTGCAAAATAGCACAGACAACAGACATGGGATTGGATTCTTCCCATGCACATCCTCATAAGGTCCTCTAAATACAGCATCTACAAGCAGTGGAGAGAGAGTGTTTGTAAGGTCCTCTGAGAATCCCAGAAGGACTCTTGATAAGGGCAAAAGGTCTGCTGAACCAACTGAGGAGGTGTTAATTCCTAGTAGGCCTACTGAAAAGGCTAGAATAGCTTATACACCTCCCAAGACAAACTCCAAACAAATTCAATTCAAAATAAGGAATCATTCTTCAAGGAACACGTGGAACAATGTTCAATACACCTATCCTCAACCTAGATCATCTCCCAGGAGACAATCTAGGCAAAGGACAAACTGGCCTGAACCTACTGTCAGGAGAGTTGACAGAAGGATTCATCACAGGTGACCACTCTCATATGTGCCCTATGAGAGGAATTTTACCCTTCCTTATCAACAGCACTACAGACCAGCTGCACCAAGGTCCTCTAGGAACAGGAGGAATTTGAAGCCACCTATTCCACAAAGGACCAACACTTATAAACAGTCAACTCCAAGGGCATCTAGGGAGTCCATTTTCTATGTAGATGTTTATGGAAGAAAAATTAGTCAGTCCAAAGTAATTAGGACTGTTAAGCAGATTTGGATCCCAAAAGGTACATATTAATTCTTCTGCAGGACACTCTAGAATCTCAAGATGACTGGTACTTGGATAGTAGCTGCTCAAGGCACATGACAGGCAATCAGAGTCTCCTGACAGACTTCATTGAAAAGAAAGGACCACAGGTCACCTTTGGTGACAATTCCAAAGGAATCACAAGAGGTCATGGTACCCTGTTGATAGGATCTGTCTAGGTATCAAATGTATCATATGTCACTGGACTAAAACATCACCTGTTATCTATAAGTCAATTTTGTGATAAAGGCTACAATGTTGAATTCTCAAGTAACATGTGCTGTGTAAGAAATGCATCAAACACACAGGTACTACTAACTGGGTCAAGGAAAGGAAATGTTTATCTTGCAGATTGGAGATCATGTCCAACAGAGACCTGTCTAATTGCTAAAACCTCCAGTGACCTAACCTGGCTATGGCACAGGGGACTCAACCACCTGAACTTCAAAACTCTCAATAAGATATCAAGGTTTAGTCTAGTGGAAGGGATACCTAATGAGGTGTTCAACAAGGATCACATCTTTAAAGCTTGCCAAGAAGGAAAGCAAATTAGAGCCTCATTCAAGGGAAAACCAAATCCCTCCACTAACAGGATACTCCAACTACTACATATGGATCTTTTTGGACCTGTCACACCAGCAAGTATAAATGGAAGCAAATACACACTGGTGGTAGTTGATGACTTCTCCAGATACACATGGGTGATCTTCATGTCCAGCAAAAATGAGACACAACTCAGGCTACCTGAACTCTTAAAGAAGCTGTCAAATGAAAATGATCTATCTATTGTCAAGATAAGATCTGATAAAGGTACTGAGTTCATTAATTCTACTATTACTAACTATTGCAATAAGTCAGGCATATCCCATGAGACCTCAGCCGCAAGAACACCCCAACAAAATTGGGTGGCTGAAAGAAGAAACATGACACTTAAAGAAGCTGCCAGAACCATGCTTGCTGATGCATAAATTCCCAAAAGGTTCTGGGCTGAAGCCATTCATACAGCCTGTTACACTCAGAACAGGTCCATGCTCACCAAAACTCAAGGCAAAACCCCCTGTGAGCTATGGAATGGTAGAAAACCCCAGGTATCCTACTTCCATGTATTTGGTTGCAAGTGTTTCATTCACAACAATGGGAAGAGACAATTGAAAACCTTTGACAGCAAAGCTGATGAAGGAATCTTCCTTGGATATTCCCAAATAAGTATAGCCTTCGGGGTATACAATCTCAGAACCCTTGTGGTGGAAGAAACACCCCATGTTGTATTTGATGAGTCTACTCTTGAGTCCATGAAATATTAGGCCATCAAGTATATCACTGATAAAATAACTAGCCTGAGCCTGGACAGGTCCACTGACAAATCAGTGGACGCATATCTTCCCACATGGGACAATCTAGGAACAGAGAACTTAGGAGATGGAACACAGAAGACACACCAACTTGAGGAAATCAACAATGATGGAATGAGCTGAATGACACAATCCCAGCTCCTCGGGTAACATCTGTCAAAAAAGATGTTGGCCAAGTTGAGACAGAAATTCCATCTTTTTGCATCCATTTCTCTATGGTTTTGATGTGCTTATGTTCATATTTGACCCTAAAAATGAACAAAATGGGGAAGAAACGAGCAAGATCGAGAAAAGTCCGGAAATCTGGAGTTTGGCCAAATGAAGAAATTAATGGTCCATATCGAAGAGCTTGAATAAAGGGTCACAACGAAAGAAGAATCAAGTCAATCGGAGTCCTAGAACTCAAGATATGACGAAAACGAGGAGAGTCGAGCATAACCCCAGCTAAGGAGTAGGATCGGCAGGAAGTCTTCTTGGATCGGCAGCAAGCCAACGCGGATCGCGCAGATTCGTTATGGAACGGCAGATAACGTCGCGCGCGACCTCGCGTGCGATCGCAATCGACAGGAGTGCAGTGGTGGTTTGGCAGTTTGACATTCCGCGCGAACTCGCTGCCGATCACGATCGGCAGCCCTCCAGTTCACATTCGGCAGCAGTTCCCCTATCTTATTGATACAATTATTCCCCTATCTTATCGCTTTGTTGCTCGAGGACGAGCAATAATCTAGTTTAGGGGTGTGATTAGGGTCATAATTGCATCTTTTTTCATCCATTTCTCTATGGTTTTGATGTACTTATTTTCATATTTAACCCTAATATAGTACATATTGTGCTATTAACCATTTTTGGCTAGAAAGTTGTATTTATAGATAAAAATGAGCAAAATGGGGAAGAAACGAGTAAGATCGAGAAAAGTCCAGAAATCTGGAGTTTGGCCAAATGAAGAAATTAATGTTCCATGTCGAAGAGCTTGAAGAGAGGGTCACACCGAAAGAAGAATCGAGTCAATCGGAGTCCTAGAACTCATGATATGACAAAAACGAGGAGAGTCGAGCATGACCCGAGCTAAGGAGTGGGATCGGCAGGAACTCTTCTTAACTTCGGCAGCACGTCAACGCGGATCGTGTGGATTCATTCTGGAACGGCAGATAACGTCGCGCGTGACCTCGCGCGCGATCGCGATCGACAGGAGTGCAGTGGTGGTTTGGCAGTTTGACATTCCGCGCGAACTCGCTGCTGATCACGTTTGGCAGCCCTCCAGTTCACATTCGGCAACAGTTCCGAAATTTCACAATTTCAGGGCTATTTTCATATTTTTGCGCGTTTTAATGAAGGGCACTTTGGACTAAACATTGTGGGCACTATAAATACCTCAAGGATCAGATTTTCAAGGCATCTAGATCTTTATCATAATTCAAGTTCTTAGATTAGATTACAGAGAGAATTAGGTAGTAACTTAGTGGTTCTTAATTAGATTCAATCTTCTTTCTTCCATAACTTTTGATCCGTCCGTCGGATTTTAGATCTGTTTATTCCTACATACTCGTAATGATTAGAGCTTCATTCCTGCGGTTCATTTTTGTATTTCGATCTTTGGATCAAGACTTAGCATTTTGGAGGTTTTTAGATTGTATTCAATTCCTCTGCATATGGTAAGTTTTCCTTTAATTCTCTTGTTTTAGTTCTTAATCATGTTGTTTAGAATGTTAATTGTTGATATTCAAATCCAATTAGCCATGGGCTAATATTCTTGTTGCATGGTTGTATGAATATTATGGTGAATTTAGTCTCTTGTTAATCCTATGCATGAATTAGTGATCTTATTGAATTAGTTCTCTTATTAATGACTTGTATGAATGCTTGGGATGTTTAATTGGAATGTATGGCTTATATGTTTTAGCAATGAAATGAGAATTGAGCTATAAGAACTTTATGCATACCAAGTGTTTGATATTTGGCTTGTATGATCAATGAGAATTGCATATTAGCCTAAGACCTCTTAATTGGAGTGTTAGGAGTTGTAGAGAGATCTGGACACCTAATAGAGCACTTACCTTATGTTGTAGAGAGATCTAGACACTTGTTGGCTTGACTAAGACACCAAGAGATCTTTTGCATGCTAGGATGGATAGGATACTAGAGGAACCATAGTAGGATTACTTCCATGTACACTTCACACTTGCTCACTTCTTTGAGGTGATAGTTAGGATTTACTTTGCTTTGCAATTGTGGATAGAATCCTTGATGGTTTTCTTACTTTCCTAGCTATTAGCCTTCGTAGACATTCAATGCTTGCTTGATATCGCATCGTTTTCCTGTGTTCGATATTTAACTTGGTTAACTTGCCTCGACAACAACAACCACGTTCACTTGCGTGGAAATCATCACGATTTTGGCAAATAAGTTTTTGGCGCCGTTGTCGGGGAAACGATCTCTTTTTTGAGCGAGTTGTTGATTGTTTACTTGAATGTTTTGAATATTGTTGGTTTGTATTGTTTATTTGTTTGAGCATCCTAGAGTCCCGGCAATGCCAAAATAAGTTTTCAGCACCGTTGCCGGGGAAACGATCTCTTTGTTGAGTTTGTATTGATGTTTACATTTTCTTTTCTTTGCTTTTCTTTATTTGATCTTGATTTTCTTGGTGAGTGTTGATACTTGCTTGTTTTTGTAAGAGTGAACTTACTTGAAGATGGGCGAATATAACTAATACTCGTATTCTCCACAATACACATACCCTCCTCAACCTTACACATATAAACCTCATCCATATTCACCATCTCCATATCAACTACCACCTCAAAAATCCTACCACCACCCATACCATTATCCCTATCCTTATTACTCTCCCTACCCATATCCATATTCCTATCCTTCTCCTCTCCACATGTCTAAGGAAGAAGAAGTAGAAAAAGAAGAGAAAAAGGAAGATCAACCGAAAGAAGACATATATGATCTAATTGATAGATTTCTTGAAGAGAATCAAAATTTAAATGAGGAAGATTTCAAGATAATCTTGAACTACAATGATAAAGGATCTTATACCCCTTCTTCTTTCACTATTCGTACTAAATCTCTTAATGTTGAAATTTATGATTCTACTTCTTTTGCTAAATTTGATAGGAATCAAGTGAAAGTACAAGAAATGGAGGAGAAGGAAAGAGATGATTCAAGAGGAGAAAAAGAGAATAATCAAGAAGAGGTAGATGAATGTCCACCTATGGACATGAGCTTCATGGAGGAAGAACAACAAAATGAAGTGAAAGATGAGCTTCAAGGAGAAATGAGCATTTCTAATCCCTTAAACTCTTCCACTTATGCTTACATTGATAATGTTGTTCATATTGATTTCGTCTTACCTCTTGAATTGATTAATGATAAGATTGAATTGAGAGTCTTCTTGAACATATTTGTTAGTAGGAGATGGGGGTGGAATGGGGTGATGAGAAAAGAGGAAAATGCATGTGCTTATAAGTATAAAATGAAAAGGAAAGTGGGGGTATGGGGTAGAAATCCTACTTGTTTCCTCGATTATTATGCTTTGAGATTTATTTTTGATGGGAGGAATGCCAATTATCCTTGGCCATTTAGCTAACATTGGTGTCGTCCGGCTAGGGGACGTTAAATCCAAGCGCTAGATAGGAGGCAACCCATCCTAACATTTTCTTGCTTATTAGGATTGCTTTGCAGTTTAGATAGTGTATTGTTTTGATTTGCTTGATATGAGGTGGTGTATTCTATTACCTTTGTTGGTGCATGTGATTTATCCAAGTTTGGGGGTGTTGCCTCTTGGAATATATGGTGATATCTTGGCTTACTTGAGCTTATACATGCATTGTTTTTTCATTGATTCTTCGCAAATCCTATTTTCATCACTCTTTTTCAAACTTTTAGGATCCTTGATCCGAAAAAGTTTGGGGGGGGGGGTGTGTTCGTTCTTCAAATTGTAGATTTGCAATGACATTTGTGAGCTTGACAAGGATGTGTTGAGGAGAATTTTCTCTCACGTGGCCAAGAAGGACATTCTCATGTAAGTGGCAAGTCACTCTCCTATTCTTAATCCCAACTCGAGGTATGTTTTTACACTTATCTCTATATGTGCTTCCATTCCTAGGTTTAGTTTGCTTGATTTTAGATTGCGATTTTGAGCTTAAGTGTTGATTCTTGTTGTATTGTGCTTTAATTGAGTGCATTGCATGATCTTTTCTTCACTCTTTGCCAAACTTTTTAGACCCTTGGTCAAAAAAAAATTTGGGGGGTGTGTTCGTTTCGTAAATCTCATTGCAATGCTATGTTTAGGATGATTTTAGTGCTTCCTTGATGTTTTAGACCATGTGCTTATATGATTACTTGTTTTTGCTTGTTGATTTTAGCTATTGTTGCTTGTTTGGAGTAGTGGACGCATGAGATATGCTTATGGTTGTGTGGATGAGTTGAAAGTTCATGTTGGATGTAGTGGAGTTATGGCTTGATTCTTATCTTGTCTTTTGTGCTATGGATTTGATGATACTTGAGATTTTGATGATATGAACATTTTTTTATATGAGATGAGTCATGATCACCCTATACCCGTGAGTTTTGAGCCAATTATGCCCGTTTCAATCTTGAACGAACGATATTTCTTTGATGTGAGTTCCACACATGTGCATTATACTCTAAAACTTGGCTTTGTTCTTGTTTGAGGCTACATTAGACATTAATTTCACATGATATGATTTGAGGCATTTCTTTGATCTACATTGAGTCACTTTGCCCTATGAGCCTACCTTGATATTATTATTCATTGCTCACCATTTTGTGCCTATTGACCTTTCCTTTGGCTAACCATACTTTAAGTCATTTTCCTTCCTTTTTGGAACTCTCTTGTCCCTATGATTAGTAGAGTGAAAAGAAGGAAGGAAGATTGGCGATATGATGAAGAACATGGTGGCCTAAAGTGGAAGATATGAAGAATTTTATGCATGGATTGAAATTTTTTGAAAAAAGGCAAGTGCTAGCAAAGTATGAGAAAAAGTTGACTTTTGTTGAAAATATGGTCAAGTTGACCTTTGTTTTGAGTTTGGCTATTAATTGCAAAGAAAGGGAAGAATGATCTTGAAAGTGTGATTTTGAAGAGCATAAAGAATGTGCACAATTGCATGAAGATGTGAATGACTATTACTTGATTCCTTCTATACTTTACTAATCATACTTAGTCACTCTTATCCATATCTATTCTTCCCTACCAAAGAGCCAACATTACAACCTTATGAAAGTCCTCATTGATGTGTGAATGACTTGTCATTTCAAGTGGTGGAGAATTTGAGACTTGGGCCAAGCTTATGGTAGTATTTGTATCATTGTGTGAAGATTGAGAGAACCTCAAACACTTGAGAGATGAGCTATACACTTCTATGTGAGGATCATGACTTGTTGATTTGAAAATTTGTGCATTGATTCGATTTTGATTATTGATTTGATGAAATTGCATTATAGACTTGTTTGATATTGAGCTATGATTCTATGGCATTTGACTTGTACTTGATGCTTCATTGATATAATTATTCCCCTATCTTATCGCTTCGTTGCTCGAGGACGAGCAACAATCTAGTTTGGGGGTGTGATTAGGGTCATAATTGCATCTTTTTGCAACCATTTTTCTATGGTTTTGATGTACTTATGTTCATATTTGACCCTAATATGGTATATATTGTGCTATTAACCATTTTTGGCAAGAAAGTTATGTTTATAGATAAAAACGAGCAAAATGGGGAAGAAACGAGCAAGATCGAGAAAAGTCTGGAAATCTGGAGTTTGGCCAAATGAAAAAATTAATGTTCCATGTCGAAGATCTTGAAGAGAGGGTCACAACGAAAGAAGAATCAAGTCAATCGGAGTCCTAGAACTAAAGATATGATGAAAACGAGGAGAGTCGAGCATGACCCGAGCTAAGGAGTGGGATCGGCAGGAACTCTTCTTAGATCGGCAGCACGTCAATGCGGATCGTACGGATTCATTCTGGAACGGCAGATAACATCGCGTGTGACCTCGTGCGCGATCGCGATCGACAGAAGTGCAGTGGTGGTTCGGCAGTTTGACATTCCGCGCGAACTCGCTGCCGGTCACGATCGGCAGCCCTCCAGTTCACGTTCGGCAGCAGTTCCAAAATTTCACAATTTCAGGGCTATTTTCATATTTTTGTGCGTTTCAATGAAGGGAACTTTGGACTAAACATTGTGGGCACTATAAATACCTCAAGGATCAGATTTTCAAGGCATCTAGATCTTTATCATAATTCAAGTTCTTAGATTAGATTACAAAGAGAATTAGGTAGTTACTTAGTGTGTTCTTAATTAGATTCAATCTTCTTTCTTCCATAAATTTTATATCAGTTTATTCCTACATACTCGTAGTGATTAGAGCTTCATTCCTGCGGTTCATTTTTGTATTTCGAGTTTTGGATCAAGACTTAGCATTTTGGAGGTTTGTAGATTGTATTCAATTCCTCTACATATGGTAAGTTTTCCTTTAATTCTCTTGTTTTAGTTCTTAATCATGTTGTTTAGAATGTTAATTGTTGATTTTCAATTCCAATTAGCCATGGGCTAATATTCTTGTTGCATGGTTGTATGAATATTATGGTGAATTTAGTCTCTTGTTAATCCTATGCATGAATTAGTGATCTTATTGAATTAGTTCTCTTATTAATGACTTGTATGAATGCTTGAGATGTTTAATTGGAATGTATGGCTTATATGTTTTAGCAATGAAATGAGAATTGAGCTATAAGAACTTTATGCATACCAAGTGTTTGATATTTGGCTTGTACGATCAATGAGAATTGCATATTAGCCTAAGACCTCTTAATTAGAGTGTTAGGAATTGTAGAGAGATCTAGACACCTAATAGAGCCCTTACCTTATGTAGTAGAGAGATCTAGACACTTGTTGGCTTGACTAAGACACCAAGAGATCTTTTGCATGCTAGGATGGATAGGATACTAGAGGAACCATAGTTGGATTACTTCCATGTACACTTCACACTTGCTCACTTTTTTGAGGTGATAGTTAGGATTTACTTTGCTTTGCAATTGTATATAGAATCCTTGATGGTTTTCTTGCTTTCCTAGCTATTAGCCTTTGTAGACATTCAATGCTTGCTTGATATCGCATCGTTTCCCTGTGTTCGATATTTAACTTGGTTAACTTTCCACGATAACAACGACCACGTTCACTTGCGTGGAAATCATCACGATTTTGGATATCCCATGTGTACTTTCTCCTGATTTACTTAATGTTGTCCAAATTAGTGACTCAATCCTAGATGAAAGGATATCCCATGTGGATAACCTCACTGAGAGTGGACAATCCAGAAGAAACTGGTTGATTGATCATCCAATCAATCAAATTCTGTGAGATCCTAACCTTGGAATCAAAACTAGAAGTTTTCATGGTGAAAATGCTCTCTTTTGTTGTTTTCTATCTGCACAGGAACCTAAGACAATAGAGGAAGCATTGAAGGATCCAAATTGGATCATTGCCATGGAAGAAGAGCTCAACCAATTCACATGAAACCAAGTATGGGAACTAGTCAAGAGGCCCAAGCATGCCAACATTATTGGAACCAAATGGGTGTTCAAAAATAAGAAAGATGAGAATGATGTCATAGTCAGAAATAAGGCCAGGCTAGTTGCCAAAGGATACTCACAAGTTGAATCATTTGACTATGATGAAACATTTGCCCCAGTAGCCAGACTGGAAGCTATCAGGCTATTCCTTGCTTATGCAGCCCACAAGAGATTCAAAGTCTACCAAATGGATGTCTAGAGTGCATTCCTCAATGGAGTCCTGAATGAAGAAGTCTATGTGGAACAACCCCCTGGGTTTGTGGAAGACAACAAAGTATACAAGCTCAGAAAGGCTCTATATGGCCTGAAACAAGCCCCAAGAGCCTGGTATGACACACTGTCACAGTTTCTCTTGGAGCATGGATTTACCAAGGGGAGTGTTGATAGGACACTCTTTAGAATCACTCATGGAGATGACATTCTCTTGGTCCAGATCTATGTAGATGACATCATTTTTGGATCACAAAATGAGGATCTATATACCAGATTCTCACACCTCATGAAAGGAAAGTTTGAAATGTCCATGATGGGAGAAATGAATTTCTTCCTAGGACTGCAAGTTAGGCAGTCCACTGAAGGAATCTTCATCAACTAGGCCAAGTACACAAGGGAGCTCGTACAAAAGTTTGGATGCAGCACAAGCAAGGTGGTCAGGTACCTATGAACACCAACACCAAGCTGGAACCTGATGAAGAAGGAGAGGCTGTTGATCAGACCACTTATAGAGGAATCATTGGATCCCTTCTATACCTCACTGCAAGTAGGCCTGACATCACTTATGCAGTAGGAATCTGTGTCACATATCAGGCTAGTCCTAAGAAGAGTCACCTGGAAGCCACCAAGAAAATTCTAAGATATCTCAAGGGTACAGTCAAAATGGGACTATGGTACCCCTCTGATAATAACTTTGAATTGACCGGCTACTCAGATGCTGATTATGGTGGTTGCAAAATTGATAGAAAATCAACCACAGGAACCAGTCAATTCCTAGGAAATAAGCTGATTTCATGGTTCTCAAAGAAGCAAATCTCAGTAGCAACAAGCACCACTGAAGCTGAATACATGGCAGCTGGAAGTTGCTGCGCTAAAATCTTGTGGATAAGGCAGCAATTAAAGTACTATAATATCCAAGCCAATGAAGTACCTATATTTTGTGATAACAACAGTGCAATTGCAATATCATAAAATCTTGTACTTCACACAAGATGTAAACATGTTGATATTAGACATCACTTCATCAGAGATCATGTGGAAAAGAAGGATGTCTGCCTTATGAAAATCCACATTGATAAACAAAGAGCAGACATACTCACAAAACCCCTGGCTGAGGCTAGGTTTCATGAGTTATCAGTGGAGTTAGGATTACTTGATCCTGAGTCAAGAAATTGAAGCAAATCAGGCTACCTCAGCAATGGGGAACAGTCTACTAGACTGACAGATTCACAGGCCACTATTTAAGGTGGAAGGGTCAACTTGGTATCAGTGGACTCAGCTGATAAGTCCACTGACATCCTCAAACACACATGAAAGACAGTGAAACTCACTCCACTAAACATGTCCACTGATAACAAGTCTGAGACATCCTCTGAACTGATGATTACTTTATCGATAATTGTGCCTGAACCGCATTTAATGCGATAGTAAGTGTGCAGTAAATTCTTGGGAGATGTATTCGAAAGGATTTTCTCATGAAAAGGCCCGTTTTTAACCGCCATCTATTTAAACCTTAACCCTTGATCAAAATTCATCCCATTTTCCACTATTGGTATTAATTACAAAACCACTTGGGAAGATAAATCACTTTATCTTCCAATTATCCTCTCATCTCAACCGTAGATCAATTTCCTCAAGATTAAATCCCCACCCTTGATTACCCATATAAATAACTTTCATGCTTAGCAGTTTTCCAACGATTCCTTATTATTCTCAACCCTCAAAACCTTCAATCCTTGTGTCTCTGCATCCTATCTTCACAAAATATCTCAACCTTCCATAGATTTCAAGGAACTCCCGATAAATAACATATATGTATTTAGAATTATTCCTAAAGAACCTGAACCTAAACCCCATTTTTCTTGCATACTTTCTTAGACAAACCTTAAAATCAACACTACCAGCATTAAACACTGCCCCAACACCACTTTTAAAAAGATCTCCCCAATTATCAGATAGATAAGAATTCTTTGAGACCACATGGCATACATCATAGTTAGGGAAAGAAAAAGAACCACGTAAATCAGAAGCCTCATTATCATTAGAACCAGAAATACTAGAGGTTGGGATTGCACCACAATGATCAATTGGGGGGTGGGGGAGACTTCACAAACATCAGCGGTGACTAATTTAAGTGATAAATTAGAGGATATAATATGGATATTTAATAAATCATCATCACACCAGTGCCACATTCTGAAAATCTCCCACATAACATGAAAATGAAAATGAAGAATTTTGGAGTGAAGCTCACTTACTAATAACTTGATTCTAAATACTATAGAATGAATCAGAGGTTCGAACAGAGAAGAATTTGCATTCCCCCTGGAATTTGGCAATAAGAATCGTAGGAATGTCCATTTGACATACCTTCGTTTCTGATAGCATAGATGCTCCAGAATTCTTGGTTTGCAACAAGAAGAGATAAGAGAGTGAAGGTACAAACTAAATTTTGAAATTCAAATTCGGGGAGGTGAGATTACCTTTTATCCGTCGGATTTTGCATAGTTAATCAAATTTGTGCGCCAGATTATGCAACGAACAGCGCATGAGGGTATGTAGGTGGTGGGTAATGTGGGTGTGTGCTTAAAGGGTGGAGGTGGGAGAGGAAAAAGTAATGGGGCCCATTGAACAAATTGTATTTGTTCCCATGCTTAGATTCAAGATTAGACTAGGCTTTGTGTTACTAGTTTGATATTAAGAAAAAGTAGTTGACTAAATTTAAATATTGGTGTTATGGGATGACCAAGTTGTAATAATTCCAAAAATCAATGGCCAAAAAAATAAATCTACATAAACTAAAGAACTCCAAACATTAGATAACAACGAAAACATAATATCAAACAATTATATAATCAACATAAATAGAATGCTAGAACACTATTAACACAATGATGTATAAATGCCTAAAATAGCAATGAATATATATATAAACAATTTTATTAATACAAAATGGAATTACATAAAAAAATCCTAACATTATCTTTAAAAAAATGAACAACATTGATCACAAAAAATATAAACAAATCCAATAAGATCATTAAAAAATATTCCAAAAAATATAGAACAGTGACATTACACAAACTGATTTCTTCTGCTCTATAGGATATAAATATAATTCGGTAGCATCCACAAAAATAAAAACATTGTTATATTGAAATACTGGTGGAGGAACAAAAATAACCATGAAAAAATTGGTACATTAAACATAATTTTTCATAGATGACACAAAATACACATGGCTCATTCACATCGAAGTATGAGATATGAAGTCTAATGCTAGAATCTTGATCATCTATATTGGAGTAAACTACCACGACCGTCCGACCACTTTAACCGACCACGACCATCGTCCACCATGATCATTTGACCACTTTAACCGATTCACAATGATGGTGAAAAATAATGAATGAGTCAGATTATATATAGGATGAATAAAATAGGTTGCACTAATATTGCAATTAAAAACACATTAAATATTATTAAATTATATTAATGCTATAAAAATCATTTCAAAATTAATTAATCAAAACAATACAACGGAAATAAATCACAAGAGAAAAAATGATCAATTGATCGAACTAAATGGCACCAAAATTATTTACGCAAAAGTTGCTGCTATTATGATACTCCCTCCGTCCCGTAGGAATTTGCACCCTACGGGATGGCACATTTTTTAAGAAAAATGTGTTTTATATATAAAGTAGTGGCGTATGGGTAAATATGTGCATAGGTTTGTGAGTGTGCACGTAAATTAATATTTCCTTTTTAGTAGTTGATTAGGGTCATAATTGCATGTTTTTGCATCCATTTCTACATGGTTTTAATGTGCTTATATTTATATTTGACCCTAAAATGCTATACTTTGTGCATTTAACATTTTTTGGCTAGAAAGTTGTGTTTTGTAGTGAAAACGAGCAAAATCGTCGAGAGATGAGCAAGTTTGTAAAAGTCCAAAAATTGTGCGTTGATCCAATGGATGTAAATTATATACCATGTCGAAGGGTTTGAAGAGAGGGTCGCAACGGAAAAAGAGAGTAAATCGGAGCTCTAGAACTCAAGATATGAAGAAAATGAGGAAGTCGAGGATCGATCGGACGAGGCGAAGCTGGGCTAGTGCGCAACCAAGCCTGGCTCCTGCGACCACAAGTCAAGATTCGTGCGCTACATCTCTGGTTCGGGTGATGGAGGAGCGAACGAATGCTCGTACGAATCAGACTCGTGCGGCCACTTTAGTGCAATCGTGCGATGCCCAAGCTGGACCTATTTTTTAGGGCTATTTCGTCTTTTCGCGCGTTTAATGAAGGGCATTTTGGACTAAACATTGTGGGCACTATAAATACTCCAAGGATCAGATTCTCAAGGCAATCTAGTTTAGAATCAAGTCATAATTCAAGTTCTTAGATTAGATTAGGGAGAGAGAGGTAGTTACTAGTTCGGTTCTTAAGAATTCTTCTTACGATTTCGTCAATAACTTTTGATCTACCGCTTTGATCGTTGATCCGTTTATTCATGCATTCTCATCTTAGCTAGATCTACGTTTCTACTGATTGAATTTCAATTTCCATTGCCGGATCATTTTCTAGCATTTTTTAGGTAACTTGTATCTTTACAATTCTCATTGTAATAGGTAATCTCTTTACATTTCTTGTATGATGATGATTGTTACTAGCTTAATTGTTCTTTTGTTTACCAAATTAGCCATGGGCTAATTCCTTCATGTGTTGGTGTATGACTCCTATGGAGTAATGTGGTGATCATGTTGATCTTTTGAATGCTATGAGTTGTTGTATGATCAATTCTCTACATTGACGGGTAGTATGAATGCTTTGCATGTGTAGTTGATCATAAGGGCCATTAGGGAGTTAGTCTCATACGAGAGTAGAGCTATTTTCCTAAATCTTCTTGTATTAAGGCCAATGCATGTCAAGTGTTTGATTAAATTCCTAAGATAGTGAGAACTATTATTAGTGAATTGGAAGGACAATTAGAGGCTTTGATGTGTATCTAGGGAGACCTTTTTGCATGTTAGAGTGGCTAGCCGATTGATTGTACAATACCTCATTGCATGATTAAGGGATACTTCACCATGTGAAACATAGGATAGTACACTAGCACATATCTCTCACATTTGCTCACTTTGTAACCCAAGGTGATAGGTAGTTTACTCTTTTGACGCATTAGTAGACAATAGATATATTTCCCCTTTGTTGCTTTGTTTGCTTTTCGAATTGAAACAACAAATTTCCCTTACAATTCCCCATCTCCCTAGGGTTCGATAAATATTACACTTGGTCAAACTTGCCACGACAATAGCGAAGACGTACACTTGCGTGAGGACACATTTTCCATTGAACAAATTTTTGGCGTCGTTACCGGGGAGACGGCTATTTTGTTTGGTTGTTTGTTGTTTCTTTCTTTTCGAATTCTTGATACATTGTTGTGAGAGTTTTGATACTTGGTAATTCTTGCAGGATTTTGTGAAAGCAAGATGGATCGATACAACTACTCTTCCTATCATCCACCAAATACTCAACCTTCTACATCATATACTTACCATCCTTACACCTACCAAAATGAAAGAACCTACCAACCCCATCATACATCACATCACTATATGCCTTCTACATCCTATCCTCAAGGAGATTCCACTTATATCAACGAAACACTACATCTTATACTCAAGAAATTGGACAACATAAGAAGTGAAAGATATAGGCATTTAGAGGAAACAAACCTGAAGTTTGATGCAATTTGCCGAGATCAAGGAGCTAGAATAAAGAGCTTAGAGGTACAAATGGAACAAATATCAAGAAAATGCAGGCAAAGAGCTCGAGAATGCCAATCCTATTTGATTGAAGCTCAATTGAGAGAAGGGTGTAGTGCTATTGAGTTAAGAAGTGGAAGAAGATATGAAGGACCGAGTGCTCCTATTTGTGATGGGGATGGAGAAAAGGGTGTAGAAGAAGAGAAGATTGATGATATAGATGAGGTAATTGATATGGAATATTCTATTCCATTAGGTGAGGAAGATGGGAAAGAAGAGGAAAGGAAGGTGGAAGAAGGAGAAAAGGGTGGAAGTGAAAAAGAGGAAAGATATGTTCCTAAGTGGAAAAGAGTTAGAAAAGAGAAGGAAAAGAAGAATAAAATGGAAGTCGATGAATGGGGGGTGCCAAAGATGGTAGTGCCCATTCCATATCCTCAAAGGTTCGCCAAGAAGAAGCTTGATGACAAGTTCAACAAATTCCTAGAAGTCTTCAAGAAGCTTTACATAAATATTCCTTTTTATGAAGCCTTGGAACAAATGCCAAGTTATGCAAAGTTTATGAAAGATCTCTTGGCCAAAAGGAGAAGAGTGGAAGAGCCAGAAATGGTAAAATTGACTAAGGAGAGTAGTGATGTTTTGACAAGAAAGTTACCTCAAAAAGAGAAAGATCCGAGATGCTTTACAATTATTTGTGACATGGGTAATGGTGTAGTACACAAAGCCCTATGTGACCTAGGAGCAAGCATAAATTTAATCCCACTCTCGATCTTCAAAAGTCTAAATCTAGGCCACTTGAAGGGAACATCCATCACTCTCCAATTGGAGGATGGCTCAACTACCATTCCTAATGGTTTTATAGAGGATGTACTTGTGAGAATTGAAGATTTCACATTTCCAGCGGACTTCTATGTTCTTGATATGGAAGAAGACAAAGATATCTCTCTTATTCTAGGAATACCTTTCTTGGCTACCGCCCGAGCGGTCATTGATGTTTATAATGGAGAGTTAACTTTGAAGCTTGGTGGGGATGAACTTCACTTTTCCATCCAAGATGCTATGAAGCATCCAAGGGAGAATTCCTCTTGTAACTCTATTGATGTTGTTGAGCTTTGTATTCAAGAAGCTTTTGAAAATGCTGAAATTCCTTTCTTTACTTCTAATTATGAGATTCCTAACTATAATGAAGCTAAATAAAGTGATTGTCTTGTTGTTGATGATGTAGGTGATGAAGATGAAGGATCCATGAACACTCAAGTGAAAGAGATGCTCTTGGAAATCAAAGAGGAGAAAAGTGCCACAAGGGAAGTAGGAGAAGCAAGCAAGGATAAGAAAGAGGAGGCGAGGATTGCATTAAAGCCATTGCCCGACCACCTCAAGTATGCATATCTCGATAAAGAAGAAAAGAGTCCGGTAATCGTATCTTCTTCTCTTAATGATGAGGAACTTGAAAAATTGCTTGTTATACTTAGGAAACATAAATCGGCTATAGGTTGGACTGTGGATGATCTTAAGGGGGTAAATCCTTCTTTATGCATGCATAGAATACATCTAGAAGAAAATTCTAAACCATTAGTTCAACCACAAAGACGTGTGAATCCTATAATACAAGAAATCATTAAGAAAGAAGTGTTGAAATTGCTTGGAGCAAATATGATCTTTCCTATTAGTGACAGCCCTTGGGTGTCACCATTGCATGTAGTGTCTAAGAACGGTGGAATGACTATCATAAAAACTGAAAATAATGAAGTGATTGCTACAAGGGTGGCCACGGGTTGGCGTGTTTGCATTGATTATAGGGAATTGAACAAGGCAACTTGCAAGGATCACTTTCCTTTTCCCTTTATGGACCAAATGTTGGATAGATTGTGTGGTTATCGATACTATTGCTTCCTCGATGGTTACTCCGGGTACAATCAAATCATGATTGCACCGGAGGACAAAGAGAAGACGACTTTCACATGTACCTATGGAATGTACGCTTGGAGACGCATGCCCTTTGGGCTATGCAATGCTCTAGCTACATTCCAAAGTTTAATGATGTCGATATTCCATGGGTTAATTGAGCAAATAATGGAAGTGTTCATGGACGATTTCAGCGTTTTTGGCAATACTTATGATATTTGCTTATCTAATCTTGAGAAAGTGTTGGTTAGATGTGAACAGGCAAATTTGGTGCTCAATTGGGAGAAGTGTCACTTCATGGTAAGTGAAGGTGTTGTCCTTGACCATCACATCTCATCTAATGGGCTGCAAGTTGATCGTGCTAAGGTAGTAGCTATTGAGAAGCTACCTCCGCCTATAAACGAGAAGGGAGTAAGATCTTTTTTGGGACATGCTGGATTTTATCATAGATTTATCAAAGATTTTTCTAAATTGTCTAAACCCTTATCTTGTTTGCTTGAGAAGGATGTTCTTTTTAAATTTGATGATGCTTGCTTGAAATCTTTCAGGTTGCTTAAGGAAGCTTTGGTGAGTGCACCAATCTTAATCACCCCCGATTGGAAAGAGCCTTTTGTTCTTATGTGCGATTCGAGTGATTATGCTATGGGGGTGGTGCTAGGACAACTAAGGGAGAAAAGATTTCATGCAATCTATTATGCTTCAAAGACATTCTCATCTACCCAGTTGAACTACACCACTACCGAGAGAGAGCTTTTAGCCATTGTATACGTTGTGGAGAAGTTTCGTCCATATCTAGTGGGGATGAAAACCATTATCTACACGGACCACTCGGCTATCAATTTTTTTATGACAAAGAAGGATTCCAAACCTCGGTTGATAAGGTGGGTGTTGCTATTACAAGAGTTCGACTTGGAGATTAGAGACAAGAAGGGTAGCGAAAATGTGATAGCCGATCACTTGTCAAGATTAGTACAAGGAGATGAGGCTTTAGAAGAAAAAGATGAGATACTCGAAAGTTTCCCCGATAAGCGTATTTTTAGAGTTGAAGGAGAGAAAATTTGGAAGATGTAAGATGAGGCTCCTTGGTATGCCGACTTTGCTAACTTCTTAGCAAGCGGAGCAATTCCTTATGGAATGAATTCTAATGCAAGGAAGCGGTTTTACAAGGAGGTACGTCATTATATTTGGGATGATCCATATTTGTATCATAGATGTGCCGATTCTATTATTAGGAGATGTATTCCGGATGAAGAGATTGAAAGTGTGCTTACCCATTGCCATTCCTTGCTTTGTGGAGGACATTTTGGGTCCATTAAGACGGCTCAAAAGGTATTTCAATGTGGTTTTTATTGGCCTTCGATTTTTAAGGATTGTCACATGTTTGTTTCTAGATGCGATAGATGTCAAAGAGTTGGGGGGTTGTCAAGACGTGATGAGATGCCCTTGAATATTTTTCAAGAAGTAGAGGTCTTTGATGTATGGGGTATCGATTTTATGGGACCCTTCCCATCTTCTCATGGTTATCTATACATTCTTTTGGCTGTGGATTATGTGTCAAAGTGGGTGGAAGCAATCCCCACGAAGTTCAATGATGCAAGAGTGGTGATGGAATTTTTAAGGAAGAATATTTTTGCTCGATTTGGTGTGCCAAGATCGTTGATTAGTGATGGGGGTACTCACTTCGTGAATAGGGCGTTGGGGAATCTACTTGTAAAGTATGATGTGAAGCACAAGATCTCCATGGCCTATCATCCCCAAACTAATGGATTGGCTGAGGTGTAGAATCGACAAATCAAGCTTATTTTAGAGAAAATCGTGAGCTCTAATAGAAAGGATTGGACACTCAAGTTGGATGATGTGTTATGGGCATATCGTACGGCCTTTAAAACTCCATTGAATCTTTCTCCTTACCAACTTGTATATGGTAAACCTTGTCATTTGCCCGTTGAGCTTGAGCACAAAGCTTATTGGGCCATCAAGAAGTTGAATTTTGATGAAAAGTTGTGTGGGGAGAAGAGGCTTACTCAATTGCTTGAGTTAGATGAATTTAGAGATGAGGCATACGAAAATGCTAAGATTTTCAAGGAAAAGACCAAGAGGTGGCATGATGCAAATATAAAAGAGAAGTCCTTTAAGGTGCTTGATCAAGTACTTTTGTTTAATTCAAGATTAAAGTTGTTCCCCGATAAATTAAAGTGAAAATGGAGTGGGCCCTTTACAATATCAAATTGCTTTGCAAGTGGATGGTACGAATTGATGAATGACAAAGGGGAACTCTTCTATGCTAATGGGCACCGTTTGAAGCTTTACCATAATTCCATGCCAAAGAAGTGACAAAATATTTGAGGCTAGGTGATGTTGTACCACCATGACTTGAGCTTAAGAGTCGTCCGGCTAGGGGACGTTAAATCCAAGCGCTAGATGGGAGGCAACCCATCCTTGTAGTTTATTTTGTAGTTTTATTGTTGATAGTGTAGTTGATTGGTGTTTTTGTTTGTGTAGGTGCTTATTGTCCAAGGGGGTGCTTTCATAATATCATTGCTCCAAGGGTGAGGTATTGTTCCCTTTCTCTTTGTGAGATACTTGGCTTTGCCAAGTTTGGGGGTGTTCTCTTGGTATTTGCTTTGTGATGGATTATATTTGACTTTGATCTTATTGCTTATGATGCTTATGAGTTTGAGCTTTATTCTTGTGCATTTCTTGATCTTGTCTTCACTTCTTTGCTAAACTTTTTAAACCCTTGGTCCAAAAAAGTTTGGGGGGTGTGAGCATTTTGCCATTCTCTTCGTAATACTATTATCATGATGATTTTTAGTGCTTCTATGATGTTTTGGACCATATATCTTTTTTTATGCCTTGTTTTGCTTGTTGAGTTTTTCCTTCATATTGTTACTTGCTTTGAGTAGTGAATGCATAAGATATGCTTATTGTTGTGTGGATGAGTTGAAAATCTTGATTAGTGTAGTGGATTTATTGCTTGATTCTTGTTTTATCTTTGATACTTTTGATTTCATGATTCTTGAGATTTCATTGATATGAGCATATTGATATGATTTGAATCTTGATCACCCATTACCCGTGAGATTTGAGCCATTTATGCCCGTTTCAGTCTTGAACGGATGATATTTTTTTTAGAGTTCCACACATGTGCATTATACTCTAGAACTTGGCTTTAGTCTTATTTGAGGCTACATTAGATAATGATTTCACATGAGATGATATGAGGCATTTTCTTTGATCTATATTGAGACACTTTGCCCTATGAGCCTACCATTGATATTGATGTCCTTTGCTCACCATGTTGTGCTTATAATCCTTTCCTTTGGCTAACCACACTTTAAGCCATTTTCCTTCCTTTTTGGAACACTCTTGTCCTTATGATTAGTAGAGTTAAAAGAAGGAAGGAAGATTGGTGAATTGATGAAGAAATTGGTGGCCAATGTGGAAAGAAATTCTATGCATGGATTGTTATGAAAAGAAGGTTCAAAGGCATGTGCTTGCAAGAAATTGAAAAAGGTTGACTTTTTGAAAAATTATGGTCAAGTTTGACTCTATTGTTGTGAGTAAGTTCACAATTTTGCAAAAACGGAAGAATGATTCTTTGAAGTGTGATTTTGAAAGAGCATGAAGAGCATGTGTACAATTGCATGAAGAGGTGAATGATCTCTACTTTGATTCCTTCTATGCTTTACTAATCATACTTAGTCACTTTTATCCATATGTTCCTTTCCTACCAAAGAGCCAACACTACAACCTTCAAAAGTCCTCATTGATGTGTGATTGATTTGTCATTACAAGTGGTGGAGAATGTAGACTTGAGCCAAGCTTATGGTAGTATGTGTATGTGGTGTGATGTATGAGTGAGCCTAAACACTTGAGGGTTGAGCTAAACACTTATCTTGTGAGGATCATGACTCATTGATTTGATATTGTGCTAATTGATTTGATTTTGATAGTTGAGTGGATGATATTGTATCTTAGACTTGCTAGATATTGAGTGATGATTCTATGGCATTGATCTTGTTCTTGATGCTTCATACATACAATTATTCCCCTATCTTATCGCTTCGTTGCTCGAGGCCGAGCAACAATCTAGTTTGGGGCTGTGATTAGGGTCATAATTGAATGTTTTTGCATCCATTTCTACATGGTTTTGATGTGCTTATGTTCATATTTGACCCTAAAATGCTATACTTTGTGCATTTAACCCTTTTTTGCTAGAAAGTTGTGTTTTGTAGTGAAAACTAGCAAAATCGGCGAGAGACGAGCAAGTTTGTAAAAGTCCAGAAATTTTGAGTTGATCCAATGGAGGCAAATTATATACCATGTCGAAGGGTTCGAAGAGAGGGTCGCAAATGAAAAAGAATCGAGTCAATCGGAGCTCTAGAACTGAATATATGAAGAAAACGAGGAAGTTGAGGATCGATCGGACGAGGCGAAGCTGGGCTCGTGCACAACCAAGTCTGGCTTGTGCGACCACAAGCCTAGATTCGTGTGCCACATCTCTGGTTCGGGCGATGGAGGAGCGAACGAATGCTCTCACGAACCGGACTTGTGCGGCCACTTTAGTGCATTCGTGCGATGCCCAGGCTGGACCCATTTTCGAGGGTTGTTTCGTCTTTTCGGGCGTTTAATGAAGGGCATTTTGAACTAAACATTGTGGGAACTATAAATACTCCAAGGATCAGATTCTCAAGGAAATCTAGTTTAGAATCAAGTCATAATTCAAGGTCTTAGATTAGATTAGGGAGAGAGATGTATTTACTAGTTCGGTTCTTAAGATTTCTTCTTACGATTTCGTCAATAACTTTTCATCTACCGCTTTGATCATTGATCTGTTTATTACTGCATTCTTGTCTTAGCTAGAGCTATGTTTCTACCGATTGAATTTCAATTTCCATTGCCGGATCATTTTCTAGCATTTTAGAGGTAACTTGTATCTTTTCAATTCTCATTGTAATAGGTAATCTCTTTACATTTCTTGTATGATGATGATTGTTACTAGCTTAATTGTTCTTTTGTTTACCAAATTAGCCATGGGCTAATTCCTTCATGTGTTGGTGTATGACTCCTATGGAGTAATGTGGTGATCATGTTGATCTTTTGAATGATATGAGTTGTTGTATGATCAATTCTCTACATTGATGGATTGTATGAATGTTTTGCATGTGTAGTTGATCATAAGGGCCATCAGGGAGTTAGTCTCATACGAGAGTAGAGCTATTTTCCTAAATCTTCTTGTATTAAGGCCAATGCATGCCAAGTGTTTGATTAAATTCCTAAGATAGTGAGAACTATTATTAGTGAATTGGAAGGACAATTAGAGGCTTTGATGTGTATCTAGGGAGACCTTTTTGCATGTTAGAGTGGCTAGCCGATTGATTGTACAATACCTCATTGTATGATTAAGGGATACTTCACCATGTGAAACATTGGATAATACACTAGCACTTATCTCTCACATTTGCTCACTTTGCAACCCAAGGTGATAGGTAGTTTACTCTTTTGACGCATTAGTAGACAATAGATGCCTTTCCCCTTTATTGCTTTGTTTGCTTTTCGAATTGAAACAACAAATTTCCCTTACAATTCCCCATCTCCCTAGGGTTCGATAAATATTAAACTTGGTCAAACTTGCCACGACAATAGCGAACACATACACTTGCGTGAGGACACATTTTCCATTGAACAGTAGTGTGTAAATTTGTGTAGGACGTCCGAATAAGAAAAGTGTGTAAATTCCTGTGAGACTGAGGGAGTATCATCACATCAAAATTATTGGAATGTCTAATAATATATAAAAGACAATAAATATTATTAATAGCTAATCATTATACATACTAAAAGAGTATGAAAATAAAATAACTATACATAATAACAAAATTTATATCAATTAATGTATTTTAATATACACAACTAAATCCATAAGTAAATCAATATACCAAAAAATAATTTATGTGAAATTTAATATATATATATATATATATCATTTTTTATACATATGATTAACAATAATACATATATAATACGTTGACTTAAAGCAATGACTATGAGTATATAAAATCGCAAATATATATATACTCAAACAAAATAAATTTTAAAATAATTAAAAAAATGAAACTCAACCACACTAAAATACAACTATATATACTTGTATATTTCATATAAAATAAAATTTAAAAATATGTATGATAAAATTTAATACATGATTTAACTGAAAATTAAATACTTCTTTTTTGTCTAAATTTAATATTTAAGTCAATTGCAATATTCCTTAAGAAAGATTTTGATTGGTGCGAAAATTACTTGATTTTTATGTGTTTTATTTGCTCATTTTAAGTGAATTTCTTATATTATCGGTAAAAAATTAATTATTCGTGCTTAATCGTCAAGAAAGGTATTCTACATAGGCATGGAATGGTCCACCTCTATTTGACCACTATTTGGAAAGCAATTTTGAAAAAAAAAAAAAAAACGTGGCCCTCTCTTCTACAAATACACTTTGCCAATTTTTATGTTTTAAAAGCTAAAGTGGAAGTTGAATCGTACATTCTTAATATTTGCGGTAGGACCGGTGGGATCGAGTCTAACCGTTAGTAAAGCGATTGAACCAGAATGACATCATAATCAAATAATATGTAATTATATACAAAAATTAAAGACATTATAAATAGTTTTTCTCTAAAAATATTAAATTTTATGTACAAATTACTATAAAAATTAAATAAATATACACCTAATATTATTATTTAAATTTTAATTTTAACTAATCTAAATTAAATGTCAATATTTTACTAAAATTAGACCATATATCATAAAAATATCAAATGTAAAATTAAGTTCACCAAATGTCTTAAAAATATCAAATATATAAGTTCATCAAATGCCTATGATTAACAACATAAAAATATTTAATTTGAATTAATATCAAAATTAACAGTACTAAAACTTGATCTCATGATTTCAAGTTCAAATTTCGTAGATAATTTAATAGATAGATGTGCAAATAATATTACGAATTTGGGAAAAAATAAGGATAAAAATACGAGATTGAGATAATATAAAAAAAAAACTAAAGCTTAAAAATTGATGTGAAAATTATAAATTGCAATAAAAAATCTATAAATTTAAAAAACAAAAAGCAAAAGCACCGAGTTGACCGATTCGACCCGCTTTTGCCGCTTTTGACCGTTTTTTGGGCGCTTTAAATAAAGAGCGGTCCAACGCTTTTGAACCGTTCGGTATGTCGTCTGAATAGCTGTTCGACTGGTCGGTCCAACCCGCTTTTTAAAACATTGGCCAATTTTTACCAACGCCCACAGTGGCTACCAATACCAACTGTACACACACCACATCACGCAACCACTGCAGTTGATTTTGAAACTTGCATGGATACCACTGCTATCTTTGCCATTTCGCCTACTCCAGCCTGCTCTTGAGTCGCCGCAATCGCTCCATAGAAGCCGGAATTCGCCATTGATGCACACCAAAGCACCCGTCATCCTCGTCGCCAGTCTCAACACCACAGCACGCGTCCCCTGTTCGACGCCGATTCGAAGGTCGTTCGTAATCGAAGCCTTGGCCACAGCTTGTCAGTCAGCTGCAAAATCGAAACCCACACAGTCGCAGATCCGTTCCAGACGCACGACGCCGAACGCCGTCGCACCGTTGCAATCTCGCCTGAATTTGCAGAGCCTTCTCCGTCGCCGGAAACTGCCCTGTAACCGTCCGTCTAACCTGTGAACACCACAATACCAATTGAAACTCCTCCTCTGTAGTCGAAAATTACCACAAATTCAGCCGCCGCCCGTCGCTACCACAGCCAACACCACATCATCTCGATGCCACAGCGGATTTACGGAAACTGACTCAAGCCGCTGATTCAACAGCCGCCAGTCATGAGTCACACCCGAATCTTAATACCGCCTGAAATGGAAGCCCCTTTGCCGGAATTCGAACGCAAGAAGCTTGCTTCCAATCCAATCCAATCCAATCCACCGTCCATCTATATCCGCCAGATAATGGGGAAGGCATTTAATTGGGCCAACTTTTTATTTTAATGGCCCAGGTTATATGCATCACTCTTATGGATATTCTCCCCCTTTTTTTTTTAGTACTTCACCACCATAAATATTCAGTTCACCACCTTACTCTTCTAAAAATACTTATGCTCTTTTCAAGTGAAATTTAATTTTGCAACTTCATCCCTTTCTTCGTTCTCTAAATATTCTACCAAAAACTTTAAAACAATGTGTAGTTCCAATTTTTTTCGACAACGCCCATCGCCAACCTCCGACACCACTGCCACCGTAATTTTTAACGGACATCCACCACCGCTATAGTATATTTTTGATGGATAAATTTAACAATTTATTAGTTTTATATATTGAAGGGTTTGAATGTTTTTTAATGTTTTGAATGAGTTTTTATTGTTGTTATTACAAATATTGGGATTGAAAATCGATTAAAAATAGTTCACAAAATTTCGTCGGATAATATCGATAAAAAAAATGCGAAAAAATCACTGAAGACATTTGTTCGACTCTGGTTTTTCGAACAAATGTCATTTGTTCGAAAAAATTAGTCGAACAAATAGCATTAGTTCGAAAAAAAATTTGAAATTTTTTGTTCGAAATTTTTGGTGGAACAAATGCAAAATGTTCGAAAATTTTTTCCGAACAAAGTACAAATGTTCGAAAAAAAATTCCAAACATTTTGCTTTTGTTCCACCAACCAGTGTGGAACAAATATGTTCGAATTTTTTTTAAAAAAAGTTCAGAAAATGTACGAATAAATCATAAATACGTATATGAAAAACTATTATCATCTTCCATATCGACAAAATAAAAAAAATTTATAACGTTTTTGTTCAAAAAAATATAGTTGAAGAATTGTATAGTGAAAAACAATCAATTTTTAGATTTTGAAAGAGGGGGTGAACTGATCTTCTACAATTGGAGAATATATTTAAAGGGTAATTTTATCTTTTAAAATTTATTTTCAAAATGAAGAATAAAAGTGTGGTGAAATACTCAAATATGGGAGTCCAAATATCCGTGGCCTTTTATTTTTAGTACACACTTAGATAAGTATATACCATAAAAATAGTACACTCACCGCTAACTCTCTAAACTACCCCTCTTTCTAATAAAACCCTATTTTTTCTCTTGCTCATCTCCCACCATTATGCGTGCACTCTCCTCCCCTTTCTTTTCCTCCATCTATTCTCTTCCTCTAGCACAATGTTGGGTGCAACTCCACCCCCCACCCAAAAGTGTCATTCCCTTAGTAGCCCCCATCCTTTTTATTCTTCTCTCTTTTCCAAATTTTTCTTTTTATATTCTTTTTTCCAAACTTTCACCCTAACTCCTCATTCTCCTCAATTTTTTTTAGTCTATTTCAAATTTCGGAATTTAATGAATAAATATAGTATTTTAAGAAAACAAAAACTGATATTTTTGTCTGTTTTCAAAAAAAAAATAGTGAAAATTTATTGAATTTATTTTTATAAATTACGTGTTTTTTTATTAAATTTTTTGGAAATATTATATATATATATATATATATATATATTTAAAGTACAACCGAAAATAATGTTATTTTTTCATAATATTTTTCAAAAATCTTAGAATTTATTTTTAACAAACTTAGTTGTTTGTTAAGATCTGTGCAATTTTTTGCTTTTATATTTGTCTATTATTTTATTTTTATTTCTTTGCTCTCTTTCTTTTTCTCTTATGCTCTCTCTTTCTTTCTTTCTTTTTTTGGATAAATATTTTTTTTTTAAATTAGAGATGGGTGTTCTTATTTTAAAAGAAAAGTGGTGAGAGAATTTATGATATTTTGTATATATTGTAATTTAATAAAATTAAAGTGTGTGTACTTTAAATAAAATTGGGTGCATATAACTTGTGCCTATTTTAATTTGTCAAAGGCCCAATCCATTTGATTTGGCCCATCTGCTGAGATAATTAAGGGGAGAGCTGCGAATATTGATTCTGGGAGAGAATAACAGAGGGTAGATTAGGCCCAGGGTATTGGCACCTTATCCTGTTTTCTTATTTTACAACAATTAATTTGAAAAGATATAAATGTCCTTGTAAATTTTTTCACTATTCATATTTAATAAATACACTACCCTCTACAAAGGTATGCATATGTAAGTTTTTGAAAACCTAATTTTTTATTCTTGTTTAATCTTGAATCATTTGCAGATATATTGTTGTGATATATTTTATAAATATTATTATTATTATTATTATTATTATTATTATTATTATTATTATTATTATATGAGTGTATAAAATTGATTATAGACATATTGATATTGTTTTCGTATTGGGAAAGTTGAATTTTTCAAAAACTCACAACGCTATTGTTTATCTCTGGTTTGCTGAAATTATGTCAAATTTTTGAAACTTTTATGAAATATCACATTTTATTCAAAATAATTTGTCAAAACAAAATGTAAAATTTTGGATATTTTGTTTTTAAATTTTGTAGTATTTTCTGAAGAAAAAAATTTCAAATTTTTGTTTTTGAAAAAAATAACATTGTTCAACAATAAAACTCGAAATCCATCAAGTCATCAACAATTTCGAAAAATTCTTTCGAAAAAACATACAGATTTCAAAAAACCAGATCTGAAATTTAGGTTCGTTTAAATTCAACATCAACATCAAATCATTTTTTGCCTAATTTTTTACAACATCCAAACACTATTTGCCTAATCCCAACCGCATCCTAATTTAAATCTATATTTGCCTAGCATTCAAAAGATTCAACCCTAAACTCTAGACAATATACATTCGAAAAGATATAAACTACAAAACTTAACTAAATCCATTGCAGAGGCGGTGAGGACAGCTCCGGTGTTGACGACAACTGAGACGCGATGAAAGTTGTGGTAACGATGGTGGCTAACGAAGACGACGTCTTCTACAGATTTTTTATCGTGTTTTATATAGGGTAGTGGATTTGACAAAAATATTTTAACTTTTTACATAAGAGAATGAGAGTGATAAGGGTATTTTTATAAATTATTGGGTAGTGTTTTTCTCATATGGATAGTGTATTTAACCAAAACGCTAGTGCTAATAACCGTGGCCAGCAGATTATTAGAATAGGTTTAGTTTATTAGATTTAGGATTTATTTTTTTATTCTTCCTTTTGTATTTTTTTTTAATCAGTAGACTTAGGGTGTGTTTGGTTTAGGGGACTAATTAGTCCACTAAAACAAACATACCCTTAGGGTTTATATTATTTTTCTTTTCGTTTCTTTTATGAACAGTAGATTAGGTTTATTTTTATTTATTAATTAAAATTAGGGTTTTAAAATATTATTTTATTTTCTTCTTTCAATGTTTATTCTTAATTAGGAATAGGAGTAATTATTTTATGCCTTCGTACTCATGTTCATTGTTTTGATATATTAATATTTTATTTTAGATTAGGGTCTTGTTTTGAGATGTATTATTTGATTTCTGTTAGGTTTTCTCTTAGGATCATGAACTAAATTCTTGTTACTTTAAATATGTGAAATTAGGAGGAACCCTATTCCTGGTAGGAAAATAGATGTGTTGTGAATTTTGATTCCGTTTCTATATTTCAAGATTGCGTTTTGTTGAGTAAAAATTGCATGCAATATTCTTTAAGCTTGATTGTGTATATTTAATTCATGCCTACGACCATTATGTGGATTGAATATCGCAAGAAAAGTATGGGTGAGTATGTGGATTTTGAATTAAATCAGTGCTTAGTACCCATGTTGGAATGGGATAATTAATTCACCACCCTAGGAGATTTAATTTGTCTTGAGGACTCAAATGAGGGCTCTGGAGGGACTCAACCTGATGGGGAGATGATAGACAACAATGTAGTTCTTTTATCTAGAAAATGATTGCTTATAATAGTGGTGACTCTATATAAGTGAATTCAAATACATAGTGTATTTGTTGAACTACCTACGAATAGGGAGATGCCTAATGAATCATATTCGGAGTATACATTTTTACCTTTGCACTTGCGTAGTTTTAGGTTGTGTTCATTTTATTTATTTAATCTCACTGAGTGCCTGTTAGAGTTTAGGAAAACTGCCCTTTGCAATTTCAATTTCTAATTAGGTTTTATTTTTCTTTAATCTCAAATAATAAACAAATAATTCACTCCTAGTTTTACCTCATGTAGGTTCGATATTACTTGTCCCTATACTTGCTTATATTACACGATTCCTTCCTCTTGAGGGTTTGGATTTTGTTTATTTGCAAAATATTAGTTCAAGAGAGACTTCAATTAAATTATTACTTAGTTTCGAAATATAAAATTAAAGGGCAAAAATAAAAAACATTGTTCTAATAAATAAAAAAGAATTTAAAAAAAAAAACAAAACTCTTAACCAGTTATATTGTGTCAAATACTCAAATTTTCATAAGAATGGAAAGGTTAAATTAATAAAAAGACAAAATTATTAATCACTTTTGAATATTACATAAACACAATTTATTCAATAAATATACATAATACTACATCTAATCAAAATAAATAAAAAAATTATAATTATTGATAGTATAGAAAATACATAAACTGTAGTAAAAAAAAAACAATGATACTGAAAAATATACATCAAATAAATATTTTCTACCAAAATTATCAAACATGGATTCTTTAAAATTGCATTACGTATGGATTTCATATTTTATTTACTAAGCTTAACATTCCAAAATACTGTCACAAAAGATGGAAAATATAATTAAATTAGAATATTAAATAATTAAATTTTATGATATAATAGTGTTGATATTGGTTCTATAAGTATGAATTTTTTTTAATATTAGTCCTATCAAATTTTAATTTTAAGTATAAAATAAAAAGAATTATAAAAAAGATAAAACAATGTTAGTAAACAAATTCACCAATTAGAAAATTTTCATCAAAATGACTATCAACAGTCAATTCCGAGAAATATTTTGGAAGATACATGTGCAATGAAAAATCATCATCATATACTTGAACCAATCTTGTATTTGAGATAAACTGGAGCTTGAACTTGTTAATGGTTGTCTTAAATATTCACAATGACATTAACATTGTTGAGCGCATACAATGCACCCTAACCAATATTATCATTATATCTATCAAAATGATAATGCTTAATAGTTGCATGAATAATATCACCCTGAGAAAAAAATGAAGAAAATTAATAACGACAAAAAATGCATATTTATATATATATACATAATTATTTAAAGACAAAATTAAATTAGTTTTAAAGTAAATGTATATATTATAGAGTATATTATAAAAATAAAATAAATATATATATTATAAAATAAACCTTAAAATCATGAAATACACATTATAGATTCCCAAGAGGATTGTTAGTGTAGGCAAATAAAATTTATTGCCGAACAAATTTATTATTGGAAATTTAGATTAATTCGATTCTTAAAATAATAAATTAAATAGGACATCTAAAGTTTGATAAATTAAATTGGACTTCTTAAAGCCCAATAAATTAAATTGAGTATCTAAACCCCAATAAATCAAATCTGGCCTCTAAAGTCCAATAAATTAAATTGGACCTCTAAAGTCCAATAAATTAAATTGGGCTCTTAAAGCCCAATAAACTAAATTGGGTCTCTAAAATCCAATAAATCAAATCGGGCCTCTAAAGTCCAATAAATTAAATTGAGGTCTTAAAAACCCAATAAATTAAATTAGGCATCAATGTCCAATAAGTCAAATTGGTCTCTAAAGCCCAATAAGTTAAACTGGACTTCTAACATCCGATAAATCAAATTGGACCTTTAAAGTCCAATAAATTAAATTGGGCCTCAAAAGGCCTAATAAATTAAATTTCCCCTTAAGAGCCCAACAAATTAAATTAAATCCAGTATAGTAAATCAAATCTTGGAAGCCCAACAAATCTATCAAAATATCTTTGAGATTTATTAAATCTGGCATATTCTGGGAATATTCCCCAAATCAAATCTTTCGGCCCATCAAATCTGGCCTGAAAATATAGAATTCTACACCTATAACTAGGGGTCTCATTCTAGTCACTTACACATACACAAAATTCAGAGAGCAAGTCTGAGGAGCAAAGTCCGATAAATCTGCAAATGAAGGATCTTTTAAGATCGAAGTCCCGAAAAGTCCCTAAATATAACGTTTGATCCGAAATAAGGCTCGACGCCCTCGGATTAACGTTATAAGTCCAAAAATTAAAGATCTCTCAATATCAAAGTCTGAAAATCAAAGATCTTTCTAGATCAAAGTCCCGCTAACTTCGGAAAATTCAAGAAGTCCCAAAATCAAGATTTAAGAAAAGAATCAGAGGAGAAATTAGAGATTGTAGAATCCCAAAATTTCGGTAGATCCGAAATAAATCAAATTGTAATCCTTTTTTGCGTTATTAATAATAAATTTTAATTTCATGAAAATTTATTGTTACAAATTTTGGCACGCCCAGTGGGACAATCTCTACCTCTCATCTCTTCTCTAAAATTCAAAAAATGAATCGACTCTTAAAGTCCGGTTCTCTAAAAACATCTAATGTCAATCCTATTACGAGAAGTATGTCGAAGAAAACATTGACACACACTTCTTCAGAAGCATACCCATCAGCAGATACAACTGCGAGAAAGTTATCCTATATGGATGAAAGTGAAGGGGATAACTCCACATGCTCACCTCCCCATTCCTCATCTAGTTCTTCAACTGCGAATCTGGCTCCGGCCATGACAACAAACGCTACAACTGTTGAAGAGCAACTTGCATGCCTAATGAAATCCATTGAAGGAATCACGGCAGCTCCAAGAGCAAGACACCCGGATCTCTAACTTGATGAATAAGGTGAATAACGACGATGTGAGCCTTGCTAAAGGCAAAACCGTTGATGGAGATACCTCAACTAAACATCAAGTAGAAGGGAACGACATGATTGCTAAAGAGTTCCCGCTATCTCTTGAGAATGGAATTAATATTGATCAACTCAAGGATCTCATATTGAAAACCGTGAAAGGAAAAATTGACGAAGGTTCCAAATCATCCTTTACATATGTCAAGCCATATACCAAACCGATCAATGACTTAGCAATGCCCCCATGTTATCAGCCCCCAAAGTTTCAATACTTTGATGGAAAAGGGAACCCAAAACAACACGTGGCTCATTTTGTTAAAACATGCAACAATGCCGGTACATATGGAGACTATTTGGCAAAGCAATTTGTCCATTCTTTAAAGGGAAATGCCTTTGAATGGTACATTGACTTGGAGGCTAACTCCATCGATAGTTGGAGCCGTTGGAATATGAGATTGCCTTTGAATGGTGTTCTTTATGAAATCAAAAGTCTTGATGGTCAATTCAAATAAATCCCATAATGAAATAAAAAATTCACCAAAATAGGTAAGCAATGTGTTAGTCAAGGGACACCATGCCTCAATAAAGGCTTTGATAATTTCGGAATTACAATCATAAATGAAAAGAGATGCAAAAACAGCATCATAAATGCTCGCTTCCTTGAGAGACCCTTTGCATCTGCATAAAACATCCTCGGTCCATTCACAATAGCCCTTGAGATAACGGAATTCACCGATGAAATCTATGGGAGCACCACGTTTTGTCTCACCCATGATCATGCGCCGCCCCAAAGATGGTAAATGACTTACTTCTCCATCGGACACAGTATGATGGGCTGCCCGTAGAATCCACCCTCTCGCAGACTTAGGCAAGGATACTTCTCGAGTCCAGCTATCCATGTGAAGATCATTGTCCAAACCAGACCAAGATTTTGCACGACGCCCAATAAGTGGTTCATCAACTGGTAAGTGAGTACCATTTTCCAAGGGTTGAAATTCTTTATCAAGAATCACTAATTGTCGAGATACAGAAGGCAGCGTAACGCCTTTAAAGAAAACCATCTCTAGAATTTGAAGAGAAAAAAACCTGCACACAAAGAAAAGGAGAAAAAAAATCAATTAAAAAAAACTTGTAATTGAATTTGGGGCAAGTATAATAAGAAATTTTGGGACTAAAATTTTTCCATCTTAGCTGACGTCGACGAGTGCACCACATCGCCGATCCGCTAATAAGGATATTATCAAAATCACTCCAACAAAGTCACCCAACCAAAAAAGTGCAAGGAAAGATCGACAATATCTTAGCTGACAACAACGAGCGAACCACATCGTCGATCCGCTAATAAGGATATTATCAAAATCACTTCAACAAAGTCACCCAACCAAAAAACCGCAAGGAAAGATCGACAATATCTTAGCTGATGATGATGAGCGCACCACATCGTCGATCCGCTAATAAGGATATTATCAAAATCACTCCAACATAGTCACCCAACCAAAAAACCGTAAGGAAAGATAGATAATATCTCAAGCCGACAACGACGAGCACACTACATCGCCGGTTGGCTAACAAAGACATTACCGGAGCCGAAATCCATCAAGAAAGATTGATAATATCTCAAGCCGACGACGATGAGCGCACCACATTGCCGATCGGCTAACAAAGACATTGCTGGATACGAAAGCCATTAAAAAAGATTGACAATATCTCAAGCCGACGATGAAGAGCGTACCACATCGCCGATCGGCTAACAAAGACATTACCGGAGCCGAAAGCCATCAGGAAAGATTGACAATATCTCAAGCCAACAAAGACAAGCGCACCACATCGCCGATCGGGTAACAAAGACATTGCTGAAGCCAAAAGCCATCAAGAAAGATTGACAATATCTCAAGCTAACGACGATGAGCACACCACATCATCGATCGGCTAACAAAGACATTACCGGAGCCTAAAACCATCAAGAAAGATTGACAATATCTCAAGCCGACGACAACGAGCGCACCACATCGCCGATCGGCTAACAAAAAACATTGCCAAAGCCTAAAGCCATCAAGAAAAATCGACAATATCTCAACCCGATGACGACGAGCGCACCATATCGCCGATCGGCTAACAAAGACATTTTCAACCGACAATTGAGAAAATTCAAATTCTTTCTAAATCGAGTGCTCCCCATTCAAAATCAATGAGTTTGAAAGAATTAAAACCCACAAGACCGAAGCACACATTTTTTTCAAAACTCGTGAAATTGAAGATGGGGACGAGTCCGTCATGAAGCCAAATTCTTCCAAATCGAGTAACTTTCGTTCAAAGTCAACGAGCTCGAAAGAATTAAAACCCACAAGACCGAAACCCACAATTCTTTTGAAACCCGTGAAATTGAATAAAGTACAAGTCCGTTGAAAATACTTACTCCTGCAAAAAAAAAGGACAAAATAAATAGTTAATAGATGCACGAATCTACCTCTAAATGAATTCTATGATGCGCCTCGGTATAACTAATCACATGGCTGCAACACTGCAATATAAAAGAGAGCGGTTATTAGAATTGAAATAATCACTTAATTTTTATATTTCTTCTTAATTAATTAATTGAGTCTGTCTCGTTAATTAACTAAAAGAAAAAAAAAATATATAGTGAAATATTGAGCTTAATATTTTATTTAGTTCAAAGTTCAATTACATTTTTAAAATTCAAAGAATACAAGCCCAATTAAATTATGCTACTTTGTTAGTTCATTTTAAAAAAAAAAAGGCTCAAGTGTCTGAGCCCAATAAAAAAAGGGCTCCAAAAGTATTCATCAGCAAAAAAAACAAAAAAGGAGAGAGAGATGGGTTAAAATTTGGACCCAGGGTAGTCTCCTTCTGTCAAGAACGCAAAAAAAATAAAATCCAAAAGCCCAACATTGTAATTAACCATGGCTTCTTTTCGAAAAAAAAAAAAGAATTGGGTAAAGTCGTGGATATCGGGGGCATTTTTTCATTAAATTTAAAAAAAAAAAGAATTGGGCTAAGTCTAGGATACTGGGAATGAATTCTCAAATCCTTTACCGCCATTATCTCCCTAAAGCAAAACTCCCCAAACCAAATTTGGGGTCATCAATACAAAACCAAGAGACCCTATCTCCGCACAAACCAGCCACAAATCACCGACAAGAGCCGTCGAAAATCGACGCCTCAACCCAACTCGCAAAATCACATTCACACCGCCTTTATTCCTCTGTCGACGGTTGTTGTCGCACCGTCTACCACGGTCGACAGCGGAAATCGCACTGGGCCACCGAAAATCTTCCACAAGTGACATCGGAGGCAGCAGAGGCGCTCATCACCACGTGTCGTACGGGTTTGATACCTTGCAGCGATTTGACCCTCGGGTCCCTGCTCCACATATATAAGCACCGCCTTCGAGTCAACCGTCGAAGCGACAACGTCCTTGTAAACGCACAGGCCACCGTCGCATAACCACCAACAGACAACAACTGAGCCTATTTCCCCAAATTCCGGCACACACAGCCGTCCTTATTACCCCATAGACGGCTGCTGTTGCACCGACCATCTCTCAACTCACCACCATGAAACTCAGGTTCAAATATATATATATATATAAAGAAAAAAAGAGAGTATATAATTTACCCAGCTTGTGCCTCTGCTAGGGTTGAAACGATGAAAAAGAGGAGGGAAAATCTGTGTATATATAGAAAATAAAATGGGACGAATGACTCACCAAAAATCTGGGAAAAAGATTTGATATGTGAAAATTATACAAGATGTAATACCCCGAACCAAATTAGATATTTTTTTTCTATTTATATTACATTTCATGTTATTATATTTATATATTTTTGCTTGATTGATTTTTTACTCCTTTGAGGACACTAAGTTTTAAAATGAGTGCTTTTTACTTGACGGTTGGTTCAAAACCGGAACCGGAAGCACTCCTAGCACCGTAACTATGAATCAAATATTAATAAATCATTTGAATGAATGAAATAAGATTCTGAAAGGGATTTTAAGACCCTTTGGGTGTAAAAGATTTATAAAAAATAAAACCCTGGACGTTTGTCCCCAAATGTCGAACCGAAAACTCTAAAATTTGAAAAACTTCGATCCGATGAGTAATTGCGGATCTTTATTAGAACTTAAGTAATAAAATGGGTTAAACATAAGTTTTAATTAACAAATACAAAATATAAAATTTTAGGCTTACAAAACGAGCAAAATATTAATTTTCGGAGCCCAAAACGCTACCGAATAATATTCGTTTTCAACCCCGAAAGCCATATCGCATCCCAAAATACAGTTAGAACTCAAATTCCTCTCCGAAATTCCCTTATGACCTAAATTATCAGCTGGGAATGAAGAGATGTGAAGTCAAAAAATGCACATACCCCTAAATTAAGGGGTCATACCTTCTTTCCTACTCCCTTACCTAACCTTGACTACTCTTACCTCCAAATGAGTAATTTTGAACGGTCATATGCTCCCATTTCCTATATATGAATTATCTTAGTTCATTCCCTACCTTGAGCAAAGAAACCCAAAGAAAAGAAAATCAACAAACTCCCTTCTCACTCCCTCACTCAACTTTCGGTCACCATACTTACAAAGGGTAGAGAGATTTTCTTCTCCCATCTCCAACAACAAGAGAACTTCCTTTCTCAAGTATCAAGAAATCCATGGAGTTAGGTTGAAGGTTAGAGTCATTTCCTTGCAAAGAGGAAGCCAACATCTCTCCCTCTCTCTTCTAACTACATGTTTTTTCTCTCCACGTTTCCTAACTTACTCCATTGCTTAGTTTTAGCTCAAAACCAAAGTATTCCTCCAAGTGGTGCTCCATTCCTACAAGCTTAAGGGTCAAGGGACAATAAAACTTCTTTTGTTAACAAGAAAAAGGCTCCAAAGGTTGTAAAACCCCAACTCAAAACATTTGGTTTTCTTGCATGTATATGTGAGCTATGTGTGTTTATTGTTCCATATTTTTAGAGACCATGAAACCCTAGGACTTTATTACTTTCCAATGTTCAAATCCATGATGAATGAAGTCTAGAATGACGTTTTTAAAGGAGTTAAAATGTTGGTTGCATGGTAGTTATGAAATTGAAAATGTAAGTGAAAGCAAGCACACAAATCACATACTTTATGCACTGACCTCGAATTTCTTACAGAATTCGGACCTTATATGTTATAAATTTTTGGATTATGTTTATATGGTTGGAAACTACATCAAGTTATCTTTCATTTGAATCTAGTTTGAGCATTTTTGGAGTTTTCATTAATAAGTTATGAATTTTCTAAGAAAGTGTGACAAAATGCCCCTTATTTCTAAAGTATGGATTTTCTGGGAGTAATCTGTTCATGAAAGAATTATTTTAAAATTTTTATAAATTACTACATACAGTTAAGTATCTTCATGATTTATTTCACGATTTTTGGAGATGTGTAAATATTTTTACCAAAATTATTTCGAAAGTTGCTCAATTCTGGAAAATTCTAGAACAATCTGCCATGTTTTGGAAACTAGCCTAGAACTCATATTTTCCTAAACCAAATGATATGAAATAAATTTATATGTAATTTACACTTGATGGGTTAGTCACTGTATAAATTTCATGATTTTTGAATGAGTTTTGATATTTTTAGAAAATTCTCCAAGTTGGTATAAGTGTGGGTCAACATGCAAACTGCAGTAGTTGAATATTGTTGATTATGTGTTATTTCCTTGTTAGAAGGAAAACAAATATTTTCCCATGAGGAAACTAGTCTAAAGCCTTGGTGAATTCTATGTGAATGCATGAGTTATGTGAATGGCATGATATTTAGTGTTGATTTTAGATTAAGGACCATATGTTTCTCATTTGCCTTGACAAAGGAAAATACGAAGAACCTTATAAGATCCTAACAAAGTGGAGTACGCTAAATGCACCTAGATAAGAACCTCAGACTACTAATTACCGTAAAACATTTTATTAACTTCTTAAGTGAACAAAAATGCTAAGTAAAGTGTATGTCCTTATCGGACTAATTGTATAAATCTTAACAAGAATTCTTAAACATTAATAACTGAACTACAACAAATGGTGCTAGGTCTAAGTGTGCGAACGATGACGAGAATCTCTGGTGAAAGGAACGGTGATTGTTTTGCAAAAAGGAAAGTGTTTAAGGTGGGTGGCATTTACTGTATTGCCTTGAATATTATATGGACTATTGGTGTATTTGAATGAAAATATTTTGACCTTTGGGTCCGATTACAAGGTTATTACCCAAATGCCTACGGGTAAAGTATCTCAAATGATATGTAGTAGTCTGACTTGTGTAGCTAGGCGCCGCGGTGGACAGAGCCTCAGGGCTATATCTCAAATGATATGTAGTGGTCTGGCTTGTGTAGCTAGGCGCCACGGTGGACAGAGCCTGAGGGCTATATGATTAAAAGTATCTCAAATGATATGTAGTGGTCTGGCTTGTGTAGCTAGGCGCCACGGTGGACAGAGCCTACTGGCTATATGATGAATAATGAGCCTTTGTGGCTATGAAAAGTGTTTTTACAAAATGATACGTTTGCATACTACCAATATGTATAGTAGCGTACAGGTCACCCACACTGAAAATTCAAATCTCACCCCCTACTTTTAAATCCTTTTTCAGGTCTCGATGACGGGGAGTTTGCGCCAGTGGAGGAGTGATACTACTTCCCTACCAAAGTGTTTTAAATTACTCGTGAAAACGAGACTAGTAGTTTTAATATGACTTAACTAATATGCCGAGGCGGTAAACGTTTATAATTTCCTCGATGATGGTGTGTAATATTTATCAGAACTATCTATTTTGCGCTAAACTTTTATAACGATCGTGTGTGTGATATTTTGAAAATGGCCACTGCGTTTTATAACCTTAATGTATGCTTCCGCTGTTCATGTGATGTTACTTGTAGTTTTCAAAAAAAATTAGTCCGGATTTTTGGACATTAAGTGACGACTCGGGTTTCTAGAATGCCAAGAAACATTTTGGAAAACTGAGGCGTTACAGGTGGTATCAGAGAGATAAAACTTTGGCCAAAATTTTATTTCTTACAAGTTTCCAACAAAAAAATATATATATATTCTAGTGAATCACATAACTTTAATTTTTTTTGAAATGGTTAAGTTGTTAAAGGGAATGTATCCTCTCCTACGGCCAAACAACCCAAGGTATGATTGAGTGCAATTATCAAAATTCATTTCTCTTTTCTTCATAAAATTTATAACCTTCCCTTAGTATGCCGAACCCTAGCCTTTACGGTATATACGATTAATATGTATATATTTTTCTTTATTTTTGAACTTAGATGAGGGTCTATCTTGGATTGCGTCAGCAACTGAGGGAGACCATGGAGGACTATTTGTGACGTTTTCGCACGGTTTGAAATCGTGCCACCTATACCGGGTACCGAGAGGGGGATCACCAAGCTGCACAACGCTTTGTACGAACAATACTCCCAGAATGGCGAAGGATAGCCGAGGAAGCTTTCGACACACACACGACCTATGATTCTGAGGAAGGGGCTCGAACGAACTTTGATGCCTTCGCTGAGGAGTTCATGTTGAGGGCCAATGAGGCAGAGCAAGCACGATGGCGGGGTAGAGACGCCAAAAGAAAGGCTGAAGATAACCAGGCACACGCAGACTTCTACCTCGCAGTATCTAGTAAACTACATGGGGAGATTGCGCGACGTGATCTGAAAATAAGAAAGGTAATGGCAGAGAACGAGGAAGTAGGAGCCAAACTTGCACGGAGTGTCGAAAGAAAAAGGGAGTGGGTGGCCAGAGCTCGCGATGGAAACTATGAATCAAGGAAGCTTTTTGAGTCAAGTGGGTTCCAGGAAAGACCCGAGGAGTTAGACCCATCTGAAGAGAAGACGAAGAGCGACGATGGGAGTGCGGCCTAGCGCGACCCCGTAGACCGACCGGGTCAAGCCTTTTCCCCCTTAGTGCTTGTCCCCCTTTGCGATATGTATTAGGACTAGTAGACCTTAGATTTCTTTCCTTCACGCTGTCTTGACTCTTATTTTGATGTACTATTTTGTAAGGGAGAATTCATTTTTCCCGAACCTATTTTGAAAGTATATATATATTAAGCATCTCTTGCGTATTACGTATTCTCTCAGTTACTTTTATCTGATTGAATGTTTGATTTCATATGTGTGGTTCCTGACTACTGTAGTTGAGACAAACATCGGCCGTTGACTGCAGCAACGTGAGCTCACCATTGTTGCCCTATTGTATGCTTAGTGCTACATATTATGTTATCACAATTGATTGGATTCTGATTTTGTTTTCATACCTATAATAGTAATATTTTCTACCTCTCCCTTTTTCCAGCCTTACGACATGCACAGACGCGGGAGGCCACGTGCGAATTGAGGGGAACCGTCTCAGGAATTTGTGGGAGAGGATCCACCAAATGCTGGATCCGGAGCAGACATGGCTCGAGAGTTCTTCAACTCCTTACAAAACTACCTTCACCAGCAGATCCCACCACCAGCACCACCGAATGGACACCCCTATGCATCCCGACCGAATGAGTACGTCGAACAGTTTAGGCGCCTGCAGCCGCCTAAATTGACTGGAAAGGAAGGTCCCACTCGAACTGAGGAGTGGATATTGGAGATGGAAAGGATTTTCAACCACATGACCTTAACTGAGGCACAAAAGGTTTCATGTGCAAAGTTCCAACTGATGGAAGATGCAGCTCAGTGGTGGGAATCACATGAGCGGACCTTGACTGAAGTTGCCCGAGAGGCAATCACTTGGGAAGGATTCAAGGAAGCCACTCTGAAGAGGTATTTTCCTCAAGTGTTGCGAGACCAGAAGGAGACAGAGTTTGTTAATCTAAAGCAGGGTATACTCTCTGTGACTGAGTACGAGAGGCGATTCAATAGGCTATCCCGTTATGCTACATATCTAGTTGGTGATGATGAGAGGAAAGCTAGACGATTTGAGAGGGGATTACGCCCTGAGATTGCTGGGATAGTAGCTGGACTGAGGCTTCAAAGCTACAATGAGGTGTTTGACCGAGCCTTGAGTGTCTCCATTGGCTTAGGGCTGGAGTTTAAGGCCACCCCATCTGCCTTGGCTCCGAACAAGAACTGGCAGCCCAATTTCAAGCGCCAATAGAACCCACCTCCGAAAGGAAACACATCATCCCCCCTAGGACTGAGAGTGTCTTGGCCCCATACTGCAATATCTGTAAGAAGAGACACCCTAGACGGTGTATGGCTGGGTCGCCCAACTGCTATCGGTGTCACCAACCCGGTCAGAAGGCAAATGAGTGCCCGACGACACCAAAGGCCAACCAGATTCCATTGGGTAACCCACGACCTGCTCAGACAATAAATGCCCAGTTTCACCAGCCTCCTGCTCGGAACTTCCAGGCTGGACAGCAGGCCCGACCCATCCACCCTCCTAACAGGAATGGCCCAGCTCAAGGGCAGGGAGGAAGAGCTCATGTGAATGCCATCCACGGTGGAGAGGAGGAACAGGAATGTGAGGCTCATGATGGGACTTTGGCAGGTACGATATCAATTCTTAGTACTCCTGCTTATATACTATTTGATACGGGGGCATCACATTCTTTTATTTCTGAGAGTTTTAGAAAACGAAAGAATGTTAAATGCTCTAGGGGCGAAGACCTATGCGTAAATTTTCCTTCGGGAGAATCATCAAATATTGATACTATAGCAAAAGGATTTAAGTTTGAACTTGGGGGTCATTCGGTGGAAGCCGACCCTTATGTTCTGGCAATGAAGGAATTCGATCTAATCTTAGGACTAGATTGGCTTACCAAGAATAAGGCCGTCATTAGGTGTTCAAGCCGAGAAATTGACCTTGAAACCCCCGAGGGTCACCATTTCACTTTTCGTGGGATAAAGTCCAGGATGGAAGTGCGAGTCATCTCCGCCGTTAAAGCTACAAAGCTTATACAGAAAGGAAATAGTCACGGATACTTAGTCAGCATCTTTGAAGTTGTGAGGGAAGAAGCAACGCCAGTTTCAGTACCAGTGGTAAGGGACTACCCTGATGTATTTCCAGAAGAACTAACGGGTCTGCCCCCAGATCGACAAGTGGAGTTCTCCATCGACCTAGTACCTGGAGCAGCGCCAGTATCCAAAGCCCCATACCGCATGGCATCCAAGGAATTGCAAGAGTTGAAAGAACAACTGCAAGACCTATTGGAGAAAAAGTTCATCAGACCCAGTGCCTCGCCTTGGGGAGTACCGGTACTATTTGTCAAGAAAAAAGATGGATCCCTCCGAATGTGCATCGACTATAGGGGGTTAAATCAACTGACAATTAAGAATAAATACCCCCTCCCGCGGATCGAGGATTTGTTCGACCAATTGAAAGGTGCTCGAGTATTCTCAAAGATCGACCTGAGATCTGGGTACCACCAGCTGAAAGTCAAGGAGAGTGATATTCCAAAGACGGTTTTTAGGACACGGTACGGACACTACGAGTTCACAGTAATGCCTTTTGGAGTGACAAATTCCCCGGCAATCTTCATGGACTTGATGAACAGAGTGTTTCACCAATATTTGGATAGTTTTGTCATCGTGTTCATTGATGATGTACTCATATACTCCAAGAGTAAGGAACAACCTGAGGAACATCTTAGGATTGTCTTAGGAACAATGAGGCATGAAAAGCTTTACGCAAAGTTCAGTAAGTGTGGGTTTTGGCTAGACAAAGTCATGTTCCTAGGACACATCATCTCAGAAAAGGGGATAGAGATGGACCCGGCCAAGTTGGGGGTTATAATGGATTGGAAAAGACCATCCAATGCGAATGAGATCCGTAGCTTCCTCGGTTTGGCAGGGTACTACCGAAGATTCATTCAGGATTTCTCTCGCATTGCAAAGCCTTTGACACAACTGACGAGAAAGGCAGAAAAGTTTTTCTGGACTTCCGTGTGTGAAGAAAGCTTCTGAGAATTGAAGAAGCGTTTGACCACAGCACCAGTATTGACCATCCCCGATGGACCTGAAGGATTTGTCATCTACACCGATGCTTCCTTATCTGGACTTGGATGTGTGCTAATGCAACATGGAAAGGTCGTCACTTATGCATCACGACAGCTGAAAACGCACGAACAAAACTATCCCACCCATGATCTGGAATTAGCTGCAGTGGTCCACGCGCTAAAAATTTGGAGGCATTATCTCTACGGAGGAAAGTGCGAAATCTACACGGATCACAAGAGCCTAAAGTACTTCTTCACGCAAAAGGAGTTGAACATGCGCCAGAGAAGATGGCTCGAATTGGTAAAGGACTATGACTGCACAATTCATTACCACCCGGGAAAAGCAAATGGGGTGGCTGACGCCCTTAGCAGAAAGGGAAACGTAAAACTCAATTCTATGCCTACCACACAGAGGCTGTTAATTGAGGATTTCTCCTGTTTGAGATTAGAAATTGTGAATCAGTGTTGTGTTCCATCCCTGATTTTCGCACTCGTAATGCAGCCAACCCTTCAAGGAAGGATCATGGAGTTACAGAAGTGCGATAAAATTCTTAATAAACTGAGGGCACGAGTGGCGGCCGGAACCAATAAGGACTTTTCCATCGATAATGATGGGATGTTACTTTTTGGACGAAGGGTTTGTGTGCCGAAAGATGAAGAGTTAAGGAATGAGATCCTCAGGGAAGCACACAACACGCCTTACACGGCACAACCCGGAGAGACTAAGATGTACAGAGGCCTAAGGGAAAACTTTTGGTGGAGAGGCATGAAGCGATCAATCGCTCAATTTGTGGGGAAGTGCCTAACTTGTCAGCAGGTGAAGGTCGATCACCAGAGGCCATATGGATTACTACACCCACTCGAGATGCCCGAGTGGAAGTGGGAGAACGTGACCATGGATTTTGTCACAGGACTTCCGAAGACCATCAGGAATCATGATGCTATTTGGGTTATTGTGGATAGACTGACGAAATCAGCCCATTTTATCCCCATCAGGATGACTTATACAATGGATAAACTAGCTCAACCATACATTGGAGAGATAGTCCGATTGCATGGAGTCCCAGTCTCAATTGTTTCAGACCGAGACCCTCGTTTCACATCAAACTTTTGGAGGAGTTTGCAACGAGCCTTAGGGACGACTCTAAAGTTTAGCACGGCCTACCATCCACAAACTGATGGGCAGTCCGAGAGAATGATTCAAACTCTAGAGGACATGTTGCGAGCATGTGCCTTGGACTTTGAAGGAAGCTAGGAAATGCACCTTCCGTTGGTGGAATTTGCATACAATAATAGTTATCAAGCCACAATCCAAATGGCACCGTATGAGGCGCTGTATGGAAAGAGGTGCAGATCCCCGATTTGTTGGGATGAAGTTGGAGTTCGCAAGGTTCTGGGGCCAGAATTAGTGGAAGAGTCTACAAAAATTGTCTCTAAGATCAAGGAAAGGATTAAAGCAGCTCAGGACCGACAGAAGTCGTACGCTGACACTCGTAGAAAAGATATTCATTTTGAAGTTGGAGAGAAGGTTTTTCTGCGAGTCGCGCCAATGAAAGGGCTAATTCGTTTTGGGAAGAGAGGAAAGTTAAAACCCCGTTTCATAGGACCTTTTGAGATCCTAGACAAGGTCGGAGACGTAGCCTATCGCTTAGCCCTACCACCTGAGCTATCCCAAGTGCACAACGTCTTCCACGTCTCATCCATCCGAAAATATGTTGGGGACCCAAACCACATTATCAACTTCAAGGACTTAGAGATAAGTCGTGACTTAGCATACCAAGAGGTACCGGTGTCCATACTGGGAAGAAAAATGCACACCTTGAGGAATCGGAAGGTCCCTCTAGTACTAATTCACTGGAGCCGACACGGCAGGGAGGAGGCCACTTGGGAACGAGAAGACGAGATCCGCGCGAAGTATCCGCAAGCCTTTGATCACCTTGGTAAGTCAAATTTCGTGGACGAAATTTCTTTTTAGGAGGGTAGGATGTAATACCCCGAACCAAATTAGAATTTTTTTCTATTTATATTACATTTCATGTTATTAAATTTATATATTTTTGCTTGATTGATCTTTTACTCCTTTGAGGACACTAAGTTTTAAAATGAGTGATTTCTACTTGATGGTTGGTTCAAAACCGGAACCGGAAGCACTCCTAGCACCGTAACTATGAATCAAATATTAATAAATCATTTGAACGAATGAAATAAGATTCTAAAAGGGATTTTAAGACCCTTTGGGTGTAAAAGATTTATAAAAAATAAAACCCTGGACGTTTGTCGCCAAATGTCAAACCGAAAACTCTAAAATTTGAAAAACTTCGATCCGACGAGTAATTGCGGATCTTTATTAGAACTTAAGTAATAAAATGGGTTAAACATAACTTTTAATTAACAAATACAAGATATAAAATTTTAGGCTTACAAAACGAGCAAAATATTAATTTTCGGAGCCCAAAATGCGACCGAATAATATTCGTTTTGAACCCCAAAAGTCATATCGCATCCCAAAATACACTTAGAACTCAAATTCCTCTCCTAAATCCCCTTATGACCGAAATTATCAGCTGGGAATGAAGAGATGTGAAGTCAAAAAATGCCCATACCCCTAAATTAAGGGGTCATACCTTCTTTCCTACTCCCTTACCTAACCTTGACTTCTCTTACCTCCAAATGAGTAATTTTGAACGGTCATATGCTCCCATTTCCTATATATGAATTATCTTAGTTCATTCCCTACCTTGAGCAAAGAAACCCAAAGAAAAGAAAATCAACAAACTCCCTTCTCACTCCCTCACTCAACTTTCGGTCACCATACTTACAAAGGGTAGAGAGATTTTCTTCTCCCATCTCCAACAACAAGAGAGCTTCCTTCCTCAAGTATCAAGAAATCCATGGAGTTAGGTTGAAGGTTGGAGTCATTTCCTTGCAAAGAGGAAGCCAACATCTCTCCCTCTCTCTTCTAAGTTCATGTTTTTCCTCTCCACTTCTCCTAACTTACTCCATTGCTTTGTTTTAGCTCAAAACCAAAGTATTCCTTCAAGTGGTGCTCCATTCCTACAAGCTTAAGGGTCAAGGGACAATAAAACTTCTTTTTTTAACAAGAAAAAGGCTCCAAAGGTTGTAAAACCCCAACTCAAAACATTTGGTTTTCTTGCATGTATATGTGAGCTATGTGTGTTTATTGTTCCATATTTTTAGAGACCATGAAACCCTAGGACTTTATTACTTTCCAATGTTCCAATCCATGATGAATGAATTCTAGAATGACATTTTTGAAGGAGTTAAAATGTTGGTTGCATGGTAGTTATGAAATTGAAAATGTAAGTGAAAGCATGCACACAAATCACATACTTTATGCACTGGCCTCGAATTTCATACAGAATTCGGACCTCATATGATATAAATTTTTGGATGATGTTTATATGGTTGGAAACTACATCAAGTTATCTTTCATTTGAATCTAGTTTGAGCATTTTTTGAGTTTTCATTAATAAGTTATGAATTTTCTAAGAAAGTGTGACAAAATGCCCCTTATTTCTAAATTATGGATTTTTTGGGAGTAATCTGTTCATGAAAGAATTATTTTAAAATTCTTATAAATTACTAAATGCTGTTAAGTATCTTCATGATTTATTTCACGATTTTTGGATATGTGTAAATATTTTTACCAAAATTATTTCGAAAGTTGCTCAATTCTGGAAAATTCTAGAACAATCTGCCATGTTTTGGAAACTAGCCTAGAACTCATATTTTCCTAAACCAAATGATATGAAATAAATTTATATGTAATTTACACTTGATGGGTTAGTCACTGTATAGATTTCATGATATTTGAATGAGTTTTGATATTTTTAGAAAATTCTCCAAGTTGGTATAAATGTGGGTCAACATGCAAACTGCAGTAGTTGAATATTGTTGATTATGTGTTATTTCCTTGTTAGAAGGAAAACAAATATTTTCCCAAGAGGAAACTAGTCTAAAGCCTTGGTGAATTCTATGTGAATGCATGAGTTATGTGAATGACATGATATTTAGTGTTGATTTTAGATTAAGGACCATATGTTTCTCATTTGCCTTGAGAAAGGAAAATACGAAGAACCTTATAAGATCCTAACAAAGTGGAGTATGCTAAATGCACCTAGATAAGAACCTCAAACTACTAATTACCGTAAAACATTTTATTAACTTCTTAAGTGAACAAAAATGCTAAGTAAAGTGTATGTCCTTATCGGACTAATTGTATAAATCTTAACAAGAATTCTTAAACATTAATAACTGAACTACAACAAATGGTGCTAGGTCTAAGTGTGCGAACGGTGACGAGAATATCTGGTGAAAGGAACGGTGATTGTTTTGCAAAAAGGAAAGCGTTTAAGGTGGGTGGCATTTACTGTATTGCCTTGAATATTATATGGACTATTGGTGTATTTGAATGAAAATGTTTTAACCTTTGGGTCCGATTACAAGGTTATTACCCAAATGCCTACGGGTAAAGTATCTCAAATGATATGTAGTAGTCTGGCTTGTGTAGCTAGGCACCGCGGTGGACAGAGCCTCAGGGCTATATCTCAAATGATATGTAGTGGTCTGGCTTGTGTAGCTAGGCGCCACGGTGGACAGAGCCTGAGGGCTATATGATTAAAAGTATCTCAAATGATATGTAGTGGTCTGGCTTGTGTAGCTAGGCGCCACGGTGGACAGAGCCTACGGGCTATATGATGAATAATGAGCCTTTGTGGCTATGAAAAGTGTTTTTACAAAATGATACGTTTGCATACTACAGGTCGCCCACACTGGGAATTCAAATCTCACCCCCTACTTTTAAATCCTTTTTCAGGTCTCGATGACGGGGAGTTTGCGCCAGTGGAGGAGTGATACTACTTCCCTACCAAAGTGTTTTAAATTACTCATGAAAACGAGACTAGTAGTTTTAATATGACTTAACTAATATGCTGAGGCGGTAAACGTTTATAATTTCCTCGATGATGGTGTGTAATATTTATCAGAACTATCTATTTTGCGCCAAACTTTTATAACGATCGTGTGTGTGATATTTTGAAAATGGCCACTGCGTTTTATAACCTTAATGTATGCTTCCGCTGTTCATGTGATGTTACTTGTAGTTTTCAAAAAAAATTAGTCCGGATTTTTGGACATTAAGTGACGACTCGGGTTTCTAGAATGCCAAGAAACATTTTGGAAAATTGGGGCGTTACACAAGATATGTATCTCGTGTGTATAGGGATGGAAAAATGATCCGCCCACAGTTGATCTCATCCGCCCCGCTCTGCTTGGATCAGCCCCGTTTTGAGAATGGAGCATATCAGCCCGCGCCGCTTGCGGAGCAGATCAGGCATGGATCTACATATATTTTGCCCCGATCCGCCCCGCCCCGCTCCGCTCCATTTAATATTAATTAAATATAATATTCAGTATATATAATATAAAATAATATATATAATATACATAATTATATATATATATTTTAGTTATCAGTCTATCTCTGATTTTCTATATTTAAAATAATCAAATCTTGGAAATAGAATTTATATCAAGTAATGTATATATTAATAATATTAATATAATATGTATATTAAATTCTAAAATTATGTAATCCTAACTAGCAACATTCAAAAGCACGACCATAGTCCATAGAGGCATAGACACAGGACAACGCCGTCGACCTTACGCCACTGCCTGCGCGACCTTGCACCACAGCCTGCGCCACTGCCTGCTCGTCCTTGCGCTGCTACCTGCGCGCAACCCACCACAACATTCGTCCATCTCACCACAGGCGTCCATACATCCATCCATCCATCTCACCCGTACGTCTTGTTTTGTTCGATTTATGAATCTGCATAATTGTTGTTTTCTGTGTTGTGCTGTATAGGATAGTCCTTTCAAGTATTACGATGTTTCATACATCTTTTGGTTTTGAATCTTTTGAATTAGTCACTATAACATTCAATGCATTCTTTGCAGACTGTATTTTTAATTTTAGTGCAAACATTATTTGGTTTAGACCTTGTATTGTGGTTCTTGACAGTATATCATTGGTTGGGTAATTATTATAAAATTTGCTTCACATATTTTTTCTGATGTTAATTGGTTGTAGAAATAAAATTTGCTTCTTAGTTGTTCCTCCTTAGGTTCTACTAACTATTGGTTTCTCTTTTCATTTACATTGTGATCTCAAAAAATTGATTTATGTATTATGTAACCAGCTAATAAGAAGCTAATATTTTACTTATTTATTAGTTGCATTGACACATGGAATATATTTAAGTGTTGTCTATTTAATGTAAATATAATAAACAAAGTGAATAATGCAAATATTATATGTAGTTTACAAAATTGGAAAGAATAATGAATGAAAAAGTAAAAAACAGGAGAGAATAATAAATGAATAAGTTGAAGCATTCCCTTGGATTTTTTTAGTGTTACAAAGATTAATTTTTTCTTAATGATTGATTCTATAATTTATTTTTTTAAGTACAATGGTTGATGAAAGAGCATCCACTGCATTTCCATTACCCATTTCACCTACGAGCCTAGAAGGAATATCGGAGTCTCCTACTTCTACTCCAGCTTTAATTGGATCTCCAGAGACACTTGATTCTTCTCCTCCAATTACAAAGAACCAACCAACTGAAGATGGTGTTTCTACTAATAAAGAAAAGACACCAGGCAGCATAGCAGGAAAAATATACTCCAAAGTCTGGGCTTATTATGATAAAGTCCAAATTGATGGGAAATGGAAAGCAAAATGCAAGTATTGTGGTGCGTTGCTGGTAGTTGAACCTAGACAAGGTACTTCTCATTTGAATAACCATCAGAAGAGATGTCAAAGGAAGAAAAAAAATAGATATAAGACAACAACTTTTGCAAGCTAATTTCCAGAAGGTGAAGTTTGAAGTTTCACCATTCAACTTTGATAAGGATTTAACTCGTCAAAAACTTGCAAGAATGATCATTTTGCACGAGTACCCTCTGATGATTGTGGATCATGTGGGATTTAGAGACTTCTGCAACACTTTGAATCCTCTTTTCAAGCCTATGTCAAAAAATACGATTAAAGGGGATTGCTTGAAGATATACGATCATGAGAAGATTGTTACAATGCAAAACTTGGAGAAGAATGATGGTCGAATAACCTTGACAACGGATATGTGGACATCATCATACCAAAGAAAAGGCTTTATGGCAGTCACAGCCCACTTCGTTGACAATAATTGGAAGTTGCAGAGTCATATTATCAGGTATTTATTAATTTCATGTAAATTTTCTATAAATATACGTAATTCCTTTATATTATGTAATATGTTGCTTTTTGCACAATCTTGTAGGTTTATCTATGTTCCAAGTCCACATACAAGTGATGCTCTTTGTGAAACATTGTTTTAGTGTCTCTTTGATTGGAACATAGATCCAAAGATATCCTTTTTCACTGTGGATAATTGTTCAACAAATGATAAAATGCTGAACTTGCTTGTACAGAAGCTACCTCCTGATGCTCTCTTGCTTGGTGGTAAGTTGTTTCATATGCGTTGTTGTGCTCATATACTTAATTTGATTGTGAAAATGGGTTGGATGTCATTGAGGGAACCGTTAAAAATATAAGAGATAGTGTTGCTTATTGGTCGGGCACTCCAAAGAGATGGGAGAAGTTTGAGGAGACAGCTAATCAAGCTAAAGTTGCAATTACTAAAAAACTAATTCTTGATTGCAAAACACGTTGGAACTCAACATATTTGATGCTATACACAGCCCTTGAGTACAAAGATGTTTTTTCACGCTTGAGGTTTCGTGATGCAAAGTACAAGTGTTGTCCTACTGAAGATGAATGGAGGATGACCAAAATTATTTGTGGTAAGCTTGTTTTATTTTATGAAGTTACTGGATTGTTCTTTGGCACTCAATATTCTACTGCAAACTTGTGTTTTTCTAGTATTTGTGAGATCAAGCTGGCTTTAATAGAGTGGAGTGTGTGTGATGTTAATGTTATTGAACTGATGGCAAAGAATATGTTAGAGAAGTTTGATAAACATTGGTCTCATGTACACGGAATTGTGGGGGTGGAAACCATTCTTGATCCTAGGTATAAATCTGACATATTGGAGTACTACTTAGCCATGATTTATGAGAAGGATGTTGATTATGAGGTGGCACGAATTATTGATTTTATGTCGTGAGTTATTTGAACAATATGTGAGAGATTATGAGGATGGAAATGATGACAGCGGTGAATCAAGTGTGGTTCATGAACCTCCACGCCATTTGGGGTAAAAAAATGAGTGGATTTTATGAATATCAATCTAAGAAAAAGAGAAAACTTGTGAGATCAGAATTAGATTTATACTTGGAAGAGGATACTTTACCTAGGGATGAAGAGCTTAATTTGTTAACATGGTGGATGAGTAATAAAGCTAAGTATCCAATTTTAAGTCGGGTTGCAAAAGATATTCTAAGGATTCCCATATCCACTGTTGCTTCAGAATCCGCTTTTAGCACAAGTGGTAAGTTGATTAGCCCTCATCGTAGCCGACTTCACCCAAAGACAGTCGAGGCGTTAATGTGTGCACAAAGTTGGATATCAACTCATGTGAAAGGTAATTATCATATTTTTATTCACTTAAATTAATATTTTAGTTAAATAATTTTTATTTCTTCTTATTTCTTCTGTAGATGATGGGAATACTAAAGCAAATGTTTGTTATAACGAGGATGTGGATGAAGAGAATAGTGAAATTGTGGTAAGCTAAAACATTGTGCAATGTGAAGGAGATATGAGCAAGTGGAGAACGATTGAGCTCATGTTTGATTTTTATATTTTCTATGTAATCGTTGATATTTTTGAATTTGGACATTTGTATTTGTTCAATTTAGAATTGATTTTGTGGATTTGATGAATTTTTATTGTAATTTTGGATATGATTTGGTGATTTGGATGGATTATTGTTGATTAAATTGTGAATTTTTAAAATTTTACATTTAGTTTTTTTTTAATATATTGATTTTTTAAAATTATGAGGATGGAGCGGAGCGGAGCAGATCAGATCTGCCCCGCAGAGAAGCATGGAGCAGGGCGGATCAGCGGGGCACAAGTGCAGAGGCAGGCATGGATATTGATATATCTGCCCTTATCCGCTCCATTGCCACCCCTACGTGCGTATATTTGTTTAGCACGTCAAGATTTTAAATATTTTGTATAGATCTTATCTTTCATATAAAATTCTCACGTGAATGGATATTGCAAATGCAGAGGGCTTCCAACCAATATAAGCCCAATTAAAATGAAATATAGCCTATAAGACATGTGCATGGACCAATTCATTATTTGGGCTTCACCCATTTGAATTCACAAACTATATGCAAAGAGATAAAATAAAATATCACAAATCGTTCACATTGACGATAAAACCACTCGCAAACGAATTGCAAGGGGGCATTTGTAGGCAAATAAAATTTATTGCCAAACAAAATTATAATTGGGAATTTAGATTAATTCGATTCCTAAAATAATAAATTAAATAGGATATCTAAAGTCCGATAAATTAAATTGGACTTCTTAAAGCTCAATAAATTAAATTGGGCCTCTAAACCCCCCAATAAATCAAATCGGGTCTCTAAAGTCCAATAAATTATATTGGACCTCTAAAGTCCAATAAATTAAATTGGGCTCCTAAAGGCCAATAAACACTAAATTAGGTCTCTAAAGCCCAATAAATCAAATTGGACCTCTAAAGTCCAATAAATTAAATTGGATATTTAAAGTCCAATAAATTAAATTGAGATCTTAAAAACCGAATAAATTAAATTAGGCCTCCAAGGTCCAATAAGTCAAATTGGCCTCTAAAGCCCAATAAGTTCAACCGGACTTCTAAATCCGATAAATCAAATTGGACTTTTAAAGTCCAATAAATTAAATTGGGTCTCAAAAGGCCTAATAAATTAAATTTTCCCTTAAGAGCCCAACAAATTAAATTAAACCCAGTATCAAATCTTGGAAGCTCAACAAATCTGTCAAAATATTTTTGAGATTTATTAAATCTGGCATATTCTGGGAATAATCCCCAAATAAAATCTTTCGGCCCATCAAATCTGGCCTGCAAATATAGAATTCTACACCTATAAATAGGTTTATCATTCTAGTCACTTGCACATACACAAAATTCAGAGAGCAAGTCTGAGGAGCAAAGTCCAATAAATCCGCAAATCAAAGATCTTTTAAGATCGAAGTCCCGAGAAGTCCCTAAAAATAACGTTTGATTCGAAATAAGGCTCGACGCCCTCGGATTAATATTATAAGTCAGAAAATCTATAATGTACGGATTCTTCAAAAAAAATAAGTATGCAATATCATATACACGAAGGGTGCGGGTGCGATTCGCATGGGATTCGCGACCTGAGAATTTTTTTTTTAAAAAAAAATAGGATACGCGTATTGGATACGTTTTACAGAAGAATCCGATACGCGAAGGGTTCGGCGGGATTTATTTTTCAAATAAAATTAAGTTTAGTTCTTTTTTTTATAATTTTTGAAAGTAAAATTAAATATAAATAAAATCAAAATATTAAAATAAAAAAATAAACAACACAATACAACAAAATAATATTAAATAATGTTAATATTCATTAATAAAATCAAAATATACTTTTTAATATGTGATTTTATTGTGGAGTTGTGAACTATTTTTCAAATTTTTTGAATTTTTACTTGTGCGTACAATACATGAATATGAACTATTAAGTATGAATTTGAAATTTTTTATAATTCATTATTACTTAAATTGAAGTAGTGTTATTTATTAAACATAACTATTTTATTTGGTGATGAACCAAATAATGATGAACGATAATTCTATATAGGTCAATTATGTTATATATTATTTGAATTTCATTTGAATAATTTCTAATATATATATAAATATATATGTATTATATATAATAAAATATTAATAAATAAACTTATCATTGCCGAATCGCATCCTAAATTTTTTAAAAAATAGAATCACCGCACCCGTATCCTATCGCACCCGTACTCCCGCACCTATGCAACCCTGCCAAAAATTAAAGATCTCTCAAGATCAAAGTCTGAAAATCAAAGATCTTTCAAGATCAAAGTCCCGCAAACTTTGGAAAATTCAAGAAGTCTCAAAGTCAAGATATAAGAGAAGAATCAGAGGAGAAATTAGAGACTGTAGAATCCCAAAATTTCGGTAGATCCAAAATAAATCAAATTGTAATCCTTTTTCGCGTTATTAATAATAAATTTTAATTTCGTGAATTTTTTTTGTTATAGTTAGTACCATAAGAAGGAGCCTTATAAACACGAAACACTGTAATTTTAGCAATCATGTAGTTTTTTAAGCATTAACATATTTAATAAGAGATACAATAGAAGACATGATTTAGCACAGTTCAAAACCTGAAAGAAAAAAGAAAAGAAAAATTATTTGAGTAGAAGAAAAAAAATTAATAAATTTGAAAAAAAAAAGGAGTGTAGTTGTTGTACATAAAAAATTAATAATATGTTTGAAGAAGGTGATGAAAGAATAAAGTAAAATCTATGCATTTATATAGGAAAAAAATGAATAATTAATTCATGAAAGTGCGAAAATTTAGGAATCATTACGTACAATATAATATATAATCAAATGCACAATTAATTCATGCAATAAAACTTATATATTAGCATACAATAATGATGATGATATAATTGATAATGGTGTTATAATTGTAACGATTCCGTGAAAAAAATTCTATATAAAATGGATAGATAGATCTAATGGCTGAGATAAAAAAAATATCAAAGGCCCTAATGAAATGGCGCATAAATTATTTAAGGAATGATTTCTTTCTATTATATATTTATAGATATGAAACAAACACCCAATAATTTTTCCATATATTAAACACAAAATAATTATTATTAATGTTGAATATTAATGCCATAAAAATTATTCCAAAATCGATTAACCAAAGCGATCCAACGAATATAAACCACAAGAGAAAAAATGATCAACAGATCAAATTAAATGGCGCAAAAACTATTACGAAAAAAGTTGCTGAATATTCCTTTGATGATAAATTTTAAAAATAAATCAAATTAATAATATTTTAAATATGCAATATACGATTACCTAAATAAAATTAAATCATAATAATATAAGTGCCTAAAAATGAAACAGTTTTAACTAAATTGATTTATTATAATAGTATGAAATATGTAAAAAAAAATGAAGATATAAATAAAATATTTAACAGTAGTACTCTCAAGTGGAATAGAACAAATATATATTCTTTATTTAAACAATAACTAATATATACAAATATGTTGGGAAATGGCTTGTAAAATATTTTGATAATTCCCAAAGACTCCCCTGATGTAGTGATGTATCTCTAAAACTTAGAAATAATAGCCCAAAATGTTAGGAGGCTATAATAAAAACTTAGAATATAAGTTTAATTGTAACAGGCTACTTATGTAAAAACCGGTCTGATGTTTTAAAGACTAGACTGATGGCTTATAGACTAGCCTGATGAAGGATTAGTAGATACACCCACTAACTGAAGATTGCACCTCAGAAGACTAAGTCCTAATGGCCTGAAGAGGACTCTCCTGAAGACAAGTATCCTGATGTATTAAATGCCTTCAGCATTTAATAAGCAAGCAGTAAACACATAAATGAAGTCTTTAATGCAGCAAAGAGAATGTTCCAAGTCACCTGATGAAAAGACAGAGGACTTCAATGCAACCGTTAGACTGGATTGAGGAACAATTAAGACAGTCCAATAAGAAGCTGCCACCTATGTGCGGATCTGACATAAAGACTGTCCTATCAGAACCAAGTTCAGAAGCAACCAACAACCTAGGATGACACAGTTTTCAAAGGCGGTTGCATTAACTTTAAGCAGGCATTTAATGAGCTATCAACCATTAATACTTGAGAGTTGACCACCCAAAATCTGAAGAAGATCTATGGAACGTTGGAATGCTATATTTTCACAGATTTGACCATCTAAAATCTACGGAAAATATTGAAGAACGTTGGTACACCAAAATAGCTTAAATTTGAAGTTATCTCTCCAACGGATAGTATTTCAAATTTAAGTCTATAAATACAAGAACAAAAGAAGAAGTCAAGAATGGGAAACTACCAAGCGCAACTGAAAAACTGAAAAGTTCAAGCACTCGAAAATCATTCTAGTTTCCCAAGTGCTTATATTGATTAGAATTTAATCTTATATTTAGGCTTACATTGTAATATCTCAGAAGCCTACTGAGATAACCCTATCTAGATATTAATCTTCACTGTAAAGAGTTATCTCAACCATAGTTGGAAAAACTCAAATCCTTAAACCAAGTAAGGTTCAAGGTTGTGAGTGGAAGAAAGTAAGCTGAGGAGTGTCTCAGTCTGAAATCTGAGAGGACTAGGACTCAGTGAAAATTCTAGAGATCAAGAGGAGTTATTCTTGATCAGTGCACCTTGGCACTCTAAAACAAGGAAATCCTGTAGTTAAGGAATTCTCCTGTTAAATCAGGAAAAGTGGATGTAGGAGAATTGAACTCCGAACCACTATAAATCCCTGTGTCTCTTGTACTTTTGTGTGAGTGTTAACTTCAAGTGTTTTCATTAATAATCCGCTGTAAAACTCAATCTGATCAAATACTCTGACTACTTGTTAGGCGACCTTCAAGTCCACTGATCTTTTCGAAGTAGTCTGTATGTTTAAAAAAGGTCCACTGACTAACTGCTATTTAAAAGTTGGACTTATAGGTGTATACTCCCCCCATACACCTGTCTTTGCTTATTTGGGACCAACAAGTGGTATCAGAGCAGGGGTTCTAAGAACCACTGCCTTGATTTATCATTAGTGGTCACTTGAACTGATCTAACTAACCTTTCTTGAAGTACTCTTATATAATGTCTACTCAAGCAGAAGGGTCAACAAACACAGGGAACACAGCCACACCAGCAGTCAACACCAATGTTATAGGAAGCTCAGACTCCAACATGGGAACCAATCCCCTCATCCACCTATCACATCATAAGCTGCCCCAGTTCACAGTAGAAGGCTATGACTTTTGGAAAATTAGAATGAGGGCTCACCTAGCCTGTGTGCATGATGAGATTCTGAGGGTGATTACTAAGGGTCCCTTTGTCTTTATGACTGCTAATCCTAGGATCACACAAGCACAAATTAATGATCCTAGAGAGGAGTGGCCTAAGGATGAAGATGACTTCACTGCTGATGAAAGAAAGAGACATAATCTCAACTTTGTGGCCATGAATATACTGTATACAACCATCCCTGACTCTGTCATGGGAAGGGTTGTTCACTGTACAACCGCAAAGGAAATATGGGACACCTTGGCTCTCTTATGTGAGAGCACTGACAAGATAAAAGAAAATAAATTGTCAGTTGTTGTCCAAAAATATGAACAATTCTCAATGGAACCAAATGAGACCATTAATCATCTTGATGGCAGGTTCACTGACATCATGAATGAGATAAACTCCCTTGGAAATGTTTACACCAAGAGGGAAGTTGCCCTCAAAATTCTCAGGGGACTCTCACCTAGGTGGGATGTCTACTCAGTGATGATGCTGAACACCAAAGACCTATCTAACATGTCTATGCAGCAACTGTTCTCAGAACTTAAGGCCTATGAGTTTGATCTCAATAGGAAAAGAGCTACAGAAGAGCCTTCCTCATCTGAGAAAGGAGTAGCCTTCAAGGCAAACAGTTCTGATGCTGAACCAGCCAAGATCAAGAAGGTCAGCAAGCCCTGCAAATCTCAAAGTAAGGCTGAAATGAAAGAAGAAAGGGGCCTTTGTTTGGTGTGAAAATTGTTCGAATTTTGTATGCTTAAATGATATATTTTGATTAGTTATCGTGCAATTATTTACACAAACATGTCTAGTTGTGCTAAATTGTGAAAAGTTGGTTGTGTTATAATTTTATAGAAAATTGAATGGGTTATTGAATTAAATTGTTTATTATTATTTAATTACCCATTTAATTAATTGTAGGCCTTAGGTATTAACAATTAAAGACCCATTTGACCAATGTTAAGGCCCAAATGTTCAAACCCAAGAGGTAATGCAGCATGCGTGGTTCTCAATTCTGAGCCACAATTGACGAACGAAGCCAATTACCAATCTGAGAGAGAAAGTCCAGACCCTACTCTATTCATCATTTTATCGCCGGAAATAGGCACTACTACCTCCGCAACGCAGCCGCATCAGAGCCCCGCTTGCCAATCGAATTTTCCACTGGAATTTGCCATGGCCGCCGCCTCTGGAAGCTCCGATAACCGCAGAGACTCGCCCAAATCACTGCCCTGTCCGTCTCTCATATCAACTGCTCACCCATCAATTGAAGAAGACGAAGGCTGCTTCTATACTTCGTCGCCGATTGAAGTCGCACAGTTTGACGAAGCCCTAACCGCCTCAATACCGAGCACAGTTCGCACATCTTCTCAACACGGGATGCATTCCGAACAATAAGTGCCGAAGAATTTTGCACGGGATGCAATTTCTTTCTCGACCCGTACAACAAACAAGATCCGTGCTGAAGGTAACGGCTGCTTATGTTTTAAAAGGAAGTTTAATTTTCATTTTGGGATTTTTGGCAACGTTTTTCAGTTACATTTTTTAGAAAGGAAAGAAAGGAGTTACAGAGTGAGAGGAGGATAGCAAAAAGGAAGATTATTGATTATTTGCATAGAGAGAGGGGGAAGTAACGTTTTGGGAAGTGATATATATACACGAAGTTGGATTTATTCAAGGGAGCAGCAGAAGCATTAGGGTAGCAGTAGGTAGATTAGTTTTATGATTTCTTGTTTTCATTATTCTGGAAGGAGAAAAGGAGTTTCATGTTTGCTTATTGGAAGTAGAATTCAGAATTGAAACATTGGAGTTGGTCAGAAATTCTTATTATTGGTGATATTATTTAATTTACGTTGCAAATTTTGTTCTTATTATTTTCTATTCGTTAATTCTATATGTATGTCAATTGTTCTTGATGAATATTGTTTGTTACAAATAGTTATGATTTAAATCTCTTGTACTCTGATTATGTGAATTTAGATTGAATCCCTATTAGAATAGATCACTCTTATGTTCAATTGAAATTAATTTTATGTTGTGTTTTGTAATTTGAGATAAACATTTAGGGATTTTGGTTTTATTAATTTAAATATGTGCATGCTTAAGACCATTAGGTGTACGAGTTTGATTAATTAAATTATAGGATTTCTAAATTGTGAGTCTCGTTAATTGGGCTAATGCTTGGACCAGTTGTGTCAATTAGCTGAGGACAACAACATGAAACATTAGTTTAATAATTAGTGAGAGCCGAATAGGATAATTTAAGTACCCTTGCGGGAAAGAATTAAAATATTCAACACCCTAGGATATTAATTTATCTTGAAGGCTTGAATGAGGGCTCTAGATGCATTTATCTCGACAAGTTGATGATAGATAATAGTGCAATTATACTTGTCTATGAGTGTTTTGCATAATTAAGTGGTGACTTTTGATTTCTCAATTTGAACGAACTTAGGTTCTAGATTGGTCTTAACTAATAGGGGGAATTTCTAAACGATCATAATTAGAGTACACTTTCTTGCACTTTCTTTTGAAAGTTAGTTTTTTTTTATTGTCTTTTGTTGCATGAGTTTATATTTTAGATTATAGGAAAAACCACCCCCTTGTTTTTTTTTATTTTATAGGTTTAAGTTATTTTTTTTTATATTAATCAAAACAATCAAAAGCTCCCATATTTACCTCCTGTGGTTCGATAATACTTGGTCTCTATACTTGCACATACTGCACGATCCCTTCCTCTTGAGGGTTAGAATTTTGTAATTTTTGCAAAATATAGAACAAGTCAATGGCGCCGTTGCCGGGGAGGTAAGGCCTTCTAGCCAGAAGGTTTGAGAAGCTGAATTCAAGATTTGGCAAATACAAGAGATACTACCAGGATAGCAAGGAAAGAAAGTCCAGGTTCACTCCAAGGGATGAGAAGGAACCTGAAAAGGAACACAACAGAAATAACAAGGGTGAGGAATCCACCTCAAAATCTGAATCCAGAAGGAAAGACAAAGAGGAAGGTGAAGAAGATGAGAAGAGGTGTTTCCAGTGCAACAAGACAGGCCACTTCCAGTATGATTGTCCTCAGCTGAGCTCCAAGAAAAGGAAGGAGAGGCAATCCAAGAGAGACAGGCGACTGGAAAGAAGGGCAATGGTGGCAGAAGATGAGGAGGATGTAAGCTCATCTGAGGAAATGTTCACTGATAGCAGTGATGATGACCTATGCCTCATGGCTAATGATGAACCTGAGGTACAATCCCATCCTTGTCAATATATATCACACTCACCTAAGCCTAGCTTGGAGGCAGCCGGGGAACTCAACCTTCAGTTCTCATTAGAACAATTGATGGTTGACTTCTCCAGACTGCAAGAGGCATACCTCACTCTTGAGGAAGAAAACAGGATGCTAGCACATGAAAACACCAAGCTAGCTGAATCTGAAATAGAGGCTGACCTTGTCTCAGCCTCCCAAACCATTGCCCTGACCAATGAAGTGGAAACACTCAAAGGGCAGGTCAGTGCAAAGGATGAGCTGATCAGAGGACTGACCAGTAATCAGATCAGGCTAGCTAGTGAAAATAATGAACTAGCTATACAAATCAAAACCCTCATCAGCAATGTAAACTTGCTGAAGGAGTCCGAGGATCATCTGCTAAGAAAGCTGGAATCTCTAAATAAACCCTCTCTTGCTATAGAAAAGATTCTGAGTTTACAAAACAGCTCTGACAGCAGACATGGGATAGGATTCTTCCCATGCACTTCCTCAGAAGGCCAACTCAATACTGCACCTACAAGCAGTAATGAGAGAGTGTTTGTAAGGTCCTCTGTGAATCCCAGAAGGATCCTTGATAAGGGCAAAAGGCCTGCTGAACCCACTGAAGAGGTGATAATGCCAAGTAGGTCCACTGAAAAGACTAGAACAACTTATACACCTCTCAGAACAAAACACAAGAAGAACCAATCTTCCAGAAACAAATGGGGTAATGTTCAGTACACCTATCCTCAACCTAGATCATCCCTCAGGAGACAATCTAGGCAGAGGACATACTGGCCTAAACCATCTGTCAGGGGACTTGACAGAAGTGTTCATTTTAAAGAATCATTCTCATATATGCCCTATGAGAGGAACTACATCCCCCCTTATCAACAACACATCAGGTCAGCTGCACCAAAGCCCTTTAGGAACAGGAGGCATGTCAAGTCACCTGTTCCACAAAGGACTAACACTGATAGACAGTCAACTCCCAGGGTATTCAAGGAGTCCACTGTCTATGTAGATGTTTATGGGAGAAGAATCAGCCAGTCCAAAGTAACAAGGACTATTAAGCAGATTTGGATCCCTAAGGGTACAACTAACCAAATAGGGCCCAACACAAAATGGGTACATAAGAACTAATTTTTATGCAGGTCTCTCTGGATACTCAAGATGACTGGTACCTGGATAGTGGTTGTTCAAGGCATATAACTGGCAACCAAAGTCTCCTGACTCACTACAAGGAAAAGAAAGGTCCTCAAGTCACTTTTGGTGACAACTCAAAAGGAATCACAAAAGGTTATGGCACCCTGATGATAGGGTCAGTCCAGGTAACAAAGGTATCATATGTCAGTGGACTAAAACATAACCTACTTTCTATAAGTCAATTCTGTGATAAGGGCTATAATGTTGAGTTTTCAAGTAACCTGTGTTGTGTAAGAAATGCATCAAATACACAGGTACTACTAACAAGGTATAGGAAAGGAAATGTTTATCTTGCAGATTGGAGATCTTGTCCAAAAGAGACCTGTCTCATTGCCAAAAGCACAAGTGACCTGACTTGGCTATGGCACAGAAGACTCAATCATCTAAATTTCAAGACCCTCAAAAAGATCTTAAGGCTAAGTCTAGTGGAGGGAATACCAAATGAGGTGTTCAATAAAGATCACATTTGTAAAGCTTGCCAAGAAGGGAAGCAAATCAAAACCTCATTCAAAAGCAAAACAACCCCCTCCACTGACAGGGTACTTCAACTCCTTCATATGGACCTCTTTGGACCTGTCACACCAGCCAGCATCAATGGAAGCAAATACACACTGGTGGTGGTAGATGACTTCTCAAGATATACTTGGGTGATATTCATGTCCAGCAAAAAGGGTACCCAACTCAGGCTACCTGAGCTACTCAAGAAAATTTCAAATGAGAATGGTCTATCTATTATCAAAATAAGATCTGATAAAGGTACTGAGTTCATAAATTCGATTATCACTAACTTTTGCAAAGAATCAGGCATATCCCATGAGACATCAGCTGCTAGAACCCCCCAACAAAATGGGATAGCTGAAAGAAGAAACAGGACACTAAAGGAGGCTGCCAGAACCATGCTTGCTGATGCACAAATTCCCAAAAGGTTCTGGGCTGAAGCCATACACACAGCCTGTTACACTCAGAATAGATCCATGCTCACTAAAACATAAGGCAAAACCACCTATGAGCTATGGAATGGTAGGAAACCTCAGGTATCCTATTTTCTTGTGTTTGGTTGTAAGTGTTTCATTCACAATAATGGGAAAAGACAACTGAAAACCTTTGATAGCAAAGCTGATGAAGGAATTTTCCTTGGATATTCTCAAATCAGTAGAGCTTTCAGGGTATATAACTTGAGAACCCTTGTTGTGGAAGAAACACCCCATGTTGTCTTTGATGAATCTACTCTTGAGTCCAGGAAAGATCAGGTTACTAAGGAAATCACTGATAAAATGACTAACCTGACCCTGGATAAGTCCATTTATAAGAAGGTGGATACCTACATACCAACATGGGACAACCTTGGTTTAAAGGAGTCAGAGGACTGCACTCAGAGGTCAAACCAGCTTGAGGAAATCTCCACTGAAGCTGAATGACCCAATCCCAGCTCCTCAGGTAACTTCTGTCAATGAAGAAGCTGGCCAAGCTGAGACAGACACTGAGCATAATATTCAGGGGGAAGCCAGATTAGACTGTGCTGATAACTTAGTAACAACCCTGAATAATGACTCAGGACTCCTTCCCTCTGTCCTTTCTCCTGAATTACTTAGAATTGCCCAATCTAGTGACTCAATCCCAGAAGGGGAGGTATCCACTGAGGATAACCCCACTGAGAGAGGACAATCCAAAAGAATCTGGTTGATTGATCATCCAATTAGTCAGATTCTAGGAGATCCTAATCTAGGAGTCAAGACTAGAAGTTTTCATGGAGAAAATGCTCTCTTTTGTTATTTTCTTTCAGCACAGGAACCCAAGACTATTGAAGAAGCCTTAAAGGATCCAAACTAGATCTTTGCCATGGAAGAAGAACTCAACCAGTTCACAAGGAATCAGGTGTAGGAGCTTGTCAAAAGACCAAAGCATGCCAACATCATTGGAACCAAAATGGGTTTTCAAGAACAAGAAGGATGAGAATGATGTGATAGTCAGAAACAAAGCAAGATTGGTAGCCAAAGGATACTCCCAAGTTGAAGGATTTGCTTATGATGAGACCTTTGCACCAGTAGCCAGACTAGAAGCTATCAGGCTATTTCTTGCTTATGCTGCCCACAAGAGATTCAAGGTCTACCAAATGGATGTCAAGAGTGCTTTCCTCAATTGGGTTCTAAATGAAGAAGTCTATGTGGAACAACCCTCTGGCTTTGAGGAAGGCAACAAAGTATACAAGTTAAGGAAAACACTATATGGCCTGAAACAAACCCCAAAAGCCTGGTATGACACCGTATGACACCTTGTCTCAGTTCCTCTTGGAGCATGGTTTCACTAAAGGAAGTGTTGACAGAACACTATTTCGAATCACACATGGAGAGGACATACTCTTGGTCCAAATATATGTAGATGACATCATATTTGGATCACAAAATGAAGACCTTTGTACAAGATTCTCACACCTCATGAAAGGAAAATTTGAGATGTCCATGATGGGTGAGATGAATTTCTTCCTAGGACTGCAAGTCAGGCAGTCCCCTGAAGGAATATTCATCAATCAGGCCAAGTACACAAGAGAGCTGATTCAGAAGTTTGGGTGCAGCTCAAGCAAGGTAGTCAGGGTACCAATGAATACAAATACCAAGCTTGAACCTGATGAAGAAGGAGAAGCTGTGGATCAGACTACCTATAGAGGAATCATTGGATCTTTTCTATACCTCACTGCAAGCAGGCCTGACATTACCTATGCTGTGGGGATCTATGCAAGATATCAGGTTAGTCCAAAGAAAAGTCACCTAGAAGCCACAAAGAAGATTCTAAGATATCTCAAGGGTACTGTCAACATGGGACTATGGTACCCCACTGATGATAACTTTGAATTAACAGGATACTCTGATGCTGACTATGGAGGATGCAAAATTGATAGGAAATCAACCACTGGGACTTGCCAATTCCTTGGAAACAAATTGATATCCTGGTTCTCAAAGAAGCAGAGTTCAGTAGCAACAAGCACCACTGAAGCTGAATATATGGCTGCTGGAAGCTGCTGTGCTCAAATATTATGGATAAGGCAACAACTCACTGATTACAGCATTCAGGCTAGTGAAGTACCTATCTTCTGTGATAACAACAGTGCTATTGCAATATCACAGAACCGAGTACTTCACACAAGATGCAAGCATGTGGATATAAGGCATCACTTCATCAGAGACCATGTGGAAAAGAAAGATGTATGCCTTGTAAAGATCCACACTGACAAGCAAAGGGCAGACATACTCACAAAACCTTTGGCTGAAGCAAGGTTTCATGAGTTATCAGTGGAGTTAGGTCTACCTGATCCTGAGAATGGAAATTGATCAGGCTACCTGACCAAGAGTAGTCTCAGGCCAATGATCAAGGGGGAACAGTCAAGAAACATCTGTGGACTAACCCAACAAAGTCTACTGATGAGATCTGGGCATCAGGAGAATCAACCACCCTGATCCCAACTAGACTGAGTAATAGTCCACTGATTACTCCACTGAGACAACTTCTGATAGACGGTTACTTTATTGAAAACCGTGCATGCGGCGTAGTTAATGCGATAGTAAGTGTGTAGTAAAATCTCGAGAGATGATTTTGAGCCGTTATCTCTCATGAAAAGCCCCACTTTTAACCTCCATTTTCTTCAATCTCAACCGTTGATCTTAATCAAATCCACTTTCCATATCTGGTAATAATTACAAATTACTTGGGAAGTTAAATCACTTTATCTTCCAAATCATTGCCTCACTCTTAACCGTAGATCAAAATTCTCTTGCTCAATCTCCACCCTTGTTTGTCAATATAAATAACCTCCACACTTAGCAGTTTCCCACACGATTTCACTGCTATCAACCTTTGCAATTCTTACCCTACTCATACTCTTAACCATACAAACCTTTCCCTAAACACATTTCCCGCATTTCAGAAACCATGTCTCAAATCTACATAGATTACAAAGAATTAATCAACAATAAGAATTTTTGGTATGAGCCCATTGTATGTTTCAACCATTCCAAAGTTCTCTCTGACTCCCACTTACACCATATCAGAAAAGCCCTAGATATGGTTAGAAATGCTGGGGTCTACAGATTCTTATCTAAAAGCCCAAAAAAATGCTATGACAGGCAGGTTTTGGAGTTCTTTATAGATATGGAGAAGAGCATCACTTCCATTAGATCTGGCATCATGATGGAGAAGAGTGAAAAGAGGCAGGACAAGAAGGGGAGAGAGGTCCTCGAAGCTGTGATGAAGAGACACAAGTTCACATTAAGGCAGAAAGATCTGCATGACATTTTTGGGCTGCCAAATGAGGGTTTGGACCCAGCAACCTACAAGCTCGGTGAGGATGAGAAGTTTTTGGACACAATAACCAGGAAGAAGGAGCAGTATGTTACCACCTTTCACAAGAAGCTGCTAAAACCAGAATTTTAGGTTTTAGCAGAGATTGTTGGGAAATGTATTCTAGCAAACCAGGAAAGCGTAGAACAAGTAAGCAAGATCAAGTTGAGGCTGATGGCAGCCATTGTAGACACCACTGATAGGGTGAAGTTCAACTGGCACCAATTCTTCATCTCTAATCTCAGGGAGGAAAGGAGCAAACTGAAGGTGGTAAAGGGAAGAATGTTAGTGGAGCACAAGCTGTGCTATGCCACAAGAGTGTCTCTCATCATTGAGGCACTAAATCTGAAGTACAACATCCCTGATACCAGAACATGGAACAAAGTAAAGCTTCTGTTTAACTCAAACAAGCTTTAGGAAAAGATGAAGGTTGGGGCACCCAGTGGTGAAGCAAGAATGGAAAGGGTCAGTATTCCTAAGGAGTCAGGGGAAGATAGTCCCCCTACAAACATAAAGAAGAGGGCCTTAAAGCCCAGTGAGAAGATGAGATCCCACAAGGAATAGGAGGTTGGTAAAGAAAGCATTCATTGAGAGCAGGGCAGTAAGCAGCAGCTCTGAGACTCCTTCTCACTCATCTGCTGAGAGGTCTACTGAGGAAGAAGAAGAAGGGATGAAGTCTCCCATTCATTTACTTGCCACCACTGCTCTCAAAGGAATTAAGGAAGCTG